>ML685885.1:5162223-5242276 GCA_007922175.1 Pelusios castaneus | reverse complement strand
AGAGAGAGAGAGAGAGAGAGAGAGAGAGAGAGAGAGAGAGAGAGAGATGTACTCTGGCTCCTGGAGGCTGTCAGCTTATGCCCTCCAGCTAGATGCATACACAGATGTGAAAGCAAAAATTCTAATTAATTAGGAAGCAGAGACAGCTCTTCTTCTTGTTCTGTTTTAATGTTCTTTTTTTCCCCTCTCTCTTTCCTCTTATTCCCCCCCCCCCCCATGCCCTTGTATGTTTGTGTGTGTGAGTATGTGTCCATTTGTGCTTTCAGAGCACAGAAAAGGCTTCTTGGAATGTTATAGCATCTTGTTGGCTAAACGAAGAAGACTGTCAGGCTTCATTAATAAAAATTAACTGTAAATCTCCCTCATTCCCACAGGAGGGCTTTTTAAACACTCCGTCAGGGCCTGAAGTGGGAGCCTGGATTGGAGTCGATCAAGAAGCAGCATGAACCTGCAACAGAGCTTATAAGGTTTTGATTTATTTATAAATTTATGTATTTGGCAGCCCTGATCGCTCCTGTGTTGTATTCTGTTTCTTCTGTCCCTTCCCCGCTCACCCCTCCTTCCTTCTTACCCATTCTCTCAACCTCCCCCTTTTTTTCTGCCCCCTCCCAGTCTTCCTAGTGCCAAAGACCTGTGCAATATCATTTTCCGCATAATGAAATCTAGAGTGACATTAATATAAGTGTAATTTTATAGTGGGGAATGGGCCTGGCTGATCATTTCTACCTGCTGTGTTTTGATGACAGACATTGGGATGTCACCATCTGTGTAATGAAATTTCACCTCCATAATGGTTCAGATTATCAAACATTCTTCCAAGCTGTCTCAGAGAACCTTATTTATTTATTTACCAAGAAAGATGGCAAAGTTCCTAGTCGCTGGGAAGCAGCAGGGAGCAGGGGGAGGAAAATGGGGAAGTGTGTATGTGTGGGGTAGTAGGTCAAACAATGGGCATGTCAGAAATACCATGCCGGGGTAGAAAAAGTTATTGTGTAATCTTTCTGCTCAGTTCTATGTCCATGTCCTTTTATTTCCCTTAACAAGAAACAACTGAATGCCATTGCCATATATAAAGATAAGAGTGGATAACATTTTAAGGCAGCTAGGGAAGGCTCTGGACATTTCATGACCAGAGTGTGCTTTTGTTCGATACCAGACTTCCACTGATTTAATTAAGGGCTGCATAACATAGGATGGCCAGATCTGCCTTAAAATGGATAATAATTTCCTCCTAAATGTCCACTGTGGTGAATAGAGTGAACTCTGTGGCTCCCACTGGAGTGAACCAGAGTCATGTAGATGAAATCTCTGCTAAAGCTAAGCTAAAGATTGCTAAAGCTAAGATTGCTAAAGATTAGCTAAAGATAAGATTGCTAAAGCTAAGGTCTCCTTGATTGCCAGGATTTTTCTCTCCACTCTGTTCTTCCCTTCCTCCCTCCAAGGTCCTAACCTGCATGAACCTATCTTCTTTGAGCAGGGCAGAAGCAGCTTCCACCCAGGTCCATCAGCCACTTCTTCACTTGGGTGGAGAGGATTGTTCAAGAGTGATGTTGAACTCTCTCTTGTCTCCTCAGAGCTTGAGCACTCTTCCCTCTAGCATGTCAGATGGAAAGCTCGATGCCCTGGGTAAGGGACAGTGGTGCCCCAAGTTCCCAATGTTGAGTGGAGCACATAAGTCTCTTTGTTCTGCAACAGTTCTCATTCATGGGAGCTGCTTCTGAAAGAGTCCCAGGTCCTCATTTCACATGTCTTGATTTTTCTCACCCAGGTGCTGATAACACTCTGCAGACGTGGATTTGGATCCTGCACAATATGCAGTCACTAGACCACTAATCTAGGCCCAGAAGAGCTGTAGCTTGATGCTGTGGAGAGCTAAGCTGTTTTGCATTTTGAGATCCTGCTCCACAGGCATAAGTAGGCAAAATTTTAACACTTGGACAACCACTTCTGGTCTGAGAAGATATCTACGGTCTAAATAGTTGATGTCTAATGAAACAAACAAAGGCATGGGAAACTGGTCCACAGTTGCAACCAAGGCTTGGTCCATACTGCTGGAGAAATTCTCTGGCAGTTGGTGAAAGAAATGAAATCTGCGTAGAGTAGCTTGAGTATCTCCTGTCAAGTTCCTAAATTCTGCCTACCATGGCTTCCCCACTACTCTGTGCTGAGGGGAAATGCCTTCTTGTTGATGCAGCCTTACTCTTTTTGCGGGAGGTGGATTAATGACGTTGACTTCTGGATCAATTGAGCAGGTCACTACCTCTTAGTCAATTCTGCAGAATTGATCTAGTGGTGTCAACAGTGCAACGATCAGTATTAACATACCCAAGATAGAGGCTAGTTTACAGGATAACAGATTGCTGGGCTGAGCCATCAAAGCAAAGGAGGGTCACTCAGGTGAGGTAAGGAGTCACAGAATTTAGAAATCAACAAATCCTGGGGAATAAAAACTGAGAGTGGAGGTGTAATCAGGAAGAAGGCTCCAGGTCACAGGATCATAATGAGGGCTCTAGTGGGTGTGAGCTAAGAATCCCAGACAACATCCACTGCTCTATGAGAGACCATGGTCAGTGCCTAGGCCTAGTGCCTGTCTAAAATTCTCCTCTCAGTGACTTCTTTTCTTATCCATCTAAAGCCACTGTGCAATTTGTTAGGTGTTCCCCATGTTCCACTGACCCCAATTTCCTTTTAGTTTCTTCTCTCTGACTTGGCGGATTCGCCCATTGTATCCTTGGAGAAAGGGGAATTCTTCCAAGAGCCTTGTCTGCTGCAGTCAAATAGTCCATTACCCTTCTTGATTCCTTTGTAGAATCTCCCCTCTCCTCCTGAGATCTAGGCCTATGCCAATTTAGGTGGGATTCTGGGATCTTTGTAGGGCCCCCACATCTCTACAAAGATCACACAGGCCAGCATCACTCTTTAAGACCTTGGAAGCAGAGATGCTTACTGTAAAATCAAAAGCCCCCTGCTCCTGTGAGGAGTTAGCTACTGTTTAAAGGTTGCAGTTGTTCACGCAGCACTGAGAGGGGAAGAAAATTCTTGACGTTTTTCAGCACATCCTAGTTTTAGGGGAATAATTACTCGAGCCAAAAAGAAAAAGTTTACCAAATTGCATAATTCTTCCCTAGACATTTTTCAGATTCATTATTTTTTTCAAGTTCTGGATAATTATATTATTAGCTAATTAGTGATAAATGTCAGTAATTTTATTTTACAGAGAATAGCTGAGAAAGAGTGCACACTTCTGTGACATGTAGAATGACTAAAAGCTAGAGAGGGATGAAATTCACTCCTTCACCAACACCAGACTTAAGCAGGGCTGAAGTTATGCAAAGTTTTAGTTCTGGTCCTCTGGCGCAGAAGTGAATTTCATTCAGCAAAGGATCTAATTATAGTAGGCCCTCGGCAGATATGCAAGTGGAGAAAAGGTCAGAAGAAGCTTCACTTCAGTATCATCCTCACCCAGAGGCCGGCCACAAGTACTGGCAGATGGATAGTCCGACTCCAACAACAAGGCTAGCTTTCGTTTCCGTTTTGAAACTGAGTTTGAGAGCTGCAAGAGAAGTAGAACAGCTGAGGGAATCTCTGATTCATTCCCTACAAAGGGAGTCTTTGAGATTCTGTAGGATGGAGTATATGGTTCAAGGAATTCTAGCTCTTCAGAGACCAGTGTCCAGAGATCCAACGTGACACTGGCTACAAGAGCCAGATGAGACTTCCACTCCACTCCAGACCAGGGACCCTGCCCCACAAAGAGGCAAAGACATCATAAGGGGAACTTTTTTCTCATGCAAGCCAGTTGTAACACTCATCTTTGGACTCAATCTCTGTTCTCTTTCTACATGAAGAGATGCCAGGAGCTGGGGGTTGGGATGAGGTCAAGAGATGGGAAAAGTTATTGATGTTTTGATATTTATTAGTAAACTCTAATCCTTTCCTTACCCAGATCATTTTTTGCCTGCTCCCAAGAATGTTCTTCTTTGTTGTACTACTATTTTGGAGTATGACATTCTTTTTCTGGGGCTTATGTTCATGTACTTAGTTTTTGCATACTGGGTTTTCTATTCTTTGCCAGCAGTGGAAACATTATTCATTTTCCGAAGGGCTAGAACCCCTTCTGGCTTATGCACCATAAGGCTTCACCTTGAGTGGAGGCATCAGGCACCACAAATAAGAACCCAGGGCCCAACCCATGTGAGGAGAGAAGAGATGCCATTCCAAGCACCAGGAAGGAAATTTGAGCCACACCTCAAGGAAGAGCTATACAAAATATTCATAGAAAATAAATGATTGAATATTCCCAGAGCAGCAAAATGTAAAGTCATCACTAATTGTTTTCAAACTCTATCCTTTCCTCCATCCATTCCTTAGGAATACATTTGCCCCATATTAGCTATGTGTATCATGGCCTGATTCCTGACTGTCTTCAGTTGGATGTCAATTTAACCTACTGAAAGCATTGGATGTCCATTTAACCTTATTGAAAGCAATGGGTCAACACCAATTTACACAAAGGCTTTTTTTTTTAATGTATTGTAGCAGCACTTGGAAGTACCTCTGCCCCTGTGTGTGATACACTTTGCAAATGTATAGTAAAGAGACCAAAGCTCTTACCAGCTATGTATCAGTCCAGAGAACACAGGTAGATATAAGACCAACTGAGGCTCTGACCTAAATGATCACTAGAACTCTTCCTATATACAACTACTATGGACCTGAGCCACTGAAGATACACTTGTGTAACATGGAAAACAATCAAGGAGTCCTGTGGCATGTTTAAAGGCTAACAAATTTATTTATTGCATGAGCTTTCGTGGGAGAAAATCCCACTTTGTCAGACATTTTGAAGATGGGGAACTATCTTCAAAGCATCTGACAAAGTGGAACCCCCTCCCTCGTGTAGCTAAAGAATTGCTGACAAAATAGCAACACCATTAAATTGTCTGGATTTTGGTGTTAAAGAGTTTTCCATTTTCCCACAGTAGCTCTCTAAAAAGCCTATTACTGATGGAGCGATTTTGCAGGAGCATTAATATATATCCTGGTCATTAGCTGCCATGTACAAATATTGGTGATGCTGATTGCTGTCCATTAGGTCTTTCTACCTTAGTTATTGTATGTTGACAAGTTCCAAAGGGGTAGCCGTGTTAGCCTAGGTCAGCAAAACAGACAGGGAGTCCTGTGGCACTTCTGAAGACTGGCAAGTTTGTTTGTTGCATGGGCTTTTGTGGGAGGGAATCCCACGTCATCAGATGCTTTGAAGATAGTTTCCCATCTTCAAAATGTCTGATGAAGTGGGATTTTCTCCTATGAAAGCTCATGCGATAAATATATTTGTTAGTCTTTAATAGTGCGACAGGATTCCTTGATTATTTTGCTGAACTAGTCAAACACGGCTATTCCTTTGGAATTTGTGTGACATGGAGAATCCACAATTAATCCAGCTGTGAAACTGGTTGAATTGACTTTACTAGAGCAAACAGAGTGACGTGAATTATATCACTTCAAGATCTGGTCCACTGGATTCACACTAGTGTAAAACTGCAGTAATATAGGAATGAATCACATTATTTTACAGGACAAAGAGATCCGATCACTACTATTAAAAAATCAACAAATTTTGCAGAGGAGATTTAAAATATATAGATTTTTTCTCACTCTTGGAAAATGACATTTTGTTTTCCTCAAATTAAAAAAGAAATAAATAAAATATAGAACACTTGTTGGGTGTTGCTTTCATGACAAATAGGCTCTGACAAATCCATGCCACATTACCATCCTTGATTGCTCTGATAGAACTCATTTTCATCTCCTGTTCCTCTAATTACATGAAAATTGCATACTTTTTATGCATGACACATTTTCCGCAGCTTTAGCAAAAGGTTGTGAAGGAGGAAAAAAAGAAAACATTTATCAGTTTCTTTTCCCTGTTCATAGCAACAATATATCATCTACACAGCGATCAATCCAGCTATATGTGCCACTTTTCTGCCCTATTGTTGTAACCAGAAAGGGAATTGGATGAAAAAATGTGTTTTTAGTTTGTTTGCTTGTTTGTTTTTCCTAGTTCTTAAGAATGGAAATAAAAGATGCACTTGTCATCGGTCTGTTTTGCTCTTCTCCCTCCCATACCTTTCTATCGTTTCACTTTCCAAAACCTAGATGAATGATTCAAAGCAGGACGAAGTGGAAAAGACTAATTCTGAGCAATTGTGCTTCTCATTCTGGCCCCCTCCCCCTGTGTTGTTCTGAAGATTTATTTTAATAGTCAGATGAAAAGTGGAAATCATAGGCATTGCTGTAGCGCATTAAAAAGTGCATACAGAGAATAAATCAATTGCAAGTACTGGGATGAATTAGATGCTGTATTTGGACTTTTTAGTTGTTTGTTTTTTTAGTTAAAAAAAAAGAGAGAGAGAAGAAAAATAACTAAGAGTATTTGTAGTGAGACTATATTTAACCTGAATGGGACTGTAGCTGAAGGACATATTTTCATTTCCAAAGGTGATAAGTGTTATATGTTCTTCCCTTCTCTAAGGTCATGATAATGAAATGGGTCCTATACAGACAGACCCCCTGCAGTGGGTCATGAGTCCTAGGCACCACTTCAGTCCCACTTAAATTTACTTTGAGGGTCTATATTAGAAATAAGTGGTGCTGGTTCTTTAATTGTTCTTTTGCACAAGAGTGAGTTTCACTTTTTCGAGAGCTATTCCTCAAGTTTCCTATTCAGCAAAGTACTTAAACCCATAAGTAACTTTGAAAATACAAATGATCCTGTTGATTTCTATGGGATTAGTCATGTGCTTAAAGTTAAACACGTGCTTAGGTGCCTTGCTGGATCAGTGCCTGTGGCTATGTCTACACTTGAAAAGATAGGTCAACTTTATGAAGTCGACTTAATAAAGTCAACTTTAAGTCAATTTAAAGTGGACCTTATTAAGTCGACTTAACAAAAGTCAACAACTTTTCAAGTGTAGACATGGCCCCTTTTTGGCCTTATTAAGTCGACTTAAAAAGGTCCAGGTAGACACCACTCCACATCTCCACTGGTTTAAGTCGACTTAATAAAGGAGCAGCTTAAGTCGAATTAAGGAAATTAAGTTGAATTAAGTGTAGACGCGGAGTAAATTAAGTCGACGTAAGCCTCCTTAAGTCGACTTAATTTCTAAGTGCAGATGCACCCTAAGACTATGTCTACACTTTTGTGTTTAAGTTGACTTAGTGTGTCTACACTGAAAATTAAAGTCGACTTAAAGGGGAACTTACAAAGTCGACCTAGAGCGTCCACACTGGATGTTCTAGGTCGACTTTGTGGGGCTAGGGGGACCTAGGGCAGATCCACGGGAGCAGGGGGGGCACCCCTTGCCCAATGCCAGGGGGCTCAGCCTTTGCTCCATTGTACCTAGGTACAATGGGGCAAAGGGGGACGGGGACCCTGGCAGTGCATAGGGGCAGGGTGGGGGCATGCCAGGATCCCTCGGTGTCCCCCCCCCCCCCGGCAGGGAGGGCATTCGTGCAGCCCTGGGGTAGCCCTAAATTGACTTAGGGCTACCCCATGGCTACACTGGCTTAAGTTGACTCTAGGGAGTCGACTTAAGCCTTAGGTCTACTAGAAAGGAGCTTTAATAAAGTCGACTTAATTTTAATTAAGTTGACTTTGTTTTCCTTAAGTCGACTTAAGCAAAATGTAGTGTAGACGCAGGGTAAATTAAGTCGACTTAAGCAAGCTTAAGTCGACTTAATTTACCAGTGTAGATGCAGCCTAAGAGTCTGATGAAGTGGGATTTTCTCCCACAAAAGCTCATGAGATAAATAAATCTGTTAGTCTTTAAAAGTGCCACAGAACTTTGTTGTTTTTATGCAATAGACCAGCAAGGCTACCCCTTTGGAACTAAGAGAAACCTGGATGTTCTGTACCTTCTGTTCAGCCACAAATGGATGCAGAGAATGACATTGGGCTTTCTGTAGGCATAAACAGATGTAGAGTACTGGAAAATAGTTCTTGGCCTTCTCAGCACCAGAACAAATTGCAGAGGCAAAAACTTTCCAGCCAGGCCAAAATGAACCTGTCTGAGCTGCCTGCCATCCAGTGCTGGCAGACAGTGCAAGCAGCTGGATTCATCCTGACACTTTGGAAACCCTAGTAACCAGCAAGCAATGACACTTTCATATATGCATGCTGGAACACCAGACAAACTGTTATTGATTCAGGCCCAGCATTCTTAAAAGAGAAGGAGGTGGGGAATGGAATTTTGTACAGAACTCAGATCAGTAGAAATATTTCCATGAATGAAAAAAAAAAAAAAAAAAAAAAAAAACCTTGAAAGGGCATTTGGATTTCAATATTCCCCAGCACTACACAACAGCAGTGAAACTGACTAGCAATATACTAGAAAACAAGGAAGATCTGGCAACTGACAAGGCCCCACATACACATCCGTTGAGAGTTTCTAAGGTTTGCTCAATTCATTGCTTTATTTATATTTTACAATTTAGCAAAAGAAATTTAAACACAAGAATGTCTATAGAAGAATTCTCAGCTGACCTATGTGTTGAAACAAAACTCAGTGGGCCTCAAACTTGCCCAATGACAGCATGTATGTAAAAGAAAGATGTTGCAATCGCTAATGATCAGCAGAAACTGTAAGTTGTTCAAGATAAGGACAGAATGTTTCGGAAGATGAGTTTCCTCCACCCGGTGTGTCAGTCTTATCTTATGGTTGTGCTGTTTCTATTTGGTTTGTACTAGTTGTACTGACTCTGCTTTCTCTTATAAATACTCTGGAAATCTGCAAGTGATCAGATCTCACTTAACATAGGGGGATACTCTGTGCTGTTAACTGTCTCTCCAAGCATTGCTTGAATAAATTTGGTGCCTTGCTGAAACCTGATAACAAAGGGTTAAGTTGTTTTCTTCAACATATGTAAACATTTTCATTACTGTTGCCTTCTTCTTCCCTCGCCTGTTCCTACAGCTGCTTGTTATATCTTGTCTTAACTTGGTCCCTGTTCCCTCTGCTAAGCACAGGTGCATCTTTGAGTGAAGTTATCACCCATAACAAAGGCATTGCAGGGTGTCTGATCCAACTTCACTTCAACTCTCATTAATCTTTTTATCTCTGTAACTTGTTCAGGTACTGAGGTGGCCAACAGAAAAAAAAAATGCTATTCATTTGAGTAAAGGTATGCACATTGCATTTTTTTTCAGGATTAGGAACCCAGATTGTAACTGTTCAGGGAAGGGACTGTATCTCACTATAGCTAAAATGCTGGCCCCACTGAAGCCAATAGGAATTTTGATTTCAGCAGAACTAGAATTTCACCCTAAGTGTTGGGTACAATGGTTACGTCAACACTTACAAGTTAGGTCGACTTAAGGAGGCTTAAGTCGACCTAAACTACTCCACGTCTACACTGGGCTTTCCTTAAGTTGAATTAAGGAAAAGTTAAGTCAATATAATAACACCTCATTTTAGGTTGACTTAACGCTTACGTCGATCTTATTAGGTCGACTTAAGCCTGGGTTGATGGGGATTAGTGCCTAAATCAACCTTATTAAGTTGACTTAATAAAGTCGACTTCCTTTTTCTAGTGTAGTCATAGCCTCTGTGACTCTGTAAGCTTCTGCTCACTGCTGCCCTTTTGATTTGGCTCAACTCTGGCTCACAAAGGATGCAGGGACCCGTCAGGCTGCAGTCACTGGTGCCTTATTTACAGGGAATGCAGAAAAATCCTACCACCTTTCAATGCCTTTAGATTCAGCAGTCTCTGGGGCTTGGTCAGGAAAACTATCCAAACCTCATCACTCCCTTTCTCTTTTCTTCTCTCTTGCTTTCTGGGCCAGCTAAAAACCTGTCGGTGTTGGCAGCTGTCACCCCTTTCCCAATCAAGATCTGGCAACTGGGTAGCCTGGATGGGGAAACAAACAGCTGTTTTTCCTCAGGCAATCAGCCATTAGCCCCAATTTATTAGCTCTGCTGCTTCTTAGCTAGGGAGACTGGAGTGACAGGGGCTGACCAGGGCTTCACCCCCTCCAGTCCCCTGTTTTAGGTCCCAATCCCGGTTGTCTCTCTACATGCTGTCATAACAGAAATCATAAATAATAATGCATGTCTGTTTTTCCTGTTTAAGTTGTGTGAAATAGAAGATAGAAACAGTAAGCTTACTGTATGTCTAGAACAGGTCGGCAACCCCTGACATGCATGCCAAAGATGGCATGCATGCCCATTCACAGTGGCACACAGGGCTCCCAGCCCTATGGCACCACAGCTGTTCCCCCCTGCTGGTCCTGTCCCCCCGGCAGAGCCTGGGCCCACAAGAGTCATGCCCACACTATGGCTCCTGTATCCTGGTGGCCCCACCCTCCAGCAGTGATTGGGGTCTCAAGAGCCAGCAGGTCCTGGGGGAGTGTCATCAGGGAAAAGGGAGCACCGCACATGTAAGGTTCTTGTGGCCCCAGGACCCACTGAGGGATGAGGCCAGCAGGGAAAAGGAGCTGCTGCGCATGGGGGCAGGAAAAGGTTGTCAACCCCTGGTCTAGAGAAACAGTTTCTAGCAATAAAGCCCACATATGCTTGACATGAACTAAGTGTCTGTCTAGATAAGCCCTAGCAGAAATTTGTATAAAAAAAGGTCTACTGTGAATAATTTCAAAGTGTTTTGAATAACAAAGATAAGAAAATTATTTTTAAATATATTATTTAACACAAAAGTGATCCTTTAACAGCTGTTTGAAACATCAAAGTTAAAAAACAAAATAAGTTTAACAATCATTAATGTTTTCCTTTCCATAACTTTTTCCAGTCTTTTCTTCTTACCAAAGGCATGTATGTGAAGGTGGTTTTAAACTTCTCCATCCTTTATTCTGCTTATAATTGGTAGTGTAACCCATATGCCTGAAAAGGCTATCTTTGAGAGACCTGCTGAGGGTGGGTTACTGTTGTTGGGCAGATTAGCGACCCACAACTGGAAACTTCCAGAAGCAGGGAGTGGTAGCAATTTGAACATGCTCCACAGTGTACCCTGCTGGTGTGATGTGATGTTGTCAGTCAGATGACTGGAGAGCAGCAGCCTGAGCAGACAGCAGGCAGGAGCTGCCTTGAGGGGAGACCATGTGCTCAGTGTTCTGGAGAGGAGCTGAGCCAGGAGTGAACAAGATGTTTTCTCCATGTAAAGGAGTCATTTGCAACAGATCTTGCAGACATGCATATGGGACTGAGGGCTGGTTGCAGAGGAGAAGAGAAAGCCTGCATGTAATGCTACAGAGGATCCCAGCAAAGAAAGAAGAGAACAGCTATTTCTTGCCACTCAAGCTTCCACACTGGAACAGAGACTCTAGCTGAGTCTCTGAGCTGTTGCGGGAGACTTACAGAAGTAACAGACATGGCCAATGGGTTCCACCAAACCATGTACTGGAACATAACCACATACCGAGAGCTACAGTGCAGATATCTACAGAGTGACCATGAGCATGATGATGAACTCTGTAAGGCAGCATCAGTTCTTTGTTCTTTTCCCTCAGGTTGAGGGAGGGAGCAAGGGCTCTGAGAGCTCATTTCCCTTCCTTGTTCCAGACATGTGGCCCTTTGACTTCAGCTTTGCCCTAGGCATATGGTTTTGATCTTGTGACACTCAGTTACAGGGCCAACACTAATTCTGGACAAAATATCTTTCAGGCACCTGTCAAGAGTTCATTTGAAGGGAACAGATGAAGCCAGATCTTCTCTCGGCAACCCGACTTGCCATACATACAGCAAAAGGTGCAAATTTCTGTCCTTTCGATTCAGGTATAATTTATTAAGGACACATGACACAGATAGGGAATTCCCAGAACTCAGGGAGTTTATCAAAACCTACCTGACAAGTCAGCTCTTGCTTCAATTATAATGCCTGTGAGATTCAAAAGACCTTGAAGAGCAACTGGAAAAATTAAGAGCAAAAAAAGAAAAAGAAAAAAAAATAACCCTTTCATTGAAATTAAAGAAAACTTTTTTCTTTTCTTTTCTTTTCTTTTCTTTTCTTTTCTTTTCTTTTCTTTTCTAATGAATCATTCATCCACTGAAAGATGCAGCTTCCATCAACATCAAATTATCTATGACCTCAGCACAATACTATTGGCCACCAAAAATGTAGGAGGTAAGGAGGCCTCCTTTCAGGGTTACTTAGAGTAGCAGGTTATGGTCATTTCTGATGACAATAAGTAGTCACTGGGCCAGGGAAAGAGTGATGGCATTCCCTCATGGGGACCTGTGACTCCACGTGAAGCTGTTCTTTGGAGCTAAGCATGCTGGAAATAGGAATGTTACATCCCCTTTTATGCAGATAGGGAATGTGTGGACAGCATCTTGGTGGGGCAGCTGTCAGAAATGGTACAGGTCAACAGCTAGTTACTACCCACTTGGGGACTAGCATGGAGGGAAGCATGCCTGCCATGAAGGGACACAAGCATGTGTTGTGGGCCAGATCCACAAAAGTACTTAGATTCTCAACTTTAGGCCCATGACCAACATTTAGGCACCAATGAAAGCCATAAAACCCCTGTTCAAGTGCTGCCTCTCTCTGGGTGCCTAGGGACTTTAGGCATCTCTTAATTCCACCTTACAGTCCTCTAGGCATATAAAATTTCTCCCAGTGAACATACACACAGTTGCTTCAGTCTAGGCACCCAGATGCCTATTTCATAATGGAATCCTCAGACTGGGTATTCCCCCACCTATCCCAATATGGTAGCCTTTCCTTAGGGTCTGACTAGGCCCACACAGAGGAAGAGGTCGTTCTGGTCAGAGGAAGAGGTGGGCCTGGCCCCTTATAACACTTAGCCAGTGGTTAAGCCCTCATCTGGGACAAGGGACACTGGACTTTAATTCCCCCTTCTGCCTGAGGTGAAGAAATGATTCAAACTTGGGTCTTCCCTCTGCCAGGAAAGTGCCTTTACCACTGGGATATGTCTCGATCAAGCTTTCCTGTTAAAGTCATTCTACAGTGTATAACCAATGACACCAAGGTGAGGAGAATGGTAGATATGCTGGAGGGTAGGGCTGGGATTCAGGGAGACCTAGACAAATTGGAGCATTGGGCCAAAAGAAATGTCATGAGATTCAAAAGGGACAAGTGCAAAGTCCCATGTACTGCTATAGGCTGGGGACCAATCAGCTAAGTAGAAAAGAACCTGAGGGTTATGGTGGATGGGAAGCTGGATATGAGTCAACAGTGTGCTCTTGTTGCCAAAAAGGCCAACAGCATATTGGGCTGCATCAGTAGGAGTGTTGCCAGCAGTTTGGGGGTTGTGATTATTCACCTCTATTCAGCACTGGTGAGGCCACATCTGGAAAATTTTGTCCAGTTTCCAGCTCACCTCTACAGAAGGGATGTGGACAAATTAGAAAGAGTTCAGAAGAGGACAACAAAAATTATTAGGGGGCTGGGATACATGACTAACGAAGAGAGACTGAAGGAACTAGGTTTATTTAGTCTGCAGAAGAGAAGACTGAAGGGGGATTTGATAGCAGCCTTGAAGTACTTGAAGGGGTGCTCCAACGAGGAGGGAGCTAGGCTATTCTCAGTAGTGACAGAGGACAGAACAAGGAGCAATGGTTTCAAGTTGCAGCTGGGGAGGTCTAGGTTGTATATTAGGAAAAACTTTCTAACGAGGAGGGTGATGAAGCACTGGACTGGGTTACCTAAAGAGGTGGTGGAATCTCCATCTTTGGAAACTTTTAAGGCTCGGTTAGACAAAACCCTGACTGGGATGATTTAGGGGGAGTGGTCCTGCTTTTAGTAGGGGGTTGGGCTAGATGATCTGATGAGGGCCCTTACAGCCCTAATATTCTATGATTCTATGAAATATTCATTGGAATAGGAGCCTGGATTATGTCTCTCCCAGTGGAGGCCCCCAACCACTGGTCTATAGAATCTTCCTCACCTGCTCTTTGGCTCAATACATAGTTGTCTGGTAGTAGCCTGATTCTAGCTTCCATTCCTGAACACTTGGTGTCAGTCCAGACTAGGTCTCCTGAAACCTAACCCTTTTTTTGGCCGGTGCCATTCATCAGACTTCATTCAGCACTTTTGAAAAATCAGGCCACAAGCATCTGGTTCCGATCAACATTTTCAAAAATGCCCACTGATATGAGGGACCAAGGTTTTTAGGGAAAGACACACAAAACTGAAACTCCCCATATTACTGTGTGCTTGAAAATGTACGCCTATTTCACTAGTCTTCTCTTTTCAGAGGAAATCACTGACAAAGCTATGATTAAAATATAGAATTGCGAGGTCCTAATACTATCTGAAGACCATTGCACAATATGACACCAAAGGACTCTTGATTATGCATAATTACTTAGCTGTCTCATGTATATGCTCAAGTTATCAACACATAAAGACAAGTGCCTTCAACATTAAAACGATTTATTTGCTTTACTGTACTACTGTGACTGTAAGAACCTGTTGAATTTTTTAAGGCTTTAGGCTGAGGTTGCTGTATATTAAGAAGCAAACAGGATGAAAAGAAAGGGTTGTTTCATTTGCTTTTATATCAAAAAATGAGAATTAATGCATGTGGCCAAATGAAGCTCACATGCCCTGAAGTGAAGTCACTTGGTCCAGCAGACCCATGTGGCTGAAAGACTATTTAAGTTATTATTTATGATTTTGTTATATATTTTATGCTTACAGCACTGGCAGTAAATAAACACGCTCAAGAAGCAAACCCTGCTTAACGAGGAGTAGATGAGATTGAATGTGACTATGCCAGACCTGTACAAGAGGCATTGGCCCATTAAATGAATGTGTAGAGCTACTTCTTAATGCGTTAGCCAAGTAATCAATTTCTGAAAATATCAAATAATTTAAAAATAGCCCTGTCTGACCTGAACCACTATTGGCACCAGACCAGTCATTTCTCAGGTACCTACCTAAACCCTTAATCAATCAGTTTTGACATTTTTTCTTCTCTTTCTTTTTTTCTTTTTCACTTTACTTCCCCAGTAGAATTAAATGGTCAGCCAGCCTCTAAATCAAATTCTTAAGCTTTAAAGTTTAGTGAGCTTCACAGCCTATTAACACGTTGGCGTGGCTGAACAGGGAGACTGTGCAGTAGTTACAGTGGGGGATTGGGAGCTATGACTCTGAGGGTCCATTCATGTCTTTGTCCTTGGCTTTCTCTATGACCTTCGGCAAGGCACTTAAACTCTCTGTGCTTGAGTGTACCCAGCTGTGAGTGGGAGGGAAGAATACTTTATGACCTTCCTGAGGTCTTTGTTGTCATTTGTTGGCTGTGTGTGTGTTCTCCCCGTGTGTATGCTGTCCCAGCTCTGTGCAGGTAACTGAGACACCAAATCACAAGCCAGTAAGATCAAAGATCTGTTTCAGTAATGAAGGCACCAGGCCACATTTATTGTAGACATAGCACTGCCCTAGTATCCTGTAGACTCTACAGAACCACTAACACATGTATGCTTCTTATAATGGATGAGCTCAATAAAGAGTGGGAGTTTCCATTTCCCCTCAGCTGAGCCAAGACATTCCCTTTGATACCCTCTTTTATACACTCCTACAAACAAGTTGTATATTGTCCCTCCAGTGTGTTGTTGCCTCTTCTGACCACAGTACCACCCCTTCTCTTATACAGGATGGAACCATCAAACATTGCTAACCATTGCCATCCTGGCCTTAACTTTAAGAGGGGTTAGTGTGTTCACATTATCTTTGGGGGATGAGCTTGTACCATCCCTGGTATTGGAATGTTCCGGTACCACCTTTCTGGAATTTTCTTGCTCAGTCATCTGTGCCTAACATTTCTTTAGGAATGCATGTTTTCTGCAGTACCAACTCTGTTCTTTCCAGTCTTTGTGAACTTTGACTTAGATTCACAGCCTGACTTATGCTAACTTTGCTTTACAGAGTTTGACTATTACAGAGCTCGGCAACCCCTGGCACGTATGCCAAATCTGGCAAGCACCCCTATTCTCAGAGGCACACCGTGACACTGCTGCTCTCTCAGCCAGCCACGCCCCCAGGAGGGCCTGGGCCCAAGAAGCCATGCACGTAGACTCATAGACTCATAGACTTTAAGGTCAGAAGGGACCAGTACGATCATCTAGTCTGACCTCCTGCAAAATGCAGGCCTCAAGACCTCACCCACCCACTCCAGCAATAGGCCACCAACCTATGACTGAGTTATCTACTTTCTTAAATCATGATTTAAGGACTTTAAGATATAGAGAATTCACCGGTAGGTGAGCCGTGCCCTGTGCTACAGAGAAGGCAAGAAACCCCCAGAGCCCAAGCCAATCAGCCCTGGGGGAAAATTCCTTCCCGACCCCAAATATGGCGATCAGTTAAACCCTGATCACGTGGGCAAGTCTCAACAGCCAGTTACCCAAGAAACAATTCTCTGTAATAACTCAGAACCCACCCCATGTACTCTCCCCTCCTAGGCCACTTGTAAATCCACCACACGTAGCCAAATATCAGTCAATTTCCAAAATAGGCTAATCATACCATCCCCTCCATAAATTTATCAAGCTCAGATTTGAAAGTGGTTATGTGGAAGGTCTTGCCCTCTGCTGCCTGCCCCCCCTCCTCCCCCCAGCTGAGAAGCAGGACCACCAAGGGCCAGGAATCGTGCATGGAGGTAGGGCCAGAAGGGAATCCACAAAAGCCTTTAATGCGATGGCTCCTGTCCTCTGCTGTCTGTGCCCCAGCTGGGAAGTAGGGTGGGTGGGGCTGGCATGGGGGCCAGGAAGGTTTGTTGACCCTTTTATTATTACTTTATCTGAGGTCTTAAACCTGGCCTATCGTACAAGGCCTCATGCATCAGGTTCTCATTTTCTACTACAGTCTTATGACCTGATTAGGCCTAAATGATGCATATTTTATGTCCGTAAATGGGGACACATAGAGGCATGCACAAATCTGAGACCATTTCAGAAAATCCTGTCCTTAATGTCTGGAAAAGGCTTGCTGTAAAAGCCACGTTACTTTTGGAACTGAGAAGTTAGATCAGGAATTTGAGTTCTCCTCTCTCCTAACACAAGAACAAATGGATGTTTGATGAAATTATGAGGTGTGTCATTAAACATTAATAAAACAAAATACATTTTCACATAATATGTTACTAAATTGTGAAATTGGTTGCCACAGGCTGTGGTCAGGGACAAGAGCTTAACAAATGATAATGAATTACAACAAAATGTGTGGTAGGGATATTAAACTTTGTGCTTCAGGGTTTAAGATGAGCTCTAGCTGTTAGAGATCTGGATGAGACCTATGTAGTGGCAGATTATCCCATGTCTGCCTTTTGCTGGGTTCCTAAACTTGTCCTTCCTGTGAAGCATCTGCTACCAGCCTCTGTCAGAGTCAGGATACTGATTGAATTGTTAGAACTTGGGTCTGATTCAGTCTGGCAATAGCTATGTTCCTATTTTTTATATCAAGTAGCCATTACTTTTGGATCCTGCTCTTCCCCAGGCAACTTTCTAATGACCACATAGAAATAAATGACTGAGAAGACTGAGGTCCATAAGTTCCCCTAGTCTGTCACTGGCTAGGATCTGAATGAATGTTAGGTACTGAATGAGCAAAAACACATCTGTTATAGCCAACGCTGTAGCAGACTTATCAATCTCTAACAGATCTAGCTGCCAAGAGATGGTGCAGAGAGATTGATCAAGCAGACCTGGATTATACTCACACCACCTTAAATTCCAGGAATTTGATTATGTGGGATACAATCCACTGTGACTCAGGATTAATTTCTATATCTTTCTCCAGAGAAAGGAGAACATCTCCACAGTCCCTGTCAATAGTAAGTAGGTAAAAAAAAATCTCCTAGATATCAAAAAGGGTTATAAGTTTCACCCTGCCTGTTTGACCAGAAATAACCATAATTTAAATGTGTATACAATCATAAAATAGAGACCCCTCCCATGGGAAATCCACCCCCTCTTCTTTATAAACAGCTCTCGCCTCACAGAATCATAGAATTATAGAAACTGGAAGGGACCATGACAGGTCATTGACTCCAGTTCCCTGAACTCATGGCAGGACCAAGTACCCCCATTAAACCATCCCTGACAGGTGTTTATCTGACCTGCTCTTAAACACCTCCAAAGTAGGAGATTCCACAACCTGCCGGGGCAACTTATTCCATTGTTTAATCACCCTGACAGTTAGGAATTTTTTCCTAATGTCTAGGCTGAACCTCCCTTGCTGTAATTAAAGCCTGTTGGTTCTTGTTCTATCATCTGTGATTAAAGAGAATAATTTTTTCTCCTTCTTCCTCATAACAACCTTTTAGGTATTTGAAAACTTATCATATCCCCTCTCAGTGTCCTTTTTTCTACACTGAACAAACCCAGCTCTTTCAATCTCCCCTCATAGGTCAAATGTTCCAGACCTCTATTAATTTTTGTTGCCCTTCTCTGTTTCTTTCTCCTTTTTTTCCACATCCTTTTTGAAATGAGGCGCCCCAAACTGGACACAGTACTCAAGTTGAGGCCTAATCAGTGCAGAGTAGAGTGTAAGAATCACTTCTCATGACTTACACACTCAGACATGACAAACACACTTCACCAAAAAAAATTTGACAGGATATTTATTGATAAAGCATAATTTGTAAGAGGTCTACAGAAGACTCACAAGGAGCTGGGCAACTTGGGAAAACAAACAATGCATTCAGGACAAGCCATCCACATTGCCATGGCGACTGCCAGCTTGATGACGTATGGTGAACTGAAAAGGTTGGAGGGATAAAAACCATCTAGTAATTTGTGAGTTCTTTTCTTTGTTCTGCTACATCTATTGCAGAGGGCATGATCAGTCACCAGGTAAAGTGCCGTCCCAGCAGGTAGTTCTGGAGGGCTTCTATGGCTCACTTGATGGCCAGGCATTCTCTCTCCACTACCACATATCTTTTTTTCTCATGGGAGGATCTTCCATCTGAGGTACATTGCTGGATGTTCCTCCTCTCCCACCATCTGGAGGGGACTGCTCCCAGCCCCACCTCAGTGGCGTCTGTCTGGAGTATTAATTCCTTTGTGAAGTCTGGGGCATGGAGTACAGGATCTTGGCAAGGAGCTGTTCATAGATCTGTGAAGGCTTATTCAGCTGCATCGGATCATTGCACCATCTCGGGACCTCTGGCTTTTAACAAATCTGTCAAGGGGCTGGCTCTAGAGGCAAAATGGGGAATAAAGCGTCTATAGTAACCTACTATGCCTAAAAATGCCCTGATCTTCTTTTTGCAGTTAGATCAGGGCCAGTTCTGGATAGCTTCCAGTTTGTTCAACTGGGGTTTTACAACACCCTTCCCTATGATGTACCGAGGTACCTGGACTCAGCCAGATCCACAGCACATTTGACTGGATTTGCAGTGAGGCCAGCCTGCCTCAGGGTATTTAGTACTGCTCTTACTTTCTCTAGGTGAGACTTCCAGTCAGGGTGTGAATAACCACGTGATCCAAATATGCAGCAGCATAACTGGCGTGGGGGTGCAGTAACTTGTCCATTAGACTCTGAAAGGTAGCCGGGGCTCTATGTAGACCGAAGGATAGAACAGTGTACTGGAATAGCCCCTCCGGGGTGGCAAACACGGTTTTCTCTTTTGCTTCTGGGGCTAGAGGGATTTGCCAGTAACCCTTAGTCAAGTCAAGAGTGGTTAGGTAATGGGCTTTGCCTAATTGGTCAACAAGTTCATCTATAAGGCATATGGGGTATGCATCGAATTGTGAAATGTTGTTTAAAAGGTGGAAGTCATTGCAGAACCTCATCATGCCATCTGGTTTTGGTACCAATACAATTGGGCTAGACAGCTGGCTATGAGACTCCTCGATGATTCCCAGCTCCAACATCTTCTCCATCTCTGCCTTGATTTCCTCCCTCTTGCTCTCCAGGATTCGATAGGGTTGCATTGTTACCCTGGCTCCAGGGTTTGTAATTATGGGATGGGTTACCTCAGTTAAATGGCCCAGTTTGGTTGAAAATATTTCTTGGTACTGGTCAATCATTGCCGCTCCTTTGGCCTTTTGTTCTGGCGTTAGGTTAAGAGATATCCTCACTCCCTCGGGGCTTTTCTCCTCCTGGGGGAGAGCCACACATGCCTCTCGATGGATGCACTTACTTCGATTCTTGTCCTGCCTTTTGAGGAGCCCAGGTTCACTTTCTTACCTGGGCTCTGAGCCAGGGACCAATGGTGGACAGATAGACTCTACATCATGGGATACTCAGCTGCACCCTGGATCATTTCCTACCAAAGTCCACTTTTCCCTTATGAGGTAAATTTAAAAAAAAAACCACAAATAAAGTTTCTGATCTTTGCACTCAGTCACCACTCTTTCCTTTGCAGTCTTTATCCAGCTTGTGTTTCTCAGTCGCCGCTAATGAGAGTTCTTGGGCAGCTAACGAGAGGTCCCCAGAACTCAGAGCAGTAGTCTGCTTTTTCCACTGCCTACCTCCTCTGAGCTGCTCTGTTCCCTTTTTAAACCCGCCCTCCAGCTTTTGCAGGCTTTGAAGACATGACAGGGCAGAATTTCTCCTTGTTCTTCAATGTGGGGTTTGTATACCCCGTCACATACACAAAAGGGATTATGCATAGCTAGTAAGCTTATTACATGACTGCTCTTCTGCTGCTTACTTGGGGAAGGAAATAACTTTTGAAAGGCTTAAGGAAAAAAATGTATTAACTCTATATTCCAGATGAGGTAAAGCTGTATTTATAGAGCCATAGAAGATAAAGATTAAATGGGACCTCATGAAGTCATTTTGTTCAACACCCTGCTTAAAGTAGGACCAACCCCAACTCAATCATCCCAGCCAGGGCTTTCTCAAGCTGCGTCTTAAAATTATCTAAGGATGGAGATTCCACCAACTCCCTAGATATCCCATTCCAGTGCTTTGCACCCCTCCTAGGGTAAAAGGGTTTTTTTTGGGGGGGTGGGGGGACATGTGATGTATATTTGGAATGGAAGAAACCTACCATTCTCCACCAGGCTCTGCTGCAGTTTTTACCTGGAATTAAGAAAGCATTCCTTCAGATTACCATGGGTATCATAGGATCTAGGTCACCCAAGAATGAGAAAAGGTAGCTATTTGTTGTGACCAGTTTGACACCAAATATCCCAAGGAAGTCACACTGTTAAATGTGGAAGTCGAGACAGTTACAGATGCATTGTTTGTTATATTTAGCAGAATGTGTTTTCTAAAAGAAACCCTCAGAGGGAGGAATCATATTGTATATCCCCAATAGTGAACCATAGAAAAAGTGTGCATATGGGGATAAAACAGTTAATTTCTGCCCCTTAACACTCAGAAAAAAAGAGTCTAGTGGGAAAGTTCAATGGGACACTTAAGTCCATGTTAATTATGTTTGTGGACAGAAAAGACTCAAAGACTGAAATATCTTATTGCTCTACCTAACACTTGCTTGCAGGGAAGGACTCTCCTTTATCGAAGAAAAGTCCTAGGCCCTCTAGATCTCATTAGGGACTCTTGGGTAAAGAGCTCTGAACCCAGTCAGGAGCCCATAATTGAATGTATAACCAAATTCAGAGAGGTTTTAAAATCCATGATGGATTTAATGTAGGAAATGTAGGAAATCCATGATGGATTTAATGTAGGAAAATCTACTAAAGACTGAACTGAAAGAACGGTTCAACAGAAATATCTGTGAAAGCTTAGTTGATGCGGAAGACTTGGTTTTAATGTTATTCCTCATAAAGAAGCACAAAAATGCAAAATTCTTAGGTTTGTGGAAAAGGTTAAAGTTACTTCTCATGTAGAGAAGCACTTCCGGAATGGTGATCCACACAATTGTATACCTAAAAAGACTAAATGCTTATCACCATGGTGAGACTGTTTATATATGTAAAGAGTTGAACAATGTCATAAGCTCCTTAATAATTTTGGTGGCTAAGAGCCACAGGGAAACTTCACTGAAATGCATGACTATATGAGACATGTTAAGCCTGGAGGACAGGTTAAAATTTATGGCTGGTCTGAAATGCTACCACAAGATGTTTTCTAGCAAATCAGGCTGGAGAGACAAAATGATCCACAAGAGCAACACAACAGGTCCAGCACAAGCACCCAACTGAGCCTATAGAACAATGGGTAATATAAGAGACTGTTATAGAGTTCCAGAGCCCTTATGCATTCTCAGTTGTTATAGTACTCAAAAGGATGTATCTATAGGATTCTGCATTTACTATATGGAGCTTAATGCTGTTGAAGTACCCGATCCTTATCCTGTGCCCAACTTGATGACCTGCTGGAGAAGCTTGACTGTGCAAAAGTCATAAGGATTTTAGATCTTACCTAGGGATAATGGCAAATCCCTTTAGATAATGAGGCATAATAAAATCTACCTTCATAACTGATTCAGGTCATTATGGACTAATCAATTCAGGAACCACATTTCAGAGCCTTGTTAACCAAGTGTTACAAGGGCTATAAGACTTTACTCTTGCTTATATAGATGATATTGTCATATTTAGCAGCACTTGGTAAGATTACAAAAATCTTATGTATTGTGTTGCAAAGACTCGAAATGCAGGTTTTATGGTTAAGGTGTCAAAATACAAAACAGGAGCAGCCATTGCTTACGGTGGAGCGAGGGGCTGGGGAGGTAAAATTAATTCCCTAAATGTGGAATCTATTATCAGCTGCCCTCTACCGCAAATCAATAATAATAATAATAATAATAATAATAATAATAATAATAATAATAATAATAATAATAAATAAGTGCTTCATAGGCTTAGCAAAATATTATCACATGTCCCAGCCTGCTACAAAATAAATGAATAAATAAACAAACCAGACAAAGTGATACAGCCTGATGCTTGTCAAATGGGCTTTGATCAAGTTAAAAAAAAACCTATCAGAAAAAGCCAGTTCTGGGGAGCTCAATTTTAGTAAAGTGTTTGAATTGTGTGAAAATGCATCCAATACTGGACTGGGGGCCATTCTAATGCAAAGAGGGAAGAGAAACATTGTAATGTGTTCTTAAGTAAAACACTCACCCACCTGAAGAAAACTCTGACACAGGGAGATCTATAACAGATCACTCTTCATTGGCATGATTGCACTGACCCAATGTATCACCTCTAGGTTGTTGTGCTGCAGTACAGCCCTGCAGGAAAATGAGATGGAGGCAGAGCACATCGAAGGAAAAGGAAATGTGGCAGCAGATGCCCTGTCCAGAAAAGAGAATCCAGAACTGACTCCTGAGGAATATGCTGGAAGTGTGGTAGACTATCCCTATTGTTTTATTCTGAGGCAGAAGGTATGACACACAGAATCCCTTGGCAAAGGGCCCCTTGTTCTTTGCAAATAACTCTTACTCATACTTTACACATTCACTCCACTAAACACATTTCTTACAGGCTATTTATACACAAGGAGTACAATATAAGGTATCTACAGAAACCTTGTAACTTGTCAAGATGCATAATCATTATGAGACCTACAGATGGGGAATATTTCTGAAATCATGTATTTACATTGAAAGTGTGCTTTCTGCTTCACTTGGATTGAAAATTAGTAGGCAGGAGATATTGTGTGTTGACAATGGACTACATGGGCAAGGTGGCATTGTCACATCACCTTGTGTACTTGGTGAAGCAAGGCAAGGCTCAACTGTTCAGTTTTGCACAACACTAAGCGTGCGTCTACACTTACAAATTAAATCGACTTAAGGAGGCTTAAGTCAACTTAAACTACTCCGCGTCCACACTGGACTTTCCTTAAGTTGACTTAAGCATTTTCTTAAGTTGACTTAAGGAAAAGTTAAGTCCACTTAATAACACCTTGTTTTAGGTCGACTTAAGGCTTAAATCAACCTTATTAGTCCACCTTATTAAGTTGACTTAAAGTGTTAAGTCGACTTAATAAGGTTGAAATGGGGCTATGTCTACACTAAAAAGGTTAAGTCGACTTTTGTTAAGTCGACTTAATAAGGTCAACTTTAAGTCGACTTAAAGTCAACCTTATTAAGTCAACTTAACAAAAGTCGACTTAACTTTTCTAGTGTAGACATAGCCTAAGCCTTTCAATGGAAAACGAACAGCAGCAACTCTAAACACCTCTTTTTACACCTTGCCAGTGTAGGTGCACTCCTAGATATTCCAGAAGAAATCTCACCAAAAGAAGCCCAGACAGTCTGAGATAAATTGGGTCTTACTCTGTGCTGACTTATATCCCCATGGTAAGAGCAAAGAGCCATTGTACACAGCGCACAACAGGCATTGTGAGTTCCTGGGCAGGAAGCTTGGTCATGATCCTGCTTCTTGTTCACAGTCAAATGACCAAGTGGGCCAGGCTTAGTGCTGGAAGAACAGTGCCAGATCTTTAGGTGTATCCTGCTCTGTGACGGCTAGGGCTTACTGATGCAAATGAACCTACACAGATTGATGCCCGTTTTGAAGATGTTAATGCTTTACGAGCAAAGAAGCCTTTGATTGAGTTCAGTTTTAGAACTGGATGATTGGTGTAGAAAGAATTTTCTCCCCCATCCTTAGTATATCTTAGTAATGAATTGTCATTTGTGCATCTTCTACCACACTTCCAGCATATTCTAGCAGCAAGCTTCCCAGGTGCCTTCTCTATTGGGTGAGGTTGGCCATACATGACTCTTACTGAGAGAAGAATTTTTTTCATTCTTTCTCTTTCTGGAGACTGCTTCCTAGTTTCTCCATTTCTAGAAGGGTTGAGAGTTTGTGTTCTGCCATCTCCATTATTTTTCACTTTGTCGGTTGCTAAGCAGTCCCTTGTTGCTAAGTAGGGTATGAGCACTTAATTTACTACATTCTTTTTTCTCATACCAGATTTTAGAAATTGCAGATCCTGTTTAATCAATGTGTAAATGCATGCTTTTGATGTATTTTTTCCTAAGAGCAATATTTTGATCATTCTTAATGATACTTAATGAAGTCACCGCATGATTTCTGATTGTACCTAATTGAAGCCTGTGACTTGCATTTCAATGTTATCATTTTACAGTTTCATATCTATCAGATGAAACTTTGCAAGGGCCCAAATAAATTAGGAAATATACAAAATTGATGAGTTTCTTGCCACAAAATCTTCGGGTAGTATATTGGGTAGAGGACTCACAGAAAGTCCCAGATAGAGAGAACATTAGGATCCTAACTCACTTGGCATTGTATAGACCCAAAGATAAAGGAAGATCCTGCCCTTAAGAACTTGCAAACTGAGGGCCTGATGGGTCAAATATATAAAATTGTTACATGATTTATGTGCAGTCAGAAAGGCTGTCCATGTGGTAGGCATTTGTAATATTGGACCCTTAAAGTACAACTGTCTGCACCATATAACATGCCTATCTCAGGACGCATGCAGTATGCCATCTCTTTCCATACGAGATCAGACAGTAAGAGATATGTTATAATAGATCCATTGTCACTGATGACATCCTAGTCAAATATAAATTAGAAGTGTTTTATGCTGGTAGAAACACAGATTCACATATCAGGTACATTGCCAGTCAGGGCATCCCCAAAACTATACCTTTTAGGGGAAATTGGACATTGCATTAAAGAGATAATAATATAGAAGGTTTTATTGCAGATCAGGGGTATATTTACTTTTCAAGACTACCTTGAACTCCCAGTACTTATTTATTTATTCCAAAATTTAAAATTGCCTAAAAGAAGCTCCGGCATATGACACTGATGCACTGCACTCACATATTAATTCCTGATGACTGCAACTGGTTTCATTCAGGTATACACTTATGGCTGCCTGAAATCCCTGTTCATTTCAAGGGCCCAGAATTCACCTGCACAGGTCCAGCTGAAGGATTGGGATCACCCTTTAAAATCAATGAATCCCCAAATTATATTACAGTGTGATGTCTGCAACATGCCCTTGCCTTCTTCTTTGTTTTAATTATTATTATTATTATTATTATTATTATTATTATTATAGGGTGACGTAGGATACTGGTTTTATTAACAAAACTGGAAAATTAGAATTGAACAGACTAAGTTAAATCATATAAAGTAAAAGTAAGGGGGACCCAAATTAGTGTGACTATAAATGCAAATATGTCATGACTGACTTGAAATATCTTTGATGTGTAGGCCTGGCCTGCGGAGTTGATGGAATATTTGATAGGACATTACAAGATAAATAAAATGTTCTATGTAAATGAAAGGATTATGATTTTAAATATTTTTGCTACATGAAAAATAATTAAAATAATGATAAAAGAGTATGGAAATTATGCACTTCCATGACTACAGTTAAGGTTTTCAAAACCATCAAATGTTATGTCAACAGTGCAAGTAAAAGTGCATTCTTAATTTAGGTTAGCTAACCGGCATTAGCTTACCTGATGGTAAATCAGGTTAGCAGCTCATTTTCAACCCCAAGTTACTCTGTAGTCTTTAAGGCTATGTCTACACTGGCAATTTAAATCGACTTAAGGAGGCTTAAGTTGATTTAAATTAAGCCGCATCCACACTAGGCTTTCATTAAGTCAACTTAAGAAATTCCTTAAGTCAACTTAATGAACTCTTAAGTCGACTTAATAAGAACCGCCTATTAGGGTGACTTAAGCCTGCTTAGGTTGACCTAAACCCAATGTGGACATTTAAGTCCACTTTGTTAAGTTGACTTACTGGTGGTAAGGTCGACTTAACAAAGTGGACTAAGTCAACTTAAAGTTGTTGACAGAGTCAACTTTGTTAAGTTGACTTAATAAAGCCGATTTTATGTCGACTTAAAGTTGACCTTATTAAGTCGACTTAACAAAGTCGACTTGACTTTTCCTAGTGTAGACATAGCCTAATTGAAGTTGCTGACCCTAGTTAAAAGCCAAGGTGCCGCATCTTCACTTCATTTTCACCCAAGTTACCTAATGCAGGTTAGCTACCCTGAGAAAAGAATACACCTTTTACCTTTGGTGCAATTCTGAACTACAGCATTAGGTTGACTTAACTACATCACTCATGGCTATGAAAAGTTTCAATCCCTGTGTGATGTAATAAAGACAACCTAAGCCCCAGTATAGACAATGCTAGGGTGAAAGAATTCTTCCATTAACATAACTACCCCTTTTCAGAGAGATGGATTAACTACGAGATGGAAGAACCTCTTCTGTTACCGTAGTACGTGTCTACACTATGCTTTTCCACTATAGTGTTTCTAGTGTACATATACCCTCAGTCTGTGTCTACCCTGCAAGCTTGGTTTGTGATTCCCCTGCTCATGTCCGCTCATGCTAGCTCTGATCAAGTTGAATGAGAATAAAATGGAATTGTAGACACAGAAGCACTAGTACTGGCAGAAGAGGCAGAACTCACAAGTTTCAGAAAGGGATGAAATTGCCATGGTTCATCTTGGTTTCTAGTCCAATATTTTGAGTATATTGCTATTTATACCTGGCCTAGTTCAATGACTGCTAGCATACATATGTGGACACGAGCAGAGAAATCACACCCCTAGCTTGCTGTGTAGATGTAATCTTAGGTTATGTCTACACTAGAAAAAGTTAGGTCGACTTTGTTAAATCAACTTAATAAGATCGACTTTATGTCGACTTAAAGTCCACCTTATTAAGTCAACGTAACAAAGTGGTTACCCTGAATGTGGACTTAATAAATTGACCTAACTGCCTTTAAGTTGACTTAATGAAGTCAATTTAAGGGTTAATCCACGTCCACAGTGTGCTTAAATCAACCTAAGGGGTCATACTTAAGGGTTATGTCAACCTAACTGGCGGTTCTTACTAAGTTGACTTAAGCTTTCATTAAGTCGACTTAAGGAATTTCTTAAATTGACCTAACAAAAGCATAGTGTGGATGGGGAGTAATTAAGGTTGACTTAAGGCTACTTAAGTCGACCTAAATTGCCAGTGTAGACATACCCTTAGTGACTCAAGACAGAGATCAAAAACCTCATTGACTTTCAGTGGGACTTTTACTCCTTAGGCACTGTGAAGGCACACACCCTCACTCTGGTATGAGGTAGGCTAACAAGTTCCTCTGGATCTATTCCATGACAATGAGAAACACCTGAAATGTTGGCTTAACCTGGAGGGGGAGGAGCTGAAAAAGGGATGATTTACCCCAGGAAGGGGTGTTCAACAGGACTAAGGTTGCTCGGCCCAGGGAATGGTGATAACAGAGGGAATCCAGCCAAAGAAGAGAGAATCATGAGACACACCACTTCCAAAGACATTCTGACAGATTTACCCCTTCCTGGGGTAAACAATATAACCCAGGAAGTGAGGTAGAAGATAAACACTGTGGTTATGTCTACACTACAAAAAGTTAAGTCGACTTTGTTAAGTCCTCTTAATAAGGTCAACTTTAAGTCGACTTAAAGTCGACCTTATTAAGTCGACTTAACAAAGAGGACTAAGTCGACTTAAAGTTAAGTCAACTTAGTCCACTTTCTTAAGTCGACTTCACTGGCCTTAAGTCAACTTAATAAAGTCAACTTAAGGGTTACTCCTCGTCCACACAGTTCTTAAATTGACTTAAGGAGTCGATTTAAGGCTTAAGTTGACCTAATGGGCAATTGTTATTAAGTCGATTTAAACTTTCATTAAGTCGACTTAAGAATTTCTTAAATCTACTTAATGAAAGTCAGGTGTAGACATGGCGTAATTTAGGTCAACTTCAGGGACCTTAAGTCGACCTAAATTGCTAGTGTAGACATACCCTGTGAGAGGCCAATAGACTCTGTGGGATTTACCCTTAGAATTAAATTGACTCTCCAGGAGCTGCCTGAAATGCTAGTCCTTGTTTTAGCTGTGTCTTCCTTCCTCTTACAAAGGAAAGGGAGGAACAAGAGCCAAACCTCAATCTGTGGATGGTGGCCTGCAGAGAGGTTCCACTGAAAATTGCGAACTGAGGCATTGAAGGCAGTAAACAAAGGACAGTTGGACCTAAGGGGTGGGGGGTTGAGGAACCTCTCCCTTCCCCAGAGGCCCAGAACTTCAGAAGAATTTGAGTGTCTAACTCCCACTGATTTCAATTAGAGTTAGTCTCTTAAACATGTTTGATGATCAAGGCCTTACACCCTTATGAAAATCCTACCAAAAATGAATCCTTAGTGGGGGATTTTCAAGAGTTCAGAGTTTCTTAATTCTGCTTTGGTGAAGTTGATTTTAAAAAAAAATCAATTAGGCCAATGATGAGCACTTTTGAAAATGCCGACCTTAAGCTCCTGAATAATCACTTTAAGAACCCATATATCCATCTCTGTCCTCTGCATGTAAATGGTTCCTTTGCAGTAACATACTGTAAAGGTAGTGGCTTATTGGACCCCAAGATGATAGTAGTGGACGGTATTTGTCAGTGACTATTCGGTTCCCTAAATAAATATAATCTTCTTTCAGAAAACAGATCTATTCACCTAGAAGTGGGAAATGAGCCCAGAACTCTCTCTCTAGGGAGCCACAAACAGCTGTTGTTAATAAATGTTGAGAAAGTTTCAGAAGGGAATGGAGAGAACCTGGGAGTTTGAGTAAGATTAAGGTCATATTTCAACATTGTGCAGGAATGGAGATCAACTGGACAAAAATAGAGAGCTACAAGACCCACTGGTGGGCTGGGTGTTAGTAAGGCCACACATAGGAATGTGCAATGCCTCTAGCAGGTAGTTGGAGTATTTGCTATTCCTTTCAGCTGGGTGTAAAGTACTCAGTGCTGTCTGTCCCATTTCCAAAGAAAGATACACAGAGCAAAAAAGATCAACTAAATTTATATTTGGTACAAGCCCACTGTAGACAAGACGGCTATACTGGGGGTGAACTGTGGGAAATTTTATCCTACAGGGTCAGAATGGGACCTTAGTTATAGCTGTGCAAATGCCAAGTGACTCCATTGAACCAGTAGATTTTTTTTAATTTCCCAATTTTGTTGAGATCAGAATATAAGCAGCTGTAGAGACTGCACCTGCATTGGCACAGAGATGTTTTTTTTTTTATCTCTGATGCCTACAATTCTAAGAATTAAACATATTTTTCCCTTCCATTATGCAGTGAAAATGAGAAGAACAATTAAAGATTGAATTCCTGTTATCATTATCAGTCCAAACATTTTCAACTCATTGCTTAATCAACCCACTTCTTGCCTGAGATTGTCAAACACCTAAGCTAGCTATTACTCTTCCTTACTGTGCTAATGTGTGCTCTCCAGATATACACCATCAGCAAAAAAGTCTTGGGTGATGTGAATCATTTGTTCTAAGTCATGCATGGAGAGAGTATGAATAGAAGACTAAAGTGTTTTATACTGTCCATCAGAAACTTAAGTGAAGCCCAGAAAAGCAAATGAGTGAAAAATAGGGTAGAATATTTTATCTGCAACACCGGCCAACACACGTTTCACTTATTTAATCCATTAGCCAAAGTTTGGGTGGCATTTATATTGGAGGATGCATCTGAGTGTTTTAACAAGGGTGGAGAAAGGGATGGAAAGCTTGTTAAAGACTCGCTGCTGAGATCTTTTTACCTATCACTCTTCTTCTGACTTCAATGAGAATCACACTTCCAAGACTAAGTCCTTTAAGTTGTAGGAGAACAGTGCAATCTCATGCCCCTGGATTTTAGGAGCTTTCTGTCTTGATTCACAGCCCAGAAAACATAGTATAATATGCCACACCAGCTACACTGTTTGACCCACTGGTATATCATAGCTTCAAAACTTTTTTTAAGAATTAGGAAGAAAACTAAGTTTGCTTATGTTCTGAACAAGACTAAAATCTACTACAAACTATTGCTTTTGTTTTATGGTCATTGAAGACCGTGACACTAAATTCCTTTGGACCAGAACTCTCTCAAGCCTCTTTTCTGCTACTCCTATGACCCTGTGCACTAGGGCTATGTCTCCACTTGTAATTTTAAGTTGACTTAGTGTGTCTACACTTACAATTAAAGTCGGCTTAAGGTTGTATTCATTATGTCCTTAATGGCTCATCAGGTTACTCCCTGGGTCCATTGTAGCTGGCACATTCCTTAACATTAAGGAGACAATGATTTTACACAGCCGCCTCTCTCAGACATTTCCATAAAATCACACAAGTTAAAGTATAGATATAACACCAAATTCCTAACTAAACTAACTTCTAATCCAAATACAAATTCCTAGACATAAACTATATAATCATTCCCATCAAATTACTACCTTTCTATTGATACCAAACATGACATAGTTCCTATGGATTAAAGCAGGGGTTGGGAACCTATGGCTCGCGAGCCAGATGTGGCTCTTTTGATGGCTGCATCTGGCTCGCTGCCAGTGTTCCCTCTAAGCTGCGCGGGCGCGCGGCCGTGCAGCGGCCATCGCACTCCCCGCGCAGCAGTGAGGGACCCCCGCACAGCCCGGCAGCCCCCGTCGCTCCCTCCAACCCCCAGGGCCGCGGCACACCCGGCCTGCGCCCGGCCTCTGGGCTGGCCCTCTCCGCCCCCAGGGTGGGACAGACAGGCTCAGATCAGGAGCGCGGGCCTGCCTGGCTGCCTCACACAGCCGGGGCAGCGGGGTGGCTGCGGCAGCGGCGGGATCCCGGGCTCCCACCCCCCGACCGCCTCCTTCCCGCGGCTGGGGCCGAGCTAATCCACAGCCCCGGCCTCCCAGCACGGGGCCGGGATCAGCCTCCGGGGCTGGGGTCTGCTCCCCCCCCACCGGCGGCTTCCCAGGGCCGCGGTAGGGTCCTCCCCCGCCGGCGGCGTTGGCTTTCTTTCTTTCTTTCTTTCTTTCTTTCTTTCTTTCTTTCTTTCTCTCCTTTGCTTTCCTTTTTCTTTCCTTCTTTCTCTTCTTTGCCTTCCTTCTTTTTTCTTTCTTCCTCTTTCTCTTCCTTTCTCTTTTTTCCTTCTTTGTCTTCTTTTTTCTTTCCTTCTTTTTTCTTTCTTTCTCTTCTTTCCTTCCTCTTCCAACCTTCCACTTCTTTCCTTCTTTCTTTTTTCTCTTCCTTCCTTTTTCTCTCTCTCTTTTCCTTTCTTCTCTCTTTTTCTCTCCCTTCCTTCCTCCCTTCTTTTTTTCCTTTCTTTTTTAAAAAACCCAACCTTTAAAAATTAATTTTAATTAAATTAATTAATTAAAAAATAATTTTTAAAGGTTTTTTTAAAAACCTTTCTAAAATTAAATTTCAATTAAAAGTAATTCAAATTCAATTAATTAAAACATAAAATGCACACATTTACTTGTATTTAGTTTTAAACATATTGTATGGCTCTCACGGAATTACATTTTAAAATACGTGGCGTTCATGGCTCTCTCAGACAAAAAGGTTCCCTACCCCTGGATTAAAGCATTTATGATATATGAATAGAAAATAATATCATAAATGCTTCCCTAAATCCAGACAGCGTCACACAGGGCTCTGTCCTGCCCCTTGGGAGACATGCCAGGCTCCCTCTGTGCCCCGCCCCCCGGCAGGAAGGTCATTGGTGTAGTCCTGGGGTAGCCCTAAGTCACCTTAGGGATACCCCAGGGCTACACTGGCTTAATTCGACTTTAAAAAGTCGAATTAAGCCTTAAGTGTAATGAAAAGGTGGTTTAATAAAGTCGACTTAATTTTCATTAAGTCGATTTTATTTTCCTTAAGTTGACTTAAGCAAGCTCCTTAAGTCGGCTTAAGGAAACTGTAGTGTAGATGCAGGGTAAATTAAGTCAACTTAAGTAAGCTTAAATCGACTTAATTTACAAGTGTAGACGCAGCCTAGTATTGCAGCGTTAAGCCATTGAGACCAATTGACTCTGATATAGCCTGTCTGTGATTTAAATGCTTACACTGCTTGTAACTCCATCATCTTCTGGTCCAGTAGGGCCCTACTTGGTCATATGACTGGCCACCAAAGAATAGGGATGTAAATAATTGCATCTACCTTTTCCCTTCCAGTCCCAGCCTATAATGCAATCTGGAAATCACGTACATAAGTGCAGCCATATTGGTTCATACCAATGATCCATGTAATCTTGTACCTTGTCTTTGATAGTGGTCAATGTCAGAGGCTTCAGAGAGAATGAACAGAACAGGGCAATTTCAAATGATACATCCACTGTTGTCCAGTCCCAGTTTCTGGCAGTTAGAGGTTTAGAGAAACCTTTAGCATGGGGTTGCACCGCTGACCATCCTGGCTAATAGCCATCAATGTACTTATACTCCATGAATATATTTAATTTCTTTTTTTTTTTTTGAACCCAATAATACTTCTGGCATTCACAACATCCCTTTGAAATGAGTTCCACAACTTGGCTGTGCATTGTGTGAAGAAGTACTTCTTTTTGTTTGTTTTAGACATGCTGCCTATTGATTTCATTGGGTGATTTCTAGTTCTTGTGTTATGCGAAGAGCAAATAGCACTTCTCTATTCACTTTCTCCACACTATTCATGATGTTTAGACCTTTAACATGTCCATCTTTAGTCATCATTTTCCTAAAATGAACAATACCAGGTTTTTTTTATCACTCCTCATATGGAAGCTGTTCTATCCCCCTAATTATGTTTGTTGACCTTTTCTGTACCTTTTCCAATTAAAATATTTCTTTTCTGAGATGGAGCAATCAAACTGCATACTGCATTGAAGATAGGTGTGCACCATGGAATGACATTATGATATTATTTCCGTTTTATAATCCCTTGCTTTCCTAATAGTTCCTAACATTTTTAGCTTAGGAATCATAAAATCATAGAAACTGGAAGGGACCATGACAGGTTATCGAGTCCAGTTCCCTGCACTCACATTTACATACTTCTCTGTCACCTTTAGCTCCTCCACCTAAGTCATTCTGGCCTCAAGAGCCAGTACTGCATCTCTGAAGGCTATACCTACTTTCATCACATGCACCATCTACCCATAATATATTTACCATTTAGTAGGATATACTGGGTAGTCTCCAGTTTGCTGCTGGACTTCTGCTTGATTTATTTTTACTCTGCAGGGGTTTTTGTTTATTTTGGGAGGTTTTTTGGGTGTGGAAGTTATTGCACTAAATTTAGAGTATGTATTTAGATGTGTCTGCATCTCACACTCCCTCTCAACTCCTTTGTAAAACTCTCCTGTTTTCTAGCTCCTAGGGTCTCTTAGGAGCTGGCTTTTAAACCCCCTGTTCTCCCTAACTTAGCTCTTGCCAAAGGATCCGATAGCAATTAGGGATCTAAGAATAGCCTCATCGGCTATGTCTACACTGGCAGGTTAGTTTGAATTAAGGAGGCTTAATTTGAACTAACTAAAGCCATGGCTACACTAGGCTTTAGTTAGTTCGCATTAAGGGCTTCCTTAATTCGAAGTAATAAGTTCGAATAGGGTATTCCAACTAAGGGGTTAATTCGAACTAACTAGTTCGAATTAACCAATGTGGCCATGTCTTAGTTCGAATTAACTGGCCATTGAAATGAATGGAGATCGCTAATTTGAATTAAGCAAGTGCTTGCTTAGTTCAAACTAACATTCCGGTGTGGCCATGCTAGTTCGAATTAAGCTAATTTGAATTAACTAAAATTAGTTCGAATTAGTTAGTTCGAACTAACTAATTCAAACTAATTTTAGCAAGTGTAGACATAGCCATAGACTTTAAGGTCCAAAAGGACCATCTTGCTCATCTAGTCTCACCTCCTGTACATTGCAGGTCTCAGAGTCTTACACACCCAATCAAACAGATCACACTATTTTCTACTAACAAGCAAGCACATGGCAAGCCAGCGCACAACAAAGATACAAATCCTCAAGAGTTACATAAATCTTTCCTCCTCCACCTGAAGACCTCCCTTGCAAAACTTTTGTTTGATGCTCCTGTTTGAAAGCTCCAACTGGCTTTTTAAACCTCCGGTCTCCCTGAGTAAGCCCCATCCCCTTGCCAAGGGATCAAATGACATGGTGTCACGTAGAAACTCAAGGTTCCAGAAGATTTGCCCTTAAGAGATTTTGAACCTGAAATTCTTGCAGTGCCTTTGCCATTCCCATCAAACACATCCCCCATGATGTCTTGAAGAAAGCCAGGGGAACTATTGACAATGGGTGCGTCTACACTTACAAATTAAGTCAGCTTAAGCCAGTGGTGGATGCTCTAAGTCAATTTGGAAAGGTCCCCTTGGAGTCGACTTAATTATTGGGTGTGGACATGCTAAGTTACTTAACAAGGTCGATTTAAATTCGACTTTGTTAAGTCGACTTAGCAAAGTTGACTTATTTGGCCAAGTGTAGACATAGCCGATCATTGTAAGCCGGCAGAGGACACAGCAGGATCTTGCAAAAATAAATCTATTACTCAAGACAAAAATCAGCTGCACTATTAAGCTGTCAGACTTGTTTCTTTCTCAATTGACCATAGCCACTACCAAATTCTGAATTTCAATTAGAAAAGAAACAATGAAGGGGAAAAAGCATATGAAACCCTGGGAGATTTGAACTAACAGTCAACTTTTGTCTATTAACCTGTATAAGGTGAAGGAACTTTATCATCTGCACATCTTATCAAGTGCTTTCATTTGTTTTAATAAAATAAATAAGCAAATCTATAATGTTTAAGAGGAAGAGAGAATGAAAGATCATGAGGATGATGAAGTTCTTTGTTTCTTCTCTGGCCTGGGTAGGTGGTACTAGGCACTAGGCAAATGTTTCAATCTTCCTACTCATTAACTTATGAGCCTCTTTAAAGACAGAAGTACAGACTGTGCCAAATGTATGCTGGGCTCATAATGAAGACAAATGTCCACTTGGAGCTGAGTGCAGACCATGGAATTCATTTCACTGTGGAACTTTTATTGCTATCTAATTAGAGTGACATTTGGTCAGTCTCGTTAGAGCTGGATTCAAACCAGGGGCTCAAAGGTAAAAGTCCAATAAATCCACTCTTGTAAAGCTGATAGTTATTTTTTAATTGTTGCACTTTTTTTTTTTAAACTGTCACTTGTTTTATTATTACTTTTATCTTACTCTTCATTACCCTAGAAATGCATTTTCCTCTGCTGGCATTCTCTGTATTCCTTTGGTTCAGCTATTAATGCTCTCAGTGATTTGTTCATCTCACTTCTGGTCAGTACTTAAGCTGGAAATCACCAAAGGAAAATGTAGGTGCTGTGAGTAGGGATGGTGATAAGGCTGTAGGTGGCTGTCTTCCCTTTGAGTTAAATATTCAAGAGAATTTGCTAGCCTGCCATCTATTGGTTGGAAGTGGAAGTGCTTAATAGTGCACCATTAGCCCTCTGAAGCATGTGACTGATTTTATATCCCATCTGTCATCTCCTTTTCCTACACTTGGCTTCAGTGCGATGATGCATATGCTTCAGGTAAAGTCTATGCATAAGTGTAACCTTTGGGTGGGTTGGAATTCATTCACTTGCCCCTCTCCAGTGCCTAATAGAAATAAACTCCAACTCCTATTCAGAAGCAGCTGGAGTCCCAGGATTCAATCTTTAAAAGGACTCACATCAAAGATTGCTCAGAATTTCCCACCCACATTAACATACTACTTAAGAACAGACATAACAATGAACTTTATTAACTACTAACAATAAATCTTATAACAAAACAAAATTAATTTAAACAGAACAGTCCCCATAGTAACACTCTGAGAAAGATCCCCAAGTGTCCCAAAGTTAGGTGGAGTTCACCCAAATCTCAGTCACAGTCTCCGTTCAAGTCCAAAGGCTTGAGTTGAAAGATACAGCTCCTTCTTCTTCCTTGATTGCAGGAATCATTAGAAAACATCCGTGCAGGCTTTTTCTTTTCTTCTGAACGCAGCATCATCCAGTCAGCTCCCTGGTTAACCAGCACTGAGTCACATATATAGGTGCACAAACTCTGCTACAGCATGCTCCAGAGTGGGAAGAAAACATCTGGCTGTCCCCTCCTGGCTCAGCTTCCACCAGTCACACACTATGCATATGGGCTCTTCTCATGCAACTCCTGTCTGGTTGCTTTCATGGAACCAGACCACACCAGCAGCAGAAAACTCTGTGGAGCATGCTACCAGACCCAATTTCCAGAAATTTCTGGCTCTGGGTAGCTAAATCTGCCCAGTAAAAGTAACTCAACCCCAAGAGTTCACTTAAAGAGAGAATGCTCCTTTAGGCATATGGGCTGCATCTACACTGGTAAATTAAGTCAATTTAAGTTTGCTTAAGTCGACTTAATTTCCCCTGCATCTACACTACACTTTCCTTAAGTCGACTTCAGCAGCTTGCTTAAGTCGACTTAAGGAAAATAGAGTCGACTTAATTAAAATTAAGTCGACTTTATTAAACCTCCTTTCCAATAGACCTAAGGCTTAAGTCGACTCCCTAGAGCTACCCCAGGGCTACACCAACGCCCTCCCTGCCAGGGGGCGGACACAGAGGGAGTCTGGCATGCCCCCCCACAGGACAGGGCAGAGCCCTGCCCACCCTGTCCCTATGCCCTGCCAGGGTCCCTGTCCCCCTTTGCCCCATTGTACCTAAGTACAATGGGGCAAAGGCTGAGCCCCCTGGCATTGGGCAAGGGGTGCCCCCTGCCCCTGTGGACCTGTCCTAGATCCCCCTAAGCCCCTAGAAGTCGACCTAGAGCATCCAGTTAAAGTTGATGTAAATTACCCAGTGTAGAAATCGTCATGGGTTTCATAAGCACCTTGCTGAATTGGGTTCATAGAAATTTTTCTTTAGCTTAAGTGGTAGTGACATATGCTTTTGGCGTTTGATCCTACAGCCACAGAAATCAGTGGCAAAGGTTCTGTTTACTCCCATGGTGCAGACTCGGATCACTGGAGTAGCAGGAGCTGTTTCCTATCAAGCTGTTGCTTTGAGAAGCAGCCCCTCGCTGAGATTCGCACCAAAAATGGAGGCACCCAAGATCACTCGTTGTTAAATCTAGGATTGTACTCAACTAGTAACTAATCACTGAATCTCTTTAAAGGTGCATTTTCTAAAGGCCTTAATCTCCAATTCAGAAAGGGAAAACTGATTTCACAGCTCTTGAGCTCCTCTGAATCTGAAGGCTCCCCTCTGGGAGAGATACTCTGTAGCACTGCTATGGGGGTAGCGTAAGAAAGATACAAAATCCAAAGATCTCAGGTAATCTGCATGCAAATTTCTGCATCCCGGCTACCTACATCCACAGAACTGATTGTGGCTAGCTCTCTCTCCCCACCCCTATAAACTCCTTTCCATGGTATAGAAGCCATGGAATGGAGTATAAAAACGCACTGTGCAGCAGCCATTTAAAATGTCACCCACATAGTAAATCATATTGAATTTCCATGGAGATGTGTTAGGAAAAGTGGCTGTAACGTAACTCCTCCCTCCATCTGGCAACTCCCACCCACGTTGTGTATCAGCTCAATAGTGCAAGTTGTATGTAGAGGCTGCAGGTAGTTCCTAGTTGATATGCCATGTAGCCCCCTCTCTAGCCCATCTTTTCACAATTAGCACCCTTCTCCTTTACTGCATGTTGTGTTAGAAAAGAGGCAAACATACCCCCAAATCATGGTGTTAGATGGATTTCAGAAGGATGTGAAACTGCCATTGTGACAGGGATGTAACCAAAACCCATCTTACAGCTCAAAGCAGCTAGAGATGGACAAACAGAGACTGATTAGATCACTGAGCTCATCCCTCAGATACAGTTCTCCCACAGAGCGTGCATATTAGAAAGTAGACCAGTAACTTCTCAACTGTTGCATCCCAATCTTAAGTGAATCCTAGTTTGAATTACACTGCTAGTACAAGACAGTGAGGAACAGAGAGGCTATGTCTATACTAGAAAAGGTTAGGTCGACTTTGTTAAATCAACTTAATAAGATAGACTTTAAGTGGCCTTAATAAAGTTAACTTAAGGGTTACTCCATGTCCACACTGTCCTTAAAAGTCAATTTAAAGAGTCGACTTGAGGCTTAAGTCAACCTAATGGGTGGTTCTTATTAAGTTGATTTAAGCTTTCATTAAGTTGACTTAAGGCATTTCTTAAGTCGACTTAATGAAAGTCTGGTGTAGGCAGGGAGTAATTTCGGTTGACTTAAGGGTCCTGAAGTCGACCTAAATTGTTAGTGTAGACATACCCAGAGAGACATTGCTGGTGCATCTATAAGGCAATGAAAGGCCAGAGTTACTGGGACTCAAGCCTGCATAGCCTGAGTTAATAAGCCCAGGGTTTAAATGTCCACACTATATATTGGCTCAAGTATTAGAATTTATGGACCCAGGACCCAACTGCAACTCTTTAGCATCCACACTGTAGCATGCAGACCTGAGTCATATCCCAGGCCTCCTAGTATCCTCTTCAGCCGTAGCCATAAATTCCTGGTGCAGTGTGGGAACGTGATTGTCCACAAACCATATTATAGGAAGTTGTCCCAACCCACTAAATTCCTAATAGATCCTTCTGAGTCATCTTTTAGGGTTGCACACTCCTGGCAACTGTAGCCAGCATCAGGGAGACATCACCATTTGAAGAGTTTCTCTTGCTTGCACTTTCACTCCTGCTTCACCAAATATGCAGATCATCTTTGAGATACTGATGGACTTTCCAGGCATGGTGTCTGGCCTAATGAAGGTGCCTGATGGCGAACAATGAAGATGTCATTATAGTCATGGAAGACTATTACTGAGTGTTGCTAACCAGTTTGGTGCTGGAAAATCAACCATGGGTAAAGTGGGTGCAGAGGTTTCAGAGCTAATCAGTCATATGATATGCTCAAAAGTGGTGTGCATAAACAACATCCCTGAGGTAACTGCAGTTTTTCAGAGAATGGGGTTTCCAATCTGTGCTCAGGCCATTGATGGAATTTCAGTGCCCAGAGTTTGTACATAAAAAGCAAAGGATACTATTTCATTATTATGTGGGCCTTTTTAGACCACAGAGGCCAATTTATGGATGCTAACATGAGTGGCATTGGAAAAGTGTGTTGCCAAGGTTTTCTGACTTTGGACAGTCCTGTTCAGACTGGAACATGATTCATAGCAAATGACATTGTCATAAATGGAGTCATTGTCCCCACTTTTATCCTAGGGGAGGGGAAGGGAGAAGGCACTTTCCTTGGCTTATGGACCCATATCCTGATCTCAGAGGGCCTGGCAAAGGAAGCTTTAATTACACTTTCAGCAGGTGCAGAATTGGAACGGAATATGCATTTGGCAGGCTGAAATTCTACTGGCATAGTTTATAGACACGTTTGGATTCCTGTGTCATCAATACTGTCTGAATTGTTGTGGCTTGCTATGCTCTTCGTAATCAAAGGTGATCCAGTTGCCCCTGAATGGAGCGATGACAGTAAATGACTGCTGAACCAATACACTCAATCAGAAGTACACCTATTTCAGTTTGGACAGGTTGCACCTGGACAATACAAATCAGGGATGCTGTATGCTCCCACATTATGGATTTGCATGTGTCAAAAGAAGAGGGGGGGAAATAGTACATCTATGAATGTGCTTATACAATCTTTATCGTAACTGTGATACTGTCACATTGCACAATGAAATTGTGTGGGGTAGGGGTGGGGAATTGATTTCCAGGCATTGTCATTATGAATGACAAGCCTGCTTATGAAAGGGCGGGGGGAGATTGATTGCCATGCATTGCAGTTATTAATGACATGCCTGCTTATGAAATTCAGGTGTGTGGATTACCACGCACTACAGTTATGAATGACATGACAGCATATGAAATGGGGATGGAAAGCAAATGGCAAGAACTGTGAATTTACAGTATGTTTTGTCTTGATGTTGAGAAATGTACTGAGAAATAGTGCCTGTATACGATTTCCCAGCTTCCCCTTGTAATGTTTTTAACCTTTATTATTTGAAATAGTCATTATATGATGTGATGCAGTGATGACAATGAAATGTCTTAACACAATAAAAATCTTTATTCTATGAACATACATTTAGATAAGCTCGATATTAAGGCATTACATGGCGTGGAGAACTGCACAGGAATGGAGAGCAACAAGAAGAGGGGGTTAGCACAAAGGTAGGACTCTGTGAGGTAGATTTGCCCTGTCCAATTGCTAAGTCCTAAATGCATGGGGCAGCCAACCATGGAATTGTCCATAGTGTTCTGGTCTGCAGCACATGGTACCAAGGAAGGAACTCAGGTTGTGGTGTGGGTTTAGCAGGGGTCTGTACTCTGGGGGCCATAAGTTTAAGCAGTCTCTCATTCTGGGCTTTCTTCTGGGCTCTATTGCCCTCCCACTGCTGATGTTCCTGCTCCAGAAACCATGCTACCAGCTGCTGTCATCGAGTGCTGAAATTCTGTCCTTTTGCTCTGTAACATGTATCTGTTTTCCTATGTGCCTCTTCACTTGTCATGAATCCTTATTCCTTTGATGTCACACCTGCTTGTTGTCCCTGTCCAGAATGTCCACCACAAGTTTAACACAGAAACATTTATGCTTGGCCAAGTCATTGATTGCTCAGCACCATTGGGACCTATTGCAATGGGCCAAGTTGGTCAAAGGAGAATGAGAGGTCAAAGACCTAAAAGTAGACATCAAATGGTGCATTACTGTTTCTGTGCTTCACAAAAGGTTTGGTCCATCTCCACGCAAAAGTGTCTTGTAGACTCACAGGGTCAAAAAAAAAAAAGATATATGGTAAAACTGAGCTTTAATATAGTCTGAGAAGAGCATTTCAGCTCCCAGAAGGTTCTTGAGAAAACTCAGTTAATCACAGTGAAAAGACTTCACAGACAATGATAAGTTACAATTTGCATGTTGCGTGGTATTTTTTTTTGTTGTTGTTCTTTTTAAATGGTCTTTTTGGGGAGGGGGAACTGTTGCTTATAGCATAAACTTTCTCTGTGCTTTCAGTCATTCCACATTCTTCAGAACGTAGCAATCCTAGAGGATCCAGAATGGCAAAGTATTTTATTTCAATCTGCCAGTGATGCATTGTTGGCAATACAAATTCTTACTACAATAAAGATCTTCATTTTTGAACATATATTGGGGGGGGGGGGGGGACAATAGTAAAGCATTGCATGGGGGTAGGGACTGCTTAGGAATGGAGACCAGCTGGAGGAGAGGATCAGCACAAAGGTAGAGGATTCTATGTGGTAGATTTACCCTGTCCAGCGGCTAAATACCAATTGCATGGGCCAGCCAACTATGGAATTGTCCAGAGTGTTCATGTATGCTCCAGAGTTTTCAAACTTATGGTGACTAAGCTGTGCGTCATTAAGTGGCGTGGACTGGTGACCTCCAGAGGTGGTCTTTCCCTGGAATGTGACTATCTATCTAGAGTTCCTATTGCAGGAAAAGTTTACTTGGGGTTGGATCAAACTCACAGTGGAATCAACAGTTTGCTGTATTACCATTTACATGGATGACTGCCTCCCTCTGGTTCCATACAGCTCCTGACCCAGGCTCCTCTGAATGCATCCAGCCAGGGACTACATGCAAATACACATGATAATGCAAACTCTTAAAGAACTACATAGCCCTTTCCTCCCCAGCACATTTCTGGACTACATACAATCTTCTAGCTGTACTCGTGACATTGACTTTTTGTCATCCCTGGACTATATTTAACCTTTCACCTCCACCCCCCACAGACAGTTTTCAGGTGGCTCATTAGGCTGCAGGATGCCCAATTTCTTCGGCACAGTGTACTAAAAGGGAAGGCTAATGAAAGGCTCTTACTTTTAGCACTCTGCAAGAATGTGCAAGTGTCTAGTTAAATAAAAGACTAAATGGCTTTTTCACTGTTGGTTATTTTTCCAGCTCTTCTTTTTTTAATCTAAATGGTAGTGTTGCAGAGAGGTGTGCATGTGAATGTGTGTGCACATGTGCAAACGGGAAGGGGAATGATGCTCTGGCATGTGATCTCTCATTATCAGATAGACACTTCTGCCCATTGTTTGCAATACATTTTGCAATGGATGATAAACTGTAACTCCTTCCCATCCTTATATTAATAACAACAAACACGGAGACAGAAATGTACCAGGTTTAGGAGCTACTTCTGCCTTGTGTGGTCTGATGACAGTTCTACAGCAGGTAGTTTGTGTGGGGCTTTGGAGGTCATCAAAAAGCTCCTTGAGTAAAGACCCGGAAGGTGCTGCAACTGATCTGGTGGTTTGAGTACAAGAGACGCTTTGGCAGCCTAATCCAGTGCTTGCTGGCTCCTCTCCAGGCCTTTACTGGATACAGGGGTGAGAAGGTCCCAGCTGACTAAATTGTTATGAAGGTCTGATGGCTCAGAGCTCAGTAACCCTTATAAAAGGGGTAGGATGATAGCATATGTGGTTCTCATCCTTGGTTTTCCAGTAGTCTGTTTTGAGCCACATAATTGCCATGGTCCTGGCAATCCCCAAGCATGCCAGCATCTTCATTGTATGCTGGAACACATGGTCATTCCTGTAAGTTTCCCATCTTCAAAGCGTCTGACAAAGTGGGATTTTCTCCCATGAAAGCTCATGTGATAAATAAATCTGTTAGTCTTTAAACTTGCCACATGACTCTGTTTGTTTCTCTGCAATAGACTAACTTGTCTACCCCTTTGGAAAATGGTCATTCCTGGAACTCTTGCTAAAATCCAGCTGTTTGCTTCCCCCTTACTAGAGAGGAACCAGAATCTGGCTGTGCTCCCATGACCAGCTAGCAGCACATTTAGCCAAGGACTTCTTTATGTCAGTGGCCATCACAAATGCAGGAGAAGCTGTGCTTGCTTATAGCTCAGCTGTCAGAAAAAAAAAATGGAAGGATTAAATGCCGAGTAGCTGTACTTGAACTAGAGGAATTGCTTCTGTTCCCCAGGAATTGTTTGGCTAGTCTCTGGCTAGAAAGGATGAAGGACATGGTCTGCTGGGATTCTGAGAGGGTGTTGGTGGACTCTCCGGACCTGAGTCTAGAGGGGCTGGGCCCAAGATGAGTCAAGTCTGCAAAACGATGGAGCCCTGGGGAGTCCTTTGGCCCAGACCCCAGTTAGACAGAATTGTGTGTAAATGGTAGGGGTTATGCCAGATTGAGCCAAGGCTTATGGTGCAGTGAAGACATGCCCTGCAATGTTCTAGAAGCACTCTACATGTGGATTGTTGGGAGAGGAGTCCCAGTTCTCTAACTGCAGAAGGTCTTAGCTCAGTCTAGGTGCTCTCAGGTTTCTTCAAGAATCTAGTTCTCAGTGGGGACGTTCACATGGAAACTTTCCACAAGCTTCACACAGCATATAGATAGTTGCCCTCACAATCTCCTTCTGTCATCTCCTTATCCTCACCCCTCCCCTGTTAGTAACACGGTGCTAGATTGGGCTTGTGGGGCCTGATCTGAACCTCACTAAAACCAGTAGTAAAGACTTTGACGTCAGTGCCTAGTGCCTAACTCCACACGTTCATAACTGTCAGTGGGACTAGCTACACTCTTAAGTTACATATACACTCAGTTGTACTGAGGTCTAAAGTGCACTGGCATGAAACTGGAGTAGCCCGGTGGAGTTGCTCCATACATATTCCAGTGTAATTGAGAGCAACTTTGGTCCTAGGATACCTATTTTTACTCTCCTTTTATTTGTTCTCTTTAATTTATTTATAGCTCTCTCTTAAAATAAAACAGAACAGGAAACCCAACCTAAAACAAAGTGTTATAGAATGCATGCATGGGGAGATTGAAAAAGTTCCTAAAGACCAGGGAATGCAGCTAAAGGCCTTGCAGAGCACGTTGACCATAACAACTCCCATCTGCCCTAACAAACAGCTAGCTAGAGACACTGTTTTATGGTTAATGCCCAACTCACGAGTAAGTGGACACCATGGAGATGGAAATATTTCAATGTGTGTTGTAGAACAGCATTAGAAAATATTAAACAGAAGAGGAACATGCCAGAGACTACTTAATGTGCATAACCACTGTGCACCTTCAATCCTCTCATTGGGTGCATCTACACTTACAAATTAAGTCGATTTAAGGAGGCTTAAGTCAACATAAAATACTCCACTTCTACACTGGGCTTTCCTTAAATGTACTTAAGCTGCTCCTTAAGTCGAATTAAGGAAACATTAGTTTGAATTAATGACACCTTGTTTTAATTCGAACTAGTGCTTAAGTTAACTTTATTAAATTGACTTAAGCCAGTGGAGACAGGGATTAGCGCCTTGGTGGAGCTTATTAAGTCAATTTAAAATGTTAAGTCGACTTAATAAGGTCGAAAAGGGGCCATGGATACACTTGAAAAGTCAAGTCCACTTTTGTTAAGTCTTAATAAGGTCCACTTTAGTGGACTGGCTGCATTTTTATACTGTGAATTTGCTTCAAGGGTGCACCAGTAACCTCAGATTCACATAAGGCACTATTCACATAATTTTCCTCCCTGTCTGTGCAGTGGAGTCACATCATCTGAGATCCATTTCTCCTCTTGTGGGTTATTGAGTGCCAGTGCACACCCAGGACATAAAGGGATGAGCTCCCAGCAGCCACTGTTTCCCCTGGTGATGCTCTGCACTACCAGGTTCACCCATATACTGGAGTGTTTAATGCAAAGTGTTTCATGTAAAATGTTTCTGGAATGCTTATGACATACTCAGTGTTATTGTTGTAGTAATGTGTCTGTTGCGATGTCATATATATGGTTATAAACCTTTGCCATGTAATATTCCCAAAGATGTGTTCTCAATGGCTTAAACATATCCAAGCAAAACTGCAGGTGCAGGGGGGCAGTTCGCATTTTGTCAAGGCTTGTATAGAACCAACCCACCTTGGCTTCTCAGGAAAAAAGGACTGGTCTAAACATCACCAAAAGAACCATGATGAGGCAATGCTGACTGACTCAGGACATGGATGAAACTATGCAAGGACATTGTTTGAAAAGGGTACTTAATTCTGGAATGTACTAGCCCATGTACTGTAAGCAAGACAGGAAGTAATTCTTCTACTCTTTTCCTTTTGATAAAGTGTCAGCTGGGGTACTCCAGTTCTGGGCACCACAGTTTGAGCAAGCCTGGGCAACTTGGAGAATGTCCAGAGGTGACCAACAAAAATAATGAATGTTTTAGAAAACATGAGCTACGAGGAAAGATAGGAGAAAATGGGTTTGTTTAGTCTAGAGATCAGAAGACAGAAGGAGGACATAATAATGGTCTTTAAATGTGTAAAAGTTGTGGGGGTTTTTTGTTTGGTTTGTTTTTTTTTAATAAAGAGTAAGGTGATGATTTTTTCTCCTTATCCACTGAGGATAAGAGAAGTAATGGGCTTTAATTTCAGTAAGGTTTAGATGAGACATTGGGTGCATCTACACTTGTAAATTAAGTCAACTTAAGCTTGCTTTGTTAAACCACATTTTAAGTCGACTTTTGGCTTAAGTCGACTTTCTAAAGTCGATGTAAGCCAGTGTAGACCTGGAGTAGCCCTAAGTCAAATTAGAGTCGACTTAGGGCTCTCCAGGACTCCACCACTGCCCTCCCTGCCAGGGGGGCTGGCACAGGGAGAGCCTGGCATGCCCCCACAGGGCAGGGCAGAGCCCTGCTCACCCTGCCCCTATGCCCTGCCAGTGTCCCTGTCTCCTTTTGCCCCATTGTACCCAGGTACAATGGGGCAAAAACTGAGCCCCCTGGCACTTGGCAAGGGGTGCCCCCCCTGCCACCGTGGACGAATCCAAGGTCCACCTAGCCCCTACAAGTCGACCTAGGCATCCAGTGTGGATGCTCTAGGTCGACTTTGTAGGGTCCTCCCAAAGTCAACTTAAAATTTAAGTGTAGACATGCTAAGTCGACTTAAATTAACAAGTGTAGACATAGCCATTAGGAAAATCTCCCTAACTGTAAGAATTGTTAAGCACTGAAACAAAAATACATAGGGAAATTGTAGAATCTCCATTACTGGAGTTTTAAAAGTCAGGTTAGAAAAACATCTGTCAGGGATGATCAGGAGAATACTTGGTCCTGCCTTAGTGTAGGTTACTGGACTAAACTACCAAGGTTACTTCCAGTCCTACATTTCTATGATTCTCTGGCAATGTGGGCCATATAAGTAGCACATACATAGGTTCTTAGCTCTTGCATTTATCTTCTGCTTTACATGATACAAGACACTAACATCTTTTTGCTTCAGTTTGCTTATCTGTAAAATGGTTAAAATAATACTCACCAAATTCACGGGAGCATTGCGAGATCTAATTAACAATTATATGTAAAGAAATGTGAGAATTTTAAATGTAAGAGCAGAACTAGTTTGTGCAGGAATGATTACCATGCTGGGGAATGTTTAAATGAAAAGGAACTCTCCATAGGGACTAATCCATACCTGCTGACTATGTCACTTTAAAATTAATATTCAGAAATCCTCTGCAATGTTCTTTGCAAAATCCCAGCTGGGAAAGAAAAACCTTCCTGACCTCTTTCTCTGACAAATGAGTACACTGTTAAGTTTTGAATCATTCCCTTTAGTCCCACCATAGACAAATTTCTTAAAGCCAATTTCATCACAGTAATTTACAGAGTTAGCTGGATACTGGGGCAGAGGAGAATTCCCCAAAAGCAAGGCCTGCAAACATTCATTCAAATATTCATTCTCTGTCTAGCTTTCAGTGTGCAGTTTCCCCTTCCTTTGTTTCCAATATATTTGCTTTTTTTGAATATGGGTTCCAATTAAGGTTTAAGGAAATTAATGTTTAATATTCATTAAACAGGTCTAAGTCAAAGCCCTTTGAAGTAAATGAGAGCCTTCCCATTTATTTCAGTAGGTTTTGGATCAGCAACCGTATTCCCATACAAGCAGATAAATAATTATTTGTTATTCCCTTTTCAAAATTCATTATTTGTCATCCATTATGGTATTCTACACCACTCAGGCTACAGAAACTATTCCATCTGACTCAGATAACCTACTGCCCTACGAGGCATAACAAGCTGTGATTAGCAAATATTTGAAATTTAAGTCTGTGAACAAACCGAAGTCTGAAAGGCATCCAAAATAGGGCCAGTCAATCTTTTTTAAATGAATATTTTTTTTCCACTGAAAATACCTTTTTCTAAAAATTGAAAAGTAACATGAAAAGCTTGATTGTTCCCCCAAATTTTCATTTTTTTTTACAAACTATTTATATTGATTGATTTATTTTTATTTTATTTTTTAATCTATTTCTATAAAAACCATTTCCAAAACTGGTTTGCATTTACCCAAACCCCAGTATATGTCTGTAGTAGTTCACCTCTCACCTGGAAGAAGTAAATAAAAAAAAATGTTGACAACACCTTCAATATTTTTTTCTGATAAAAAATTAGATAAAACTCTTCAAAACATCATTACTGTTTTCAAGAAAAAAATGGGTAAATTTTCAACTCTGTTAAGCAAAAACAACTTAAAAAATTTGATCCAGTTTGTGATTAAAAAATATAATTGGTCCCTTCCAACCATAAAGTCTATGGCTACGTCTACACTGGCAAGTTAGTTCGAATTAAGGAGGCTTAATTCGAACTAACTAAAGCCATGGCTACACAAGGCTTTAGTTAGTTCGAATTAAGGGCTTCCTTAATTCGAACTAATACGTTCGAATAGGGTATTCCAACTAAGGGGGTTAATTCGAACTAACTAGTTCGAATTAACCAATGTGGCCATGTTAATTCGAACTAATTTCTTTGTTCGAATTAAACGGCCATTGAAATTAATGGGGATCGCTAGTTTGAACTAAGCAAGTGCTTGCTTAGTTCGAACTAACATTCCAGTGTACCCATGCTAGTTCAAATTACGCTAATTCGAACTAACTAAAATTAGTTCAATTAGTTAGTTCGAACTAACTAATTCGAACTAATTTTAGTAAGTGTAGACATAGCCTATGAGTCTATGACGAATAATTACAATTCATTATTTGCTTCATGGTAGCACTCAAAGTGCTCAGCGGAGATGGAGTCCCATTGAAGAAGGCACAGTACATACACATAGAGTTGCAGTCCTTCCCTTAAGAGTTTACTTTCTTATGTAAGACAGGAAACAGTAACGAGGTATAATAAACATGTAAAGGGAACGCAAGCAGGGAGAAGCAATAGGAACATACAGTTACATAAGCCAATGGTTCTCAGCCAGGGTTGGGACACATTACGATATTGCCACACAGGGGTAAGTGTGTTGTGGAGATCCAGGTGGGGGCTGGGTTTGGCTGTGGGACGGGGGGCTGGTGTGTCCTGTAGTGTCACACACACCTCCAAATGTGTCGCAACCTGCAAAAGGTTGAGAAATACTGATGTAAGCTAATGGCATGCATAATGCTCAAGTCAGGTGTATGGCCTTTAAAAAAAAACAAAAAACAAAGACACACACACACATATAAATAAAGGTTCTACCAGCAACCAGTTTAGTGAATATTTATGAATTACAAATACATTTGGTGAGATCAGAATCAATTCATGAACAATCTGCAAACAGTGGGAAAAGGGGGCTAAATTCCTTTGATAATTTATTTGCAAAGAATAATTTCACTAGGTTTACTAATTAGCTATTGTTTTCTAGACCTAAAAGGTTATTAGAATCTTTTATTACTAGGATGGGATTTATTAACCACAGTGAGATAATAATCTTGCCTAGATTTGTCGACAATCAGACCTTCAAAACATTTAAATAATGTTTTCCTTTGATCTAGCAAAAATTCTCATGTGTAATGGACCACAATGTTTATTTCATATCAACTGGGTGCATTAGCTTTACTGAATATGAGCTCACAGGAAGGATGAGCTTGTCGTTAAGACACTGGATAGGGACTCAGGAGAGGGGGGTTCAATAATTGATTCTGCCATAGTCTTCTTTTGTGATTTTAAGCAGGTCACTGAATTCCTCAATGTCTCAATTCTCCTTTCTCTCAAGTCGAAAGGGGATAACAATATTTTCTGTGTCTGTGTTCTCTGCTTAGAATTTCACCTTCTGAAGCAAGGACTGTCTCTTAGTATGTATGGATTGTTTGGTAATTACATGTACTATTTATTCCCTGCAGCACCTGGCAATAGACACTGCTGGAAGAAGGCATATTGGGCTAGATGGACCATTGGTCAGACCCAGTATGATAGTTCTTAACTATATGTGTACAGGCTTTAATATCAGAACAACCTGATGTTGACTGGGTCACCAAGATGTTATTATAATACATAGGAATAAAAGCAATTATTCAGCAGTTGAACCCAGCTCAATATGATATTGGTTACATACTCCTCCTGCATCGGCAACATAAGATGTCCACAGGCTTGCCTTTTGCATCATCAAGCTGCCCCTGCAACAGGGTGTAGCCAGCCCCTGCTTTTTGGCCGGGCCCCTGACTTTCCAGGGTGGGCCTGGCCAGTCCTGCTTCCAGTCATGTGACCAGAAACTTCCTGCTGATGCTCCAGTTTCTAGAACTGGAGTGTCGGGAGGAGACGGGAGAGTAAAGTCAGCCCGGCCCCTGCCACGTAAAGGCTGCAACGGCTGCCTGGGGCTGGAGCTGCAGATTAGGAATAGCCTACTCCCAACCATCTGCCCACAGCACAGCCACTCCTGGCTGTGGCTGCCTGCTGCTGGCCAACTGGGAAGGCATGTGCACACCTGTGCCCACCTGTAGCTACGTCCTTGCCCTTGAAAATTCACATACTTCTATACAAAAACAAAGGCCTGCTTTACACTATGACGTTAGGTTGCTGTAAATTGCCTTGAATCAATGTCTCCAGTTGAAGTAAGCATCTCATTACGGCAATGCTGTGAAATCACTTCCCCGAACAGGGCTGAGCCATGATCATGCAACTGAGGTCTATATAGTCCATCTGTAAACACAGTTGGACCTATGTAGACAATTGTTTACAGTGGTCAATCAGAGCCCAAAGCAACATAAATAAATAAATAATAAATGTGTTAGTCTTTACAATGCCACAGGACTCCTTGTTTGTTTTGCCAACGCAACATACTCGCTGCGTGAGGATGTTTCACTGCCCTTAGGGAAGGTTTGTGTGCTGGGGTCATATCAGTCTGGAATAAAAATGGCAGGAAATGTGATACCCTGCTGTGACTTTTGTGCTCAATATAACTGCACTTTGATCCCAGTCCACTAGCGTCGATGGAAAGGTTCCCATTTGACAGCTGCGAGGCATGATTAGTTCCTCCAATAATTGTGCCAAAGATTTAATACAGACTTTGTAGAGCATTACAGTTTTTCCACAGCAAGCTTTTTCTTTGAAAAATCTACAATTAGGAGGCAAGCAATACTCTATTTTCTTCAAGATCTACAAATTCAGTTCTCTGTGCTGAACCATTTAAGAATAACACAGCTTGCACCAACAGTGGGAAACAGACCTAAGCAAAAATCCACAAAACTCCCAGGATGATATAAATTCTATAGGCAAAAGGTCTTTCATTCAGAAATTACAGGGGGATCCATTCATTATCTCAACAGAAATATAACGCTTCTAAGCAGTATTGTCAAAGAGACCTGCAGATGAATCTACTGTGTCTGCCAATGGATTGCCCATAATGTGGATATATGTGCTTCACTGCTCTTTGTCAAATTCCTGTAAAGAAACACAGATAAAGATTATCCCAAGAATTTATGCCACAGCAGAGAAGCTATGCAAGTTTAACAATGCAGCTATTTCAGCTTGCTTGGCGCATGTATTGCTGGCCATGACTTTGTTGGTATCTTTTGGCTCACGAGTTCTGATATAGTGTCCAAAGCTCCCCTTTGCTTTTGCCAGTGTGGGAGACCAAGAGAGAGCATACCTGGACAACATACACAGAAGGGAGAGAGCAGCAGATCGAAATCATTTAAATCACCACTGATCACAGAATAGCTTCTTGGGCGGGAAGGCAGACGGGAAAGGCAGACGGGATTAGGATGAAAGGGCTCCATGGAAGTTGCCATAAACATGTTAGATGGTATCTATCTATCTATCTATCTATCTATCTATCTATCTATCTATCTATCTATCTATCTATCTATCTATCTATCTATCTCTGGGACATCTTGCTGTGTCCCCTTTTCCTGCCTTTAATGTACTGGTAGGGAGATTTGCTGGCTGAATGGATCCCACACCACCTTTCCTGGTTGCCAGCTGCATTTTGGAGCTCTACAGGCCAGGTGAGCTCTCTCACTGCCTCCAGAATGCAGGCAGAGGCACTGAATTGCAAGTGCAAATCAGAATCAATCCCTCCATTATGTACTGCAATGATCATCATCTCAGTAATTGCCAGAGATCAAGCCCAGAACCAGCAGAAATACAGCACAAACTGCTCCAACCTGAGATAAAGCCATGACTTCCCCAGCAGGCAGCTGTAGGACACACAACTCCAGACAGAGAGGAAGGCACATAACACACCCAGAGCAATGCTGCATGTACTTTATGGACTAACAAGCAACTTCAGTTCGCAGTGAAGACACATGTTCTTAAGGGCAGTCAGAGTACTCGGAAACCTTCAGCTGGCTCTGAGCTAAAGCAGAATTAGGCCCCAGCTAATCACGCCACTATTCAGGTTTATAGCTGGAAGACAGAAATAACCAGATAATTACCCTGTGATTATACGGCAGTTACCTTGTACCGTATATACTGTACATAGCCAATAGTTAGCGTCATTACCCAAAAATATATATGGTAAAACAGCAAGGTTAAAATAAAGCCAAACCCCTTGCTTTGTTTTTAAAATTAGTCATTTAACACGTTATTTCCCATTATCAGCTATTTGTTCTACTGACTTATGGGGGAATCTGCAACTGGTATAACAAATTTGCTCTTCTAACAGGTTTATTATTACATTACTCCTTTATGGGGATCTATGATGTAATTGCACAAAACGATGTTATAAATCCCCACTGGAAAGGTTTCTTCCTCTCTCGCCCCAGCAGCCAATGTCTAGAGGACACGAGACGTGCATCTCCCCCATCTGCTATTAACACGCCTACATGTTCCTCTCAGAGTATTAGAGGGCAAAGCGAACAAGGGACAAGGACTAAATGATCCGAATGGAGAGAGAGAGATGGATTTGAAAGTAAGCCAACAAGCACTTAGAGAAAAAACTACCAGCAAAACATTTCCTTCACAACAAAGGTTGAATCAAAACTCTGTTCCCTCAGCATATGAATTAGAAGAACAATTGTGTGATTATGATTAAAAAAAAGAGCATTACATTTTATGTTCAGCCATAATTGGTATTTATGACAATTTATGTAAACAGTAATGAAGCCTATGTGATTTTTGCAGGGAAATTGCATTATGACACCACTGATCGTTACTGTTAATTTTCCTGAAGATGATGGCAATCAGCAGGCATAGTTTCATTGTAAATAGGTTAATTTAAAATTCAAACGCTGCTGGTATTTCAAAATGAGTTCATGTTTGATTTCCAAAAGCTTTGGCCCCGACTGTAAGAATGTCGGGGGCGGGGGAGAAAATGCTTTTCCCTGATTTGCATCAGACAAAGAAAGAAAGAAAGAAAGAAAGAAAGAAAGAAAGAAAGAAAGAAAGAAAACATCTATTTTTAGGAATATTGTGTCCTTATTAATTTACCTTTGCTACTGTGTGTGTGTTATTATCTATTCTGTGCCATCAATTGCTCATCCAAATCGACGCTGGAACACAGGCATGGGAAGTCACCAAACCACAGACTGATCTTGTCACTTTCCCGTTGTGAAAAGGAAAGGTGCCCCCCTTTACTAATGTGTATCATTTTCTTGCCTTATGTGGGAATTTAGGTGGTGAATAGGCATTGTGCTACCCTGCACATAAATGCATTACATTCATACAAAGCATCATGCAGAAGAGGCATAGGTGTAGTTGCTTTTTTAATTCTTCTATGAAAACAAACTGATTGCATCCTTGGGAGTGGTGATATTTTAAATAAAGTGACAAATTTTGCCCTGATTTATACCCCATTCAAAACCAATAATGTCCATGAATTCACATTTGCCCATCCCCATCATACCTGAGCACCCCACAAAGTTTTAACTACTTCTATTGTCCTCATCCCCACGGTCACCAAGTGCCTCCCAAGCAGTAGTGAGCTCATTTTCACAACACTGCTGTGTGAATTTATCAACCTCATTTTACAGATGATAAATCAAGGCACAGAGAGATTAAGGGCTCGATTTTCAACAGGCTCTAAGTAGCCAAAGGAAGCTAGCTGCACACTTTTATGGGCTCCATCCTGTACCAACCTAGACTTGTTTAAAATCAGATTCCTTGAAGCCCTCTCTTCTGGAGATATCCAGTTCTGTTTCACTGGACATTTATTGTCATTCTCTTCAAAAGGACCTTTCCCTTGTTTTCAAGGCCTCACAGTTCTCAACCAATGTTGCTTTAAAACATTTTCATACCCTCAGCTTTATTTGAATTTGAACCACTGTCAGTGATACATTTCCACATAAGCAGATGGAGAATGAGCAAACTTGGAAGCCAGCTGAGATGAAAGGCTGCAATACCACCTTCTACATATCTTCAGTGCAAGGTCACCTTCAACGACGACATTAACAACTTGTTCACAATCTAATGACACATTTAGATTAGAGTTTGCAATGTACATAGCAGGGTTTTTTCCTTCTTCTGTTCACTGCCAGATAAGAGGTTTGATAGGAATCTCTACTGTAACCTTTCAGAATTCATTTATTTAGGAGAACTAAAATAATGACATGCCAAATGAATTAAGAATGTTATTTCTTATAATACTGAATGAAGACAATTTAAATAGTCCATATGCACAGAGATGCTCCCAGAGATGAATGATCTATTCATTCAGTAGGAAAAATGGGATGCATTTATTAGTTATTATTTGTTCTGACTTGAAAATACCCTAAGGATGAAATTGACCCCCTACAGCAGTCTTTATTGCATATTCAGTCCCAGTTAATTTTGAGAGCTAAGGTGACCTTTCAGTAGTCCATGGTGCTTGTTCTGGTCCTATGAACAGGTGTGAAATTATTTCATCCTAGAGCCCCCGTAAATTTCAAAGGGAGCCAGGTGTGCCACTCTCAGAGGCCCATTTGGAAATCCCAGGTGCAATACATTCCTCTGAGTGGGAGCAGGAAACATGAATGGGTTCTCTGCAGATGCTGAAAGCTCATGTGAAACAGAATAACACTACCATAGTATATTTCAGCTGAAACAAAACAGAGGTCTGACCCACTTGCTATTGTTAAAGAGCTCATGGTATTTCCCACAAGAGGAGAGGATGTAAGGCCCAGGGTGTGGGCTAGATTCCAGTTTGTGTGGTGACTAGAGTTGAGAAGTATAAACAAGAACCAGAAAAACTGATTGTTAATGATGAGGAGTCCTGTGACATGTTAAAGACTAATAAAAATTGAGAGGGCATAAGCTCTGATGGGCTGGAACCCACTTGGTCACATGTATTATGTGGACACTTAGACTATGTCTACACTTGGCCAAATAAGTCGACTTAGTATGTCCACACTCAAAAATAAAGTCGACTTCAAGGGGACCTTGCCAAATCGATTTAGAGTGTCCACACTGGACGCCTAAGTCGACTTCTAGGGGCTAGGTGGATCTGGGACTGGTCCATGGTTGCAGGAGGGCACCCCTTGCCAAGTGCCAGGGGGCTCAGCATTTGCCCCAGTATACCAGGCTACAATAGGAGCTGAGCAGGACAGGGACAGTGGCAGGGCATAGAAGCGGGGTGGGCAGGGCTGTGTCCTGCCCTGTGGGGAGGCATGCCAGGCTCTGGCTGTGCCAGCCACCCTGGCAGGGAGGGCAGTGGGGGAGCCCTGTAGCCCTTTAAGTCGATTTAGGGCTAATCTGCATCCACACTGGCTAAGTCGACTTTATAAAGTCAATTTAGCCAGTAAAGTCAACTTTATATTAGGTTTTATAAAGTCAACTTTAAATTTCCTTAAGTCGACTTAAGCAGACGCTTAAGTCGATTTAAGGAAATTATAGTGTAGATGCAGATTAAATTAAGTCAATTTAAGCAAGCTTAAGTCAACTTAATTTGTAAGTGTAGACGCACCCTTAGGTATATACACATTAAAAGGTGAATTAAAATTTATGAGGAGGGCAAGCGCCAATAAGATCAATTCAAACATTGTGGAAGAGGCCCATTCAAACCAGCTGTTAGCATGTGGGAAAAAAAATGATGTCTGTCTGTAACTCTGCGAGTTTTTTTCAGATAGAGGGTAGATTTCCATTTCATAGAGCTAAATTTAGTGCCTTGCATGGTGACAGGTTTCTGGGGGTAGTCATGTTAGTCTGTTTATTTGTTAAATGTCAAAATTGCCCAATTTACAAGAAAACCATCCCACCATTATGCTACCTGCTATTATTTGAGTAGTGCCAAGAGGCTCAAACCAAGACTGAGATCCTCTATGCACTGTGCAAACCCATAGTAAGAGATAGATTCTCCCCTGTAGAGCTCGCAATTAAATAAACAAGTCAGACAAAGGGTACATCCACACTGGAGCCTTAGGTCGACTTAAGGAAGGTTAAGTTGACCTACCAACTACTACGTCCACACTGGGCTTGTATTAAGTCGACTTAAGTGTTTCCTTAAGTCAACTTAATAACACCACCTCTTAAGGTCGACCTAAGGCTTAAGTCTACCTTATTAAGTCAACTAAAGCCAGTGTGGATGGCGAGTGCCCTTAAATTGACCTAACTGGCCTCCAGGCCACCTCGCAGATTTCCTGGCCATTTCTCTGTCAACCTAGCACCTGCCAGTGTGGACGCAGGACTGTGGACTCTCTAAGTCGACTTAACAAAGTAGACTTTAAGTCGACTTAAAGTCGACCTTGGTTAAGTCAACTTAACAGAGTCTCCAGTATAGACACACCCAAAGGGTGGGAAGGCAAATAGGCTATGTGTACACTAAAGGCTCTGTTAAGTCAACTTAACAAGGTCAACTTTAAGTCGACTTAAAGTCTACTTTGTTAAGTCAACTTAAAGTGCCCATACTAAAAACTTAAGTTGACTGCCTATGTGGACGCAAGGTTCTTTACGTTGACTTATCCATCCTTAAGTTGACCTAAAGCTCCAGTGTAGATGTACCCAAGAAGCTCAATCTATTTAGTTTAGCAAAGAGAAGTTTAAGAACTGACTTGATAACAGTCTATCTACATGGCAAACGAATATTTAATAATAAGCTCTTCAATCTATCAAGGATCCAATGGCTGGAAATTGAAGCTAGATAAATTCAGACTGGAAATAAGATGCAACTTTTTAACAGTGTGTATAATTAATCACTGTAAGAATGTTCCAAAAGTCATGATGGATTCTTTATCACTAACAAGTTCAAAATGAAGATTGGATTTTTTTTTAAATGATCTTTTCTAGGAATTGTTTTGGGAAAGTTCAACAGATTGTGTAATACAATTTAGATTAGAAGATAACAACAGTACTTTCTGGCCTTGGAATCTATGGGTACATCCACACTGGAGCCTTAAGTCGACTTAAGGACGGCAAAGTCGACCTACACACTGCTGCGTCCACATTGGGCACTTATTAAGTCAACTTAAATGCTTCCTTATGTCGACTTAATAACACCACCTCTGAAGGTCAACTTAATGCTTAAGTCATCCTTATTAAGTCGACTTAATCTTGTGTAGACGGGGAATGCCCTTTAAATTGACCTAATTGGCATCCAGGCCCTGGTGCCATGTGGGACAGCTACCCACAATGCACCACTCCTCCGTCAACCTAACACCTGCCAGTGTGGACGCTGGCAGGCAACTGGAGTTTTCAGTGTGGACTCTCTAAGTCGACTTAACAAGGTGGACTTTAAGTTGATTTAAAGTCGACCTTTTTAAGTTGACTTAACAGAGCTTCCAATGTAGACGTACCCTATGACTTGCTGAAAAGTCACAAACTCTCTTCTCAGCTGTTGCTTAAAGTCCCCAGGGGGCAAAGTTTTCACCCTCAGAGTCCCAAAGGCTATGTCTACACTTGCTAAAATTAGTTTGAATTAGTTAATTTGAACTAACTAATTCGAACTAATTTTAGTTTGTTCTAATTAGCTTAATTTGAACTAAAAAAAACTTAGTTCGAACTAAGCAAGTACCATTCATGGCACTTGCTTAGTTCGAATTAGCGATCCCCATTCATTTCAATGGCCGGTTAGTTCGAACTAAGAAAATAGTTCGAATTAACATGGCCACATTGACTAATTCAAACTAGTTAGTTCGAATTAAAGCCTTACTGCTGAAGCCCTATTTGAATTTATTAGTTCGAATTAAGGAAACTCTTAATTCGAACTAACTAAAGCATTGTGTAGCCATGGCTTTAGTTAGTTCGAATTAAGCCTCCTTAATTCAAACTAACTTGCCAGTGTAGACATAGTCAAAGGTACTTACATTTTGGCTGTTGAGCATATGCACAGGCCTCTGTCCCACCCCAGTGCCTAACACATACTTAACTCCTAGTCCTTGACTAAGACTTGGAATCAGGCCATAAACTTTAAGGGTTTGGATTTGCGTTCCTGAAAGAGAAGGTAGGAAACATCTTGGAGTAGCTGTTGCTTCTCCCAAGTTCACTGTTGTTAGGGCAAGATGCCTTTAGGAGTTACCTTATTGTTTGCCTAAGTTATTCTAAAGCTATGGTGAATTCTAATGCTTTTCCCAGTTCCTAATTGGCCCATGCCTTTTACAAGCCTGTCTTTGTTCAGAGCAATTTTAGAACAAATGTATGTCGCTGGAAACAAAGAAAAGAATTTACCCCACAATGTCAGTGGAATTGAATGTTGTGACTGGATAATGGTCTCCTACAGACAGAGAAAATAAGTGTTCAGGAGAAGTGGACATGTTTATTTTCAAAGCTGGAGACTATTTTTCAATCACAACATTCAATTTATTTTTCATTAATGCCATTACAAAAACACTGCAACTCATTGCAGAAGAAAGAGCAAGTAAATAAAATAAATGAGAGTGACCCAACACATCAATGGAAGACCCTGCATTTGATGGATGCTTGGGTATTGGAAGCTGACTTTTCACTACTTACTTGTATGCCCTTCAAGACTGTAATTTCTGAACTCCTCTCAACACCACTATGAGGAAAGTGTGATCATGCCCTTCATACTGTGGAAAGCTGAGGCACACAGCAATTAAGGCTCAGCGTTTCCAAGATATTTAGGCTCCAAATTGCTACTAATATGAATGTACGTTATGCACCTAAATACCTTTGAACATCTGAGGGGCTTAACAATGGACAATACACCATATCTTTCCAGATGGAAAAGAGTCATGGTCTGATAAAATCTAATTGATGATGGAGCAGGATGGACAAGGATGTAAACCAATGTACTGCAGTATCTCCAGACTCTGTTTGTCAGTAGCTGGGAAATGGGTAATTGGATTGACCCACTGATGATAATCCATTCCCTCTCCAGCAGCTAGTTATCCAGAAAGTAAGAGAATATGCTACATATAATATGAGGAGTTAAAACAATGTGGACATGCCATTGCATTAGATTTTACCCCCAAATAGCCTTCTCCTATGGCCAAACCTTTGGAACTTTGCAACTCAATAGCACTTGCCACCATGCTTGGAAATGAATCTCTATGAATAGGTTTACTGCTTGTATCTGTGACAAAGTGGGTTGCAGCCCACGAACATGTATGCCCGAAGAAATTTGTTTGTCTTTAAGGTGACACAGAACTTTTATTGTTTTGGTGGCTTGTGTACATCTCCAGCAGAATGACCTATTGTAAAGTCATATTGGCTATGTCTACACTTACAAAAGCTAGTTCGAATTAGTTAATTTGAACTAACTAATTCGAACTAATTTTAGTTAGTTCGAATTAACTTAATTCAAACTAGCATGGCCCCACTAGAATGCTAGTTCGAACTAGCCATGGCCATGCAGGGCACTTGCTTAGTTTGAATTGGTCAGTTGCAGGAAGGTCAATCTGCTGATTAGTTCGCACTAAGCAGTTAATTCGAACTAATATGGCCACATTGACTTCATGCGAACTATTTTGAATTAAGGGTTAGTTCGAACTAAGCAATCGAATTTATTAGTTCGAATTAAGGAAGCCTTTAATTCGAACTAATGAAGGCCTAGTGTGGCCAAGGCTATTGAGTGCAGTATAATAGGACAATCACAGAAATTGGTGCATGAGTGTCACTGGGACGTTCAAGAAGAAATGATGTCTTAGACATCTGTATGTGTGTATGTGTACAAGATTGTGAGAAGATGGAAATTGTAGAGAGTGCACATGTACAATTTAGAGAGGAGGGTGAGAAGGCACAATGTTTCTGAGAAATGAAAGTGTACTGGGTGTATGCATGGGTTGCATGGGTGGATATAGATGGGCAAAGTTCCCATGGGGATTATTTTGTCTTAATCAGTTGTATTTCTATTAGAATGCAGGTGTGAACCCAGCCAGCTGAGTAAATCCCATTCAGATCATAATGTGTTGTACACAATTGTATGCTTGTGAACAATAATTCATTTGGATTCCACCACCATTCATTGTCATGGCTGCATTTGTATTCATCAATCTCTGTGTGTGTTAATGTTCATCGTGGGACTAGGTAGGCATGTATTTTTTTTAAAAGGAACCCATGTGCTTGTGAATGATTAGAAAAATAATAGTTTTATTATCTGTTAGAAAGAACTTTTTTGTTATTGTTGTTCCCCCAAGGTGTGAATGTGAATTAAAGAAATCTGGCAATTACAAAGCTGCTGAATGAGTGAATGGGAACTGCAGTTATTGGCAGGAGGGTTTTTTTTTTTTTTTTTCTTTCTTGAGGGTTAAGACAAGTTTGGAGGCCAGTCTTTTTCTCCTCTGCACTCCACTGGCTGTTCCAGCCTGGAGCTAGCTTGTTATAACCTACTTAGGCAGTTGGGAACTGTCAGTCACCACTTCAGAATCAATGGTTGCAGATGTGAGCCGGGATGCAATGCCATTTCCCCCTGCAGTAACAAGCAGTTAATAGATTTATTATAATTATTTTAACTGCACCATCTTACCAAAAAAAAAAAAAAAGGTTAGGGGGAGTTGTATACTGTTTGCAAATACCCATCTGCATGCACACACATGAAAGAGGTGAAATCTTTTGAAAGCAGGCATGCCAGGTTCAAGTGCAATATTAATAATAATACCAATAATAAATTCATCCTAAGGGGAATTTGTTTGCATGAACCTGAAATGTCAGTTCATCAGAATTTTGCTAAAGGAAAGAAATATTCAGTAGGTCTGTCATCAAGGGAGAGAAGATTTCTTTTCTTTTTTTTAAAGTGCTGCTGCATTTGGAAAGTCACAGCCTTTTTTCTTATTTATTTCAGCGAGAAGGCAAACTTTGGAGACTTCCCCTAACTTTGCTGGTGAGGATTGAGGCATGTGTGGGCCTGAGTGCAGGATGTCCTTGGTTGATTTTGGATCCTTCATACCCTTTTGTTATTGTATCTGAAGGGAAGGAATGCAGCATCCTTTTTCTAGACCAGGGGTGGGTGATAATTTTCATAGGTGAGCCAGAGGTGGCAGACAGCTAGCCCCAGGGCGGGAGGGTGGTGGAGAGCCAGCTGAGGGAGGGGCAGCATGGTGGTGGAGAGCTGGCTGCTGTGTGGCAAAGAGCTGGCAGGCATGGTGATGGCAGCGGAGGGCCCTGGGACTGCGGGGTTGGCGGAGAGCCAGCTGGGGGGCCAGGAGCAGAGGGCCCCAGGGACAGGGGTGAACAACCATTGTCTCTTTAATGGATCATCAGGTTTCTTCCTTAACATTAAGGGAGCTTCCTTAACATTACAACCATTGTCTCCTTAATGTTAAGGAAGCTCCCACCTACAATCGGCCAAAGGGAGAAACCTGATGAGCCATTAAGGAGACAATGGTTGTTCACACCCTCCTGTCTAAGGCATTCCTCCAGAATGACACAAGTTAAAGTATAGATATAACACCAAATTCCTAACTAAACTAACTTCTAATCCAAATACAATTCCTAGACATAAACTATATAATCATTCCCAGCAAATTACTACCTTTCTATTGATACCAAACATGACATAGTTCCTATGGATTACAGCATTTATGAGATATCCAAAGAAAATAATATCATAAATGCTTCCCTAAATCCAGACAGCATCACATCCTGTCCACATGCCTTGCCAGAGTCCCTGCCCCCCTTTGCCCATTGCACACAAGAGGTGCCCCCCCGCCACCATGGACCTGCTCAAGGTCTCCCTAGCCCCACAAAGTCGACCTAGAGCATCCAGTGTGGACGCTTTAGGTCAACTTTGTAAGTTCCCCTTTAAGTCGACTTTAATTTTAAGTGTAGACACACTAAGTCAACTTAACTAAGTTGACTTAAAGGGGATTTAGTTAAAGTCGACTTAAATTAACAAGTGTAGACATAGCCAGGGAGAGGAAGAAATAACATTTGGCTAGATCATTGGGCTCAATGGGTACAAATCAACGACTCAATGTCTAGTTGGCAGCCAGCATAAAGGGGAGTGCCACAGGGGTTGGTCCTGAAGCTGACTTCTTTCAACATCGTCATTTACAATCTGGAGGATGGGGTGGATTACACCTTCAACAAGCTTGCCATCTTCCTTGGGTGCTCTTTGAACCACTCGATCATTCACTGGCCCCAGTGGTTGCTTAGCAAGATTCTTGTTTCTGAAAAAAAATGCTTTTATTTTGAGTCTTTGGCTAGCTGTTCATCAAATTCTTTTTTGGCCTGCCTAATTTTTATATTTTACACTTCACTTGTCAGAATTTATTTTCTATTTTCCTCAGTAGAATGCATCTTGCACTTCTTAAAGGATGCCTTTTTTGCCTTTAACTGCTTATTTCACTTTATTGTTTAACTACCGTAGTGCTTTTTTGGTCTCCTTACCATGTTTTTTAATTCGAATAGTGGTTCTCCATTTATTGGGTAAAGAATAGAAAAGTATGATGAGAACCTATGGCTAGAAGTTAATGCTAGAGAAATTCAAATAGAAATAACTAAGACATTTTTAACAGTGAGAAGGATTAACCAATTGATCAAATTTCCATAACAAATGGTGCATTCCTTATCTTAGATCTCCTCAAATCAAGACTAGATGCCTTTCTGGAAAGTATGTTATTGTCAAATACTCGTTATTAGGCTCCCTGCAGGGGTAACTGTGTGAAATTGTAAGGCATGTATTATGCAGAAGATTGAACTAAATGATCATTGATCCCTTCTGGATTTAAAATATGTCGATGTAAATAATTTATCCAAAGCGTCACTGTAAAAGATCATATTCATCATTAACAGAAACTTCACCCACGCTGTCCTGCTACTATGTCTCAATTGTGATGTAATGATAGAAGCCATTGCAGTGAGACTCAACGTAGTACATTCACTATTTGACCTCTCTGCTGAAGCTGGCATCAGGAGTGTAAGACTCTGCCAAACATGTGGCAGTTGGTTGGACTGGAATACTTATTCACTCGGAAATGAAGTCCATCAAGTTATTTCAAATTGGCTGCCAAACAGCCATCCCAACATAACAGGTTTTGGCCACTTACCAATCAGAGCTGCATCTGAACAGATGACCTTGAGTGGAAAGGCTTTGCATTCTGTTATCAACATGCAGATGTAGCTATTTTTCCTGTTTTCAATAACCGTTGATGGAACCTCTTCTTTTACATCGCAACCCCTCACCCCACAAAGAAACAGTTCAATGTATATTTCAAGTGAATGAAGCTTGAGCCACAAAAGTTCAAAATTCATATCCAGATGTAGACACAAACTTGAAGTTTGATTGTGTTCAGTTTGAGGAGGTCAGTTTCAACCTACCTGCCTATTTTCCCCCCTGCTTCAAATTACTTAAGTCGACTTAATGAAAGCTTAAGTCGACTTAATAAGACCTGCCAGGTAGGTCGACCTAAACCTCCTTAGGTCGACCTAACCCTTCTTTAGGTCGACCTAAACATAGTGTGGACGCTTAAATCCACTTTGTTAAGTCGACCTAAGGGCAGTTAGGTTGACTTAACAAAGTGGACTAAGTCCACATCCATGGACACTACTTTGTTAAGTTGACTTAATAAGGTCGACTTGAAGTCAACAGTCGACCTTGTTAAGTTGACTTAACAAAGTCGACCTAACTTTTTGTAGTGTAGACATAGCCATTAGCTATTGCGTATAGATTACAATGTACATATTGACTATATCTCCGTTTTGCTCCCATGTTGAAAATTTTGTATCCATGTTAATAGTTAAAATCCAATAGATATTTAAAAAGCGCACACACACATCCATCCTAGAGAATATTATTAATGCATAAAAACATCACACCTGCATCTCAATATTCTTCTCTCAAATTCAAGTCTTACTCAACATCACTCCAACCCTTCTGCTTGGCTTCCTTCCATTTACTGACAGTGTTTGCTGGCTAACAGCCTCATACCCATGTGCCTGTGAGGGTGGAAAAATTTTGAGATGCCTGAAATATCCCATACCAATCACTCACAAAAATACAGCAGCCAAAGAGCTCCTTTGTATATCTCCAAGGAACTCATGTTTGATATCATTAGAAATCCCTTCAGAAGCAAAGGAGGGATGACACAAAAAATCATTAGGACACTACAAAGTATGCCAAGGTTCTGAGTGTTTAATTTTTTTTTTTCCCCAAGAAATGTATTTATTTTAATTTACATTTAGATTAGGTTCCCAGCAGCAGATGGAAGGAATTTAAGTCAATTTGCAGTCGAAGACAGACATACCAGCCAGTGAAAAAAATCAAAGAAAAAAAAAAAACAGCCATCTTTTGCTCTCCTTTTGGACAACTGTCTTTAGAATAATCCTCAGACTGAAAAAAATATTATAAGGCCAGATGGGTTCCATGCCTTAATGCTGATAGAAGTGGCAAAAAATACAGAGAAAGGAACCTTTTAGCAGATATTTTTAAAATCTCCTTGGAAGCAATAACAGACGGTGTGGAGTGCTAAAGTCTGCCTGTATTGCAACAATGTGAGAAGCATGGTTAAACAAAACAGTCATTTACATTTAGAGATGGAACGCTGTCAGGACTCCTAGGTTCTCTCCTACTTTGTGACTGACTTTCTCCAGAAAGAGGAACTGGAGCAAATCTCATAATCTTTCTGTGAATCTAAGTTTTCCTCCCTGTAAAGTGGTAGACTAAAACTGACTATACAATGAAGTTTAGAGCTGAGGAAAGAATTAATGATGACTACTTCAGGAGTCAAATTTTATTTGTTGTGGAGTTCAAATAACATCCACGGACCAGATAATGTCATCTTCACTGATATTAACGTAATAGTTTGCAAGCAGCTCTTGGTTTCGACTCTGCTCAGTACGTGTAAGGTGGGTGCACTCTGACGCCATGAAATTAAACTATTTTTTCCAAAATATTTTATGATCTGTCATAGAATTTTTCACTATCTGGATGTTTGTAAAAATCAGCTTCTGCTTCATAATATATATATATACACACACACATATTATATGCTTATAAAAGATAGTGGCACAGAGGTACTCGAGTAAAAGATACATAATTTATTTAAGTTAGGTATCTTGAATTTTATTCCCACCTCTATAGTGGCTTGCCTTTAATAAAACTTAAACACAGTTCTGAAGTCCTACTCCTTACTCTGCAAATAGTTCCACCAAAGTTAGTTGGGCTCGTTCATACAACCATAGCAGATTAGTGTTGGAAGGAACCTTAGGAGGTCATCTAGGCAAACTCCCAGCTCAAAGCAGGATCAATCCCAACTAAATCATCTCAGCCAAGGCTTTGTCAAGGTATGCCTTAAAAACCCTCTAAGGATGGAGATTCCACCACCTCCCTAGATAACCCATTTTAGTGCTTCATCACTCTCCTAAAAGGTTTTTCCTAATATACCACCTAGATCTCCCCCACTACAGTTTGAGATCATTGTTCCTAATTCTGTCATCCATTACCACTATGGAGTAATAGGCCAATTCTCCAAATACAGGCATGAGAGTACCTTCAGTGACCGAAGTAGTACCTTTGGCTTACTCCCGTGTGTGTATGATTGGAACCCCAGGCATTACTCTGAGAAAGGACGAGTATCAGAAACCATCCCAATGTAATCAAATTCCAAAGGGGTAGCCGTGTTAGTCTATTGTAGAAAGACAGAGTCCTGTGGCACTTTTAAAGACTAACAGATTTATTTATCGCATGGGCTTTCGTGGGAGAAAATACCACTTCGTCAGACACTTTGAAGATGGGAAAGTTACAGAATGGGAGGAAATTAAATGCAGGTGAGTGAATGACATAGCATCAGGTCATGCTGTAACAGCAAATCAAAATAGGTGGTAGGATTCAAACACTGGGGAACAGCACATAGAGGAGGGGGAGGTCAAATCACTTGTTGTAATGCGAGAAAAATCCATAGTCCCTGTTTAACCCCAAGACAACTGAGTCAAATTTGCATATAAGTTTGAGTTCTGCAGTCTCTCTTTGAAGCTGTGATTTGTTATTCATCTGTTTCAACACAGCTATTAACAAGTCGTCAAGGGAGTGAGCAGGGAGATTGAAGTGCTCCCCTATTGGTTTTGCAGTGTTGCAATTTCTGATGTCAGATTTGTGTCCATTGATTCTTTGGCGCAGAGACTGTCCTGTCTGTCCAATATATAAGGCAGAGGGGCATTTCCGGCACATGATGGCATAAATCACATTGATGGATGAGCAGGTGAATGAGCCCTTGATGGAGTAGGTGGCATGATTAGGCCCTGTGATGGTGTCAGCAGTGTAGATATCAGGGCAAAGTTGGCAGCGTGGTCTGTTGCAGGGATGTGTTCCTGCTTTAGTGTTTCTGTTGTATGATCTGTAGTTGCCGGTAAGTATCCTTTTAAGGTTAGGGGGCTGTCTGAAAGCAAGGAGAGGTCTGTCTCCCAAGGCTTGAGAGAGTGAGGGATCATCTTGTAAAATAGGCTGTAGATCTTTGATGATGTGATGAAGGGGTCTGGCTTGGGGGTTGTACATGGTGACCAGTGGCATTCTGTTGTTGTTTTTCATGGGCTCCTCCTGCAGTAGTTGATTTCTGGGTACCCGTCTGGCTCTGTCAATTTGTTTCTTCACTTCTGCGGGTGGGTACTGTAGTTTTCAGAATGCCTGGTAGAGATCCTGAAGGTGTCTGTCTCTGTCTAAAGGGTCAGAGCAAAGGCGGTTATATCTTAGGGCTTGACTGTACACAATGGATCGTGTGGTGTGTCGAGGATGAAAGCTCGAAGGATGTAGGTAACTATACTGATCAGTAGGTTTGCAGTATAGGGAGGTCTTTATGTGCCCATCGCTAATTTGCACTGTAGTGTCCAGAAAGTGGATCTCTTGTGTGGAGTGTCCCAGGCTGAGTTTGATTGTGTTGTGGAAATTGTTGAAATCTCTATGGAAATCTTCAAGGGCATCTTTACCATGGGTCCAGATGATGAAGATGTCATCAATATAGCGTAGGTAAAGTAGGGGTGCTTTGGGCTGAGATGTGAGGAAACGTTGTTCTAAATCGACCATAAAGATGTTGGCATATTGTGGGGCCATGCGGGTACCCATAGCAGTGCCACTGACTTGAAGGTATAAATTATCTTCAAATCTGAAATGGTTGTGGGTGAGAACAAAGTCACAGAGGTCAGCCACAAGTTTAGCTGTGTCATCATCTTGGATAGTTCTTCTAATAGCTTGTAATCCATCCTTGTGTGGGATGTTAGTGTAAAGAGCCTCTACATCCATAGTGGCCAGGATGGTATTTTCTGGAAGACCGTCAATGGATTGGATTTTTCTCAGGAAATCTGTAGTGTCTCTCAGATAGCTAGGTGTGTTGATAGCATAGGGTCTTAGGAAAATCACAGCTTCAAAGAGAGACTGCAGAACTCGAATTTATATGCAAATTTGACTCAGTTGTCTTGGGGTTAAACAGGGACTATGGATTTTTCTTGAATTACAACAAGTGTATTTTTTATACTGTCACGTGAGCTTTGGACCTTCAAATTTATGCCATTAGTATCCATATGGAGGAGTTACAGCACAGCATTTTGATAAGTACTGTTTTATATACATCTTTAGTTTGTTCTGCAGGGAAACATAGATATGCCCTGAGACCCACAATATCTGTTTACAATGCAAATTGTTCCTTGTTTTGAAATTCAATTTCGAAATCTGCAAAATGAAAATATTTGCCTCCATCCTTGTGGCAGCAGACATCTCAAATGCTGTATACACTTTTGGACCTCCCCAAGAGATGTATCATTGCACTCATTTTCAGATAAAAAAAATGAGGTTCAGGTAAGTTAAGGCCAACATTTCCCAAAGTGCCTGCTGATTTAGACATCTTTTGGTATCCAGCTCAGTACTTCTGGTTGGAATTGTGACTGTGAAGCATTTTTGAAAGTCAGGGCCAAAGTGTTTGGAGTTGGGAATCTGAAAAATGAGACAGACAAAAATCAGTGATTTGTTATCATCTTCATTGCTTCAGACAGGGCTGTCCCTGGGGGAGGGACGGTGAATGGGGCATTCACCCCGGGCCCCGCGGTTATGTGGGCCCCCCACAGCCACACTTTTCCCTACTCCTCACTGCCTTTGAAAGCAGCGGATCGGGCAGGGAGCACTCAGCCCGGCCTCTGAGCTAGCCCTCCCCGCCCCCGGGGTGGAGCAGGCAGGCCCAGGAGTGGGGCAGGTGACCGGGGCCCACCTCTGGGGCAGCCTGCCCCATGCGGCCAGGGCCAGCCCTCACCGGCGGGGTGCCCTAGGCCAGAACCAGCTCCAGGCAGCGGCCTCGGGTCCTCCGCGGCCTCAGCCTCCCCGCCCGGGCTGGCTCCCTGGGGGCTGGAGTGGCCCGACTCCCCTCCAGCATGGGGGGGGGTGGGGCCCTGCCTAGGCTAGTTGGCCCTGGGCCCCGCTCCCCCCATGGGACAGCGCTGGCTTCGGAAGCAATGTGGTCTAGTAGTTTAGTCTATTCACTTATAGTACAGTGATTTGTAGACTCCCTAGATCTACACACAACTTGTAACTGTGAAAGTCCCACCCAGTCTTAGGCTCATTTTCCTAAATTCTTATCATATGTAAAATCCAAAACATACAGAATACTCAGGAAATCCCAAATATACAGGAAATGCAGAATATAGAAGACTCAAAATATTACCATCACATCTAAGTATTATTCTCTTCAATTTAAAGATGAGAAAGTTTAGAAGGATAAATTCTGCAGTGAAGCCTTCTTTATCTTACTCCTTCCTAAAGGGTCACTTTTCTGGTTATGAATTATCCTCACATTCCCTAAGTGTCGAGAAAGTGGACTATGTTTTTGTAGATCTAAATAGTTAGTTACTAGATATGATGCCAGCAGGTGGCTCTCAAGACTCCGTCACAGAGGGTGCATCTACATTTACAAATTAAGTCGACTTAAGGAGGCTTAAGTCGACTTCATTTACTGGGCTTTCCTTAATTCGACTTAAGCTGCTCCTTAAGTCAAATTAAGGAAAAGTTAGTTTGAATTAATAACATCAGGTTGTAATTCGAATTAGTGCTTAAGTTGACTTTATTAAGTCAACTTAAGCCAGTGGAGAGGCGGAATAGTGCCTAAGTGGACCTTTTTAAGTCGACTTAAAAGGTTAAGTCAACTTAATAAGGTCGAAAAGGGGCCACACTTCTGTTAAATTGACTTAATAAGGTCCACTTTATAAAGTCAACTTAACTTTTCAAGTGTAGACATAGCCATAGTTTCTGGATTTTTTAGGACTAGCCCAATTTGTTGAATACTAAAAATGGCTTCCACTATGTAGTCTTTCCCCCCAGCTATAGCTATTCAGTATTGAATCTCTGCTATTTACATTGCAATACATCAATTTACCTCCCCTTTATATCACTTCTGAATTTAACCTATTGACGGTTTGAATGTGGTGTGAGGGACTTGGCCAATAATTTCAAAAATAACAGCAAAGAGAATTATTGACCAAAGCATATTTACTCAGTGTATTTTACTTCATTTTTGCTTATTTGCAGAGATTAATTAGTAATTCTGCCAACAAGAGGAAAATAACATCCTATCATGCTTAAATTTGACACAAAACAGGCTAAATTTTGTTATTGCTCCTAGGTGGATGTATTTTTATTATTGTTATTTTTATTATTCATGCACCAATTGGATATTTTAACACACAGGAGGAAACATTTAAAAAATGAGTTATGGTTTCAGGTTATGTATTTACTTTCTCATTAATACAGAAATATATAACTTGAAAAATTGGAATTCTGCAAATGCTTAAGGCTTCCATTCTTATGAAAGAAGATCTCCTGAAATCAAAATTTGTATATGTATCAGGGTGTGATATTTGCTGTATATATTATAGACAGAGCTGATAGGTACACACATAGTTCCAGTTCCCTGACACTTTCCTTTATAAGGCCCTATTTTCAGTCACTTATAACTTTGCCAAACTCTAACCATCCAGAGTCAAATTTTCTACTCCAGATGTCTGCCTCAGGTAGAGTTCTTTTGGAAAGTTTCAGCTAAAATGGTTCAGCTATTTCTAAAAATGAAATTAAAGGAAAATATGTTTTTTTAAAAAATCTTATTGTTTTGCTGAGAAGGACTAGCACTTACAAGATTTGAAGAAAGGGCTTGAAATTTGCCAGGGGTAATAGTCTGAATATAGTCTGGATTTCAGAGATTATCTTTTTGATTTACCCATGAACATTTCTCAAAATTATGCCACTTTCTAAGTCTCTTAAAATCAGTTTCCACATGGGCTTTACTGTGGTCCTCATTACTAGAGTATCTGAATGCTTTACAAACACAGAATATACCTTCATTATACCTCTGTGAAGTACAGTTGTTACTCAGGTTCTGTGACCCTAAAGCTCTTGGTAACTGTATTTTGCATGAGGTGGTGTCAGGAAATAAGCTAAATAGAGACATGGCTGTTCAGCTGATAGATGGACTGGTAGAAACTATATAACACAAGAGTGCTCTTACTTTAAATCTATACGTTGCTTATACGCAATCACTCACACACGTTTGCAACAAGTTAGTAAGACACCCTGATCCTCGACGTTCCATAATTATGAGAGCTTGGGGCAGCTTTTGAATGGAACAGGGATGGCTTTTCAATTGTCTTGATCTTTCAGCTGTTGTTAGAGGATCCAGAAACTGTGTCCAAGAAGAGATCCCAAAGAGTTCAATTTCCAAAGGGGTAGCCATGTTAGTCTATTGCAGAAAAACAACAGAGTCCTGTGGCACTTTTAAAGACTAACAGATTTATTTATCGCATGAGCTTTTGTGGGAGAAAATCCTCCTTCGTCAGATGCTTTGAAGATGGGAAATTTACAGAATGGGAAGAAATTAAATGCAGGGAAGTGTATGACATAGATTCAGGTCAGGCTGTAACAGCAAATCAAAATAGGTGTTAGAATTTAAACACTGGGGAACAGCACATAGAGGAAGGTGAGATCAAATCACCTGTTGTAATGAGAGAAAAATCCATAGTCCCTGTTTAAACCCAAGGGAACTGAGTCAAATTTGCATATAAATTCGAGTTCTGCAGTTTCTCTTTGAAGCTGTGATTTGTTATTCATTTGTTTCAACACAGCTATTAGCAAGTCATCAATGGAGTGAGCAGAGAGATTGAAGTGTTCCCCTATTGTTTTTTTAGTCTTGCGATTTCTGATGTCAGATTTATGTCTATGTATTCTTTTTCATAGAGTCTGTCCTGTTTGTCCAATATATAAGGCAAAGGGGCATTTCTGGCACATGACGGCATAAATCACATTGGTGGATGAGCAGGTGAATGAGACCTTGATGGAGTAGGTGGCTTGATTTGGTCCTGTGATGGTGTCTTCAGTGTAGATATGAGGGCAAAGTTGGCAGCGTCGTCTGTTGCAGGGGTATGTTCCTGCTTTAATGTCTCTGTTGTTTGATCTGTAGTTGCTGGTGAGTATCTGTTTAAGGTTGGGGGGGCTGTCTGTAAGCAAGGAGAGGTCTGTCTCCAAAGACCTCAAATGTCTGTCCCCACTATTTATCCTTGACAGCAGACAATAACATAAGAAAAGAAAAGAAAAGAAAAGAAAAGAAAAGAAAAGAAAAGAAAAGAAAAGAAACTTGTTGGGCTGAAAGTTTCAAGCTAGGTTAAGGTCACTGAAGTACTTAATAAACTAGATGTGTTCCTACGGAATCTATGTATCTTGACACCCAGACAAACATCTCCCAGAGGGCTTTCACAAATAAGCTTTTTGATCTTTTTTTCCTGAAACACAGATCTCACCACATCCATCAGACCATCAGGAAGGCTGCAGAGTCAGGCATATGTTGAGCAAAAGGCTTCCCTCAGCTCCTGGCTTTGTCATACCAAGGCTGCAGAAAAGCCTAACAAATGAGATCATCAGTATTATATCATCATGTGGCCTCTGGCCTTTTTACTGTTCTATCAAAATATCCTCATATACAATGGCATTATTATCCCTATTTTACACATTAGCAATAGACAGGTACCCACTAATTTCGGGAGTCCAATATGGTATGAATAGGACCTGATTTGTCAATGTAGTTGGCATTTTATCTTCCTATCTATGTTTAAACCACAGCTCCTGTTGACTTCAGTGTCATCCATAGGTCATTGTAAATCAGGCCTCAGGCACCTCAGGTGGTGTACCCAGAAAATATGGAACACATCATTAGTAGCCAATTGTACAGAGTTTGGTTGAAATGACATACCCAACATTTAATTGGAACTCCATGGCAGATGCAGGATGGAATCCACATGGCAGAAGACTCCTCGTTTACTCCTCTTATTACAACCACTGCTAATAGTGGTATGTGGGATGTAACACACTGATGCATTCTGAGTCATCTTCAGCATGACAGGAAGGGTGAGAGAGTTTAACAAAGAGCAGAGCACACTTCTGAAGAGCTTAGCTGCAACTTTTGTCTGTGATGAATTCCCCTCACAGCCTGGTTAGTAGGTACAGTCAGCACATAAATCAGGTTTAACTCAATTTCCATTTTAGCTTTGCAGTTCACCTTTAGAAGGGAAACAGCACAGTCTTATGCAGTGTAAGGCCATCTTCACAGAAGAAAATGCAAGAGGATTTATTTTTTTCTTTTTTAATGGAAACTTGGCATTCTGCAAAAAACAGCAAAAAAATGCAGAAGGACACTAAAATTGCAGAATCCACAATTCTGACGCAATTGAGGTTTTCAAGTGTCCTTAGTGATAATGAGATCAGTACAAGAATCAATTGTGTCCAGTTTAGATACCGGTGACTGGAAGGGGAAAAATGTGCAGTATGGACATGAAATTTGCTGAGGACACATAAGTGGGGTAGTAGAGTCAGTGAATTTAAAAAATAAATTAAAAAAAAAAAAGGATGGCAGTAAAATTCAGAATGAATGGGAACACAGAAACTTGTGTGGTTTAGGAAGTTTAATATGGGGGAAAATAGATAATGAAGCTAGATGTGACATAAATAACATAAAATGGATAATACCACCAACAGGCAAATGCTATAAACATGTTGAATAAGGGAAAGCTTTTAAGAAAGTGGGGAATAAAACGATAAACCATTCAGATCTGCTTGTTAATAGCAGTGGAAACCACAAGAAAAGCATACAATTTTGAAAGCAATTGGAGATAAGTTTGTAAAATCACTCCTATTCTCAAGTTTCATTATACACCCAAGGTTCACTAAAATCCCTAAACATGAGCTGACTCAAGGCTTTGACACAAATCATTTGAAACTCAGCAGTTTTGATCTGAGAATTTGTTTTTTTCTCAGTTAATTTGAAACAGAAACTGTGAGTGAAACTAGGGGAGTGAAAAACTCACATAGAATCATAGGGTTGGAAGGGACCTCACGAGGTCATCTAGTCCAAGCCGCTGCTAAAAAGCAGGACCACTCCCCCTAAATCACCCCAGCCAGGGTTTTGTCTAACCAAGCCTTAAAAATCTCCAAAGATGGAGATTCTACCACCTCCCTACATAGCCCATTCCAATGCTTCACCACCCTCCTAGTGAGAAAGTTTTTCCTAATATCCAACCTTGACCTCACCCGCTGTAATTTGAAACAATTGCTCCTTGTTCCGTCCTCTGTTACCCTCGAGAACAGCCTAGCTCCCTCCTCTTTGGAGGAACCCTTCAAGTAGTTGAAGGTTACTATCAAATCTCCGCTCAGTCTTCTCTTCTGTAGACTAAATAAGCCTAGTTCCTTCAGTCTCTCCTCATAAGTCATGTGCCCCAGCCCCCTAATCATTTTTGTTGCCCTCCGCTGGACTCTTTCTAATTTGTCCACATCCTTTCTGTAGTGGGGAGCCCAAAACTGGACACAGTATTCCAGATGCAGTCTGACCAGTGTCGAATAGAGGGGAATTATCACATCCCTCGATCTGCTGGCAATACTCCTACTGATGCAGCCTAATATGCCATTGGCCTTTTTGGCAACAAGGGCACACTGTTGGCTCCTATTCATCTTCCCGTCCACCATAACCCCCAAGTCCTTTTCTACAGCGCTGCTACTTAGCCGATCAGTCCCCAGCCTGTAGCAGTGCATGGGAGTTTTTCATCCTAAGTGCAGGACTTTGCACTTGTCTTTGTTGAACCTCGTGAGGTTTCTTTCAGCCCAGTGTTCCAATTTGTCCAAGTCTCCCTGAATCCTGTCCCTGCCCTCCAGAGTATCTACCATTCCCCCCAACTTGGTGTCATCCGTGAACTTACTAAGCACGCAGTCTATTCCATCATCAAGATCATTAATGAAGATGTTGAATAGAACCGGCCCCAGGATCGACCCCTGGGGCACTCCACTTGTTACCAGTTGTCAACCAGACATTGATTCCTACCCGCTGAGCCCGTTGATCTAACCAGTTTTCGATCCACCTTACGGTCCCCTCGTCCAACCCATACTTCCTTAACGTCCCGACGAGAATGCTGTGGGAAACCGTATCAAAAGCCTTGCTAAAGTCAAGGTATACCACATCAACGGCTCTTTCTGCATCCACAAATCCAGTCATCTCATCATAGAAGGAAATCAGGTTGGTCAGGCATGATTTGCCTTTGGTGAATCCATGTTGACTGTTCCTGATCACTCTATTTTCCTTCAAGTGTTTCAGGAGGGATTCCTTGAGGACCTGCTCCATGATTTTCCCAGGGATTGAGGTGAGACTGACAGATCTGTAGTTCTCCGGATCCTCCTTTTTCCCTTTTTTAAAGATAGGTACTATATTTGCCTTTTTCCAGTCCTCCGGGACCACCCCCGTTCGCCACGAGTTCTCAAAGATAATGGCCAGCGGCTCCGCAATCACTTCCCCCAACTCCCTCAGCACCCTCGGATGCAGTTCATCCGGCCCCATGGACTTGTGCACATCCAATTTCATTAAGAGTTCCCTAACCTGACGTTCCATCACCGAGGGCCGCTCTTCTCTCCATTCCACGTTACCCCGTGTAGTAGCCTGGGAGCTGGCCCTCCCTGTGAAGACTGAAGTAAAAAAAGCATTGAGTACTTCAGCCTTTTCCGCATCATCCTCCACGAGGATGCCTGCCCCATTCAGTAAGGGACCTATACCACCTCTGATCCTTTTCTTGTTGCTGAGAGACCGCAAACATAGAAACTATCTGCACATGTCTCTGCTAACTGAAACCATGGAGGGTTAGCTTGTTTAAATGGATCTATGTACAGATATTTAGGCAGCTATCTCCCAACTTAAGGCAAAGGAGTGATGAGAGCCCAAGGAAGGAGGGATGAGCAACAATATGGGAGTCTCAGTCACTATCCAGGTACCAGTGAGATTTAAACGTGTAGGTCCTGGTTTTTAAAGCTCTGTTCTTACCCTTGAGCTATAGAACTCCCACACAGAGGTCCAAAATACCATTGATGACCTGGGTGTAAATGCCTCCAAAAGGCCGCCATGTGTCCTCCAGGTCAAATAGCAATGGGGAGAGCTCATAATTTTGCTGGTGGCAGCTAGAACTTCGCAAGCCCATGCTCATGTATTGAGCCAAATACACCACTAGAACAAGAGAACACTCTGTTAATGCCAATGGCCTTTGGACCTTTATACCAATTGGTCGATGGAATATAAAGTCATTTTAATGGTGACATGGTTGGCCATTCCGGGATGATGCATCCTTGCTCCACACAAATAATTCAGCTCCTACTCAAGTGCTGACATTGTTGGTGTGGTTACTAAGCAACGCTCCCCATTTGGAAGTGCTGTTCTTTGGATGTAATGTCAAATTGAGGTCTCAGCTGCATATTTCTGGTAGACTCAAGGCACTTTCTGAAAAGAACAGAGGCTAACTGTATTTTGATGAGGCACGGTCCATTACTTAATAAACCAGGAATGGAAGGACCTAAAGGCAACCTCTAATTTTGCACCTACCATTTTGCACCCAAGATTTGTTGGGGTATAACATTGTAGGTGCAAATGATAGGAGGTAGATGTTTGAGCAAACAGCCATCAAGAGGAATGATAGTCTTATGGTAGTAGGTTAGTGTGGGGCTTAGAATCAGAGAATCTTAGAGTTGGAAGGGACCTCCTGAGGTCATCTAGTCCAACCCCCTGTTAAAAGCAGCATTACTCCCACTGGAGTGGGACTATATCCCAGCAAGGGTTTTGTCTAACCGGGCCTTAAAAGTTTCCAAAGATGGAGTATCAAATAACAAGTTAAGACTCCAGGCTTCTGCTCCCTTCTCTGCCAAACAGCTTGTGTGAGTCCCACTTCAGTGTCCCTCTCTGTGTAAAATAAGAATAGCAATCCTCTGTTTTCTTTATAGAGCTTTGTCCTCTATAAGAAAGTGGTATACAGGACAAGAGCTAAGGGCTACCTAATTATGCCTGTTAATGAGTAATTTGAAGTGTAAATCCTATAAATCTTGTTCCTGATACAGCATCCAGTATTGATTATGGATTTTCAAAAATATGGTCCTAAATGTCAGTCTGTATAGGTAAAAATACCAAAGAACATGAATGGAATATGCAAAAATGTCTTTCTTTAAGCTGGTTTCTTGTAATAACTGATCCTAACTAATTCCATATCTATGCCTAGTGCTTGTATATATGCTACTGTAGGCATGACTGTGTAGGAGCTCATGCTAAAAGCCCAGTACTTGTTGTATTCACGTAAACTGTCTTTTCACTCTAACATCTTTAACTCTGACCTATTGAGACAACAAAGTATAAAAAGTGCCATGAAAAAAAACAAATTCTAGTCTAAAGACATCAAAGTATCTGCTCGATGCAGAGAGGAAACAATAACACTTGGATTCCATTGTGTATGTTACATCCATTGATCTCACAAAATATGTTCACAAATTTAGAGATTAGGGATCATTGACATTCAGAACAGGAAACAGACATGGGGTGCGTCTACGCTTGAAAATTAAGTCGACTTAAGCTTGCTTAAGTCAACTTAATTACCCCATGTCTACACTACAGTTTCCTTAAGTCGACTTAAGCAGCTGCTTAAGTTGACTTAAGGAAATTCAAAGTTGACTTTATAACACCTGGTATAAACTCGACTTTGAGGCTTAAGTCGACTATTATATATATAGCTTATATATATATTATATATATAGCTCCTCGCTCCCTTCTCCCCCGGACCGCTCAGGGGCTTGCTGCCCCGGAGAGAGACAGCCCCATGCGGGGCTGGCTCTCCCTGGACCGAACAAGTCGTCTTAGAGAGTCCAGTGTAGACTCTCTAAGTCAACTTAGTAAGGCCCCCTTTAAGTCGACTTAGGAGTCCAGTGTGGACTCTCTAAGTCGACTTAAGAAGGTCAACTTAAAGTCGATTTATTAAAGTTGACTTTTTTAAGTCAACCTTAATTCCCCAGTGTAGACATAGCCATTGAGAGGTGAGATGACTTGCCCAAGATGACAAAGAACTAAACCTGAAAGAAAGAGCCACTATTTATAATAATACCCTCTTCTTATATAGTGGTATTTTTCATCAACAGAGCGCAAAGCATTTCATGAACAAGGTCAGTATCATTAGTCCCATTTTACAGGTGGGAAAACTGAGGTACAGTGAGGAGGAACTGATTTGTCCAACCTCATCCAATAGGCCAATGCAAAAACCAGTAATAAAACCTAAGTTTCCTAAATGCCTGTCTGGTGCTCAGTTCTCTAAGTCATACTGCCTCCCTTTAAGCTTTTATAGTATTTTCATTTCTCAAAGTACCCTTGGACCCTCTGCTAGTTTAATCTGTAAATTCCACCCATTCTTTAGTATTGTACAAATTCACATAGCCATGATGCATATTCTTTATTTACCTTCATCTACAGGCATCAGACATAAGTAACTAACAGGGACAAGACACCAGGACAGAAAGACCAACGATCCCTGCAAAGATGATCTTTGTGTTCTTATTCCTGAAGTCTAGGTCAGCTATTTTGCTCTGCATCCAAAGTCCTTCATCTCCCCACCTTGTCTTTAATTGACAGAAACAAAACCTTGTGGATGTTTCATTTGAAACAGGCCACTTCACTTCATGAAGCCGAATATTAGCTTTCTCTTGCCACAGAGAGCTTACCAATAAAGAGGAAACAACTCCCCTTGGGCAATAATCAGTGGTCATTTCGTATTTGATCAGCACAGTGGAATTGTCGTCATTGCTGAAGGGAAAATCTTACTTTGGTCAATTCTTTTGCTAGATGGGACATAAAGTAAAAATAGATCTGGCAGAAGGGGAAGAAAAAAATCAACACAATGTAAAACAAACTCGTGCCATCTAGATTATTTTTTTCCCCTCGGATGTTGTTTTCTTATTGTTGTTCCTTTGAAAACTAAAGCAGAGCTTTGCTCAGAACACCCCAGCAAACAGTGTGGGGTGTTTTTTGTGTTTTTTTTTTTTAATCAGCATAAAACACATACGTGCCATTTGGAACTCGAGGTGGGTAATTGGCAAAAAAGCTTTGAAGAGTTTGAAGTGCCAGATGTTCATAAAAAAAGTGTCACATGTCTCCATCAGAAAGAGAAGCATCCTTGGAAAGTGGATAGAGACCAACCTCAACCTCATTCTGTTGCTCTCTACAGTCTGTGATGGAATGTTCCTTAGCTGAACTTTCTAATATTATTGTTGATATTATGGTAGGGCCAATTTTTTTAGTGGTTGTTCAGTGTCTAAAGATGCAGTGAGGCATCAAGGCCCAGATCTTCAAAGGTATTTAGACTTCTACCTTGGCCTTAATGAGAGCCAGGTACCTAACCCGTTGAGGCACTTTTGAAAATCTGACATTAGGCACGTGTCTGCATCCTTGGGCATTTCAATACTTTTGAAAAGTCTTTTGATGCTCAAGGTCCCAGTAAAAAATAAGGCACAATAATTCCAGGTGCTGAGCAACACATGGTAAGTGACTGTACCTGTCCCACAGAGCTTTACAGTCTAACTATAAAAGGCCGGAGAAGAAAGAGAGGCACAGAGGGGTGATGAGTCATGAACAATCTCAAAATAGAGCAGTGGTATAGTTTTGGTGGGAAGACCTTCTGAGCTGCAGAGAAGTGCACTATCTGCTGTAGAACACTGCCTTTCATGGTCTTGTACTTCCCACCTAAGGACTAGGGAAAATTACAGCTCCTGTTCTAAGGGGAACAGAGGGGGACCACTCACTTGCTGGATGCTCAAGGGCACCATCCCAACCCATGGCATTTCTTGAGGCACAATCCTTTAAACAGATACCATGGGGCTGTGCACATGGCAATCAGGATCCATTACTCTGTGGCAAGGCAGTTGTGACAGGAAGATACACCCATTAATAACTGGGCTAGGATTGCAAACTCCTTTCACACAGGCCACCAAACCACAATACTTTCATTCATCAAATGAATGTCAGACCACACATTTTACACCTGGATGCCCTGAACTTTGTCACTGCAGAGCATCACTGAATGCCCCAAGGCATTGTGTTTGATTTCAGAAGACCAAAATTTGACATTGGTTTGGAAGAACAAAACAACAGTCAGTTTCTTTGGTTTAACTTACCTCAGTGCTACAAGGGGCTGTAGTTAAAGGGGTGGGTTGGAAGATAATAGCCCTGGCACTCATTACTAACTTTGTATGCTCAGGCTTTTAAAATAAATTCATGTATATAGGTGTTTGCAGATGAGTTATCTCCTTGCGTCAGTTTGGACTGGAATTAATACAACATTTTTGTTGCTGAAAATAAGTAAAAGCCTTAAAATCTCCCCCCCCCCCCCAAAAAAAAAAAAACAACAAAAAAACAAAAAAAACCACAATTGTTTGGCTTTAGACAACATCACCAATCACACACACACACACACACACACACACACACACACACACACACACA
>ML685885.1:5075531-5162213 GCA_007922175.1 Pelusios castaneus | reverse complement strand
CACACACACACACACACACACACACACACACACACACACACACACAAAGTTTGCATTTTTGGTAAATAAAATTGATTTCCTCACGAGCTCTACTTTTGAATGTAGTGGTGTTCTCACCAGGTCAGCTAACTTTGTTAAACACTAAAAATTATGGTTTTAATAAAGATGCTGGATTTATAGATTATTATAACAACCCGTAACCCACTACCCGCCTTTGTCCTACAACTACAAGGTATTAACTGACTGCTTCACCTTGAATGGTCCCTTAGAATGTCCTCTAACTATGTATGCTAAACTATCCGTTCAAACTTGCATTTAGCTGTGACATTGAGTACCTTTCCCAGACCTGAAGAAGAGCTCTATGTAGCTTGAAAACTCATCTCCCTCACCAACAGTAGTTGCTTCAATAAAAGATATTACCTCATCCACCTTGTCAGCTCTACTTTTGACATTTTATTTTCCCCTACTCGTCTGCTGGAAAATAAACCAATATTAGTTTGTATTTCTCTCCTTCAGGGTACAGAAAAAGCTGGAGTCAAATCTCTCTGCAAATCAACAGCCATTGAAGTCTGCAATTAAAATACAATATATTAATTTTAAAGGATTTTAATTCCCAATGCAAATGTATTGATGAGTTTAAGCCACAGTGACACCTATATTCCCCCATGGTAGCTCTGGCTATCACTTAATACTGATTTAACAACCAGAAGAATTTTGCTCTTTAAATATTTAACATTCCATTCAAATCTTAAACAGCACACTGGTAATTGGTTCACAGTCTCTGACACTGGATCCCTTGCCGGAGGAAAGAAAGGACATGTAGGAGCAAAAGTCAGAAAGGGAAAGGTATAAAATGAGGTACTATTAGCAAAGAATGTAAAATGAACAAGAGAAAGTTTTATAAGTATATAAGAAGCTAAAGCCTGACAAAAGGAAGTGTTAGGTCTGGTACGTAGTAGAGAGAGACGAGATGAAAAAAATAAGAGATAAGAAGAAGGCTGAAATACTTAATAGCTGTGTTGCTTCAGTTTTCACTAAAAAGGTTGGTATAACAGGATCTTAATGCACTGATAGTTAACAAGAGAAGAAAGAGGTCATAAGGCAAAATTAGTATGGAACAGGTTAAGGAATACCTAGATAACCTGAATATAGTCAAATTAGCAGAGCCCTATCAAATTCATTCTAGATTGCTAAAGGAGCTACTAGAAGAAATGTACTGGAACCTTGAGTAATTATTTTTGAGAATTCACACAGGACAGGTGAGATCTCGAAGGGACTTGGAAAGGGCAGTCACAGTCTCTAGACAGAGAAGAGGAATCCAGGAAATTAGAGACTAGCAAACTGATTTTCTGCAAAGCTGCTAAAACAATATACCAATTGACTGGTAAGGATTTAGGGCATGATTCAATACTCAATTAATTCAATGGGAAAATTCCCACTGATTTTTATGGATGTTGGAGCAGGGCCAGATAAGGCCACATGGCTTTGTTACATGGCTTTGTTAAACTCTTGCATCTACGCTGGCAACTTAGGTCAATTTAAGGACACTTAAGTCAACCTACACAAAGCCACATCCACACTGGGATTTTATTAAGTTGACTTTAGCGCTTCCTTAAGTCGACTTAATAACACCACCACTGAAGGTCGACTTAAGCCTTATGTCAACCTTATTATATTGACTTAAAGCCAGTGTGGACTGCTATGCCTACTGTTAAGTCGACTTAACAAGGTCGACTTTAAGTCGACTTAAAGTTGACCTTGTTAAGTCGACTTAACAGAGTCCACTTAACTTTACAAGTGTAGACATAGCCTAACTGTCCTGACTGGTTAATATAAATTAGTTATAGATGCACATATATGTTTCATGGTCAACAGAGAGAAGATCCACACCATGTGGAGTGATAAGGAGTGATTTGTTTGGTTTTAACGTCTAGTCCACTCATTCACCTTTGCCTCACAATCGATGAAGTGAGCCCCCAATTAACTACTTCACAACTTCTCATCCCAAATAATATGTAAAAACACACTATATCCACAACATCTCTAAAACTCCTAATTGGTAACATAATGATTATAAAATGAATATTCATGACTATAGGAGGAATATAATTATACCCACCCCTGTTGTTATTTACAGCTTAAACTTCCAGAGTACAGTCCCTTTACCTTGAAGCATATTATCTTTGAAACAGAAATGAGTACAGATGTTATCTTCAACTGAATTATGTCCAATTTATACTTTTGCAAGTGAAAACAGAATCAGTCCAAGAGAATTATTATTAATGTTTGGTTTTTAAGTCATTTAGGTGCGCAAATTTATGCACCTAATTTTCAAATGCAGTTTTATGTCTAATTTAAAAGCAGAGTGACTGTGACTACATGAACAAATTGGGTAATTATACACGCAAAAATGACCTATAATTGGCCATTTGCACACACAATTTCCTAATTTGTACATGGATTCTCCATAATTATGCATATCATTATATAACCAACTTGTTTAGCAGTCTTCTACTGTTAAGCATGGAGACGTTATTAAATGGGCTTTCACAGGGATCTTCCTGAGGTTCAATATTTTAACTAAGAGTTTGGTGATATAGAGATCAGCTACCTTCAAAGATAATTCACATCTGGAGGGATCATAGTTAAGGGAAAAAATCAATATGTTTGAGAAATGGGCTGGAATCAGTAAAGAGAGATTAATTAAATGGAAATATAAAGTGGAATCAACAGTTACACTGTACAAACTTGAGTTAAGAGAAGCTTAACTAGCTAGGCAGCAGTAAAACTAAGACGGATCTGGATGCTACAAAACATAAGTTCGTGAATATCATTCATTTATATGATACTGTTACTGACTTGAAAGTAGAAAATGATCTATTTGGCCTTGAACCTTCTAAGACTTGCATAGCTGCTTAACTACGCATACTGTGAGTTATACCAGTAAAGCTAATAGAACTGGTCATAATTGGTGCATCTACACTTACAAATTAAGTCTATTTAAGGAGATTTAAATTGACTTAAAGTACTCCGTGTCCACACTGGGCTGTCCTTGGCTGCATCTACACTTGTAAATTAAGTCGACTTAAGCTTGCTTAAGTCGACTTAATTTACCCTGCGTCTACACTACAGTTTTCTTAAGTTGACTTAAGCAGCTTGCTTAAGTCGACTTAAGGAAAATAAAGTCGACTTAATTAAAATTAAGTCGACTTTATAACACCTCCTTTGAATTTGACCTAAGGCTTAAGTCGACTCCCTAGAGTCGACCTAAGCCAGTGTAGATGTGGGGTAGCCGTAAGTCAACTTAGGGCTACCCCAGGACTACACCAATGCCCTCCCTGCCGGGGGGGGGGGGGCACAGGAGGAGCCTGGCCCCCACCCTGCCCCTATGCCCTGCCAGGGACCCTGACCACATTTGCCCTATTGTACCTATGTAGTTAAAGTCGACTTAAATTAACAAGTGTAGACGTAGCCCTTAAGTCGACTTAAGCATTTCCTTAATAACACCTTGATTTAGGTTGATTTAAGGCTCAACCCTATTAGGTCAATTTAAGCCAGTGTGGATGGGGATTAGCGCCTAAATCCACCTTATTAAGTCGACTTAAAGTGTTAAGTCGACTTAATAAGGTCGACTTTAAGTATAGACATAGCCAATGAGTACAGCTACTGCATAAGGCTTTCCAAGATTAGGGATTTAAGTTGTGTTACAAGGAATACGAATTCTAATGCAAATGGCATAAGGTAAGTCTACTATAAATTATATTACCAAGGTGCCTACAACCACAGTATCTGAATGTTGGCATCCTATCATAGTGCATTCAATTCTGAACACGATGTTTCAGAAAATAAACCAATTAGTTGGAATGGGTTCACAGAAGAGTAAGAAGAATCATAGATTCCAGAGCGGTAGCCATGTTAGTCTAGTTCAGTTAAACAAACATGGAGCCTTGTGGCACTTTTAGGCTATGTCTACACTGGCAAATTAGTTCGAATTAAGGAGGCTTAATTCGAACTAACTAAAGCCATGGCTACACTAGGCTTTAGTTAGTTCGAATTAAGGGCTACCTTAATTAGAACTAATAAGTTCGAATAGCGTATTCGAACTAAAGGGTTAATTCGAACTAACTAGTTCGAATTAACCAGTGTGGCCATGTTAATTCGAACTAATTTCTTAGTTTGAACTAACCGGCCATTGAAATGAATGGGGATCGCTAATTCGAAATAAGCAAGTGCCACGAATGGCACTTGCTTATTCGAATTAACTTTTTCTAGTTCGAATTAAGCTAATTCGTACTAACCAAAATTAGTTCAAATTAGTTTGAACTAACTAATTCGAACTAATTTTAGCAAGTGTACACATAGCCTTAAAGACTAACATATTTATTTATCACATGAGTTTCCGTGGGTAGGTAGAATCCCACATCCTCTGATCTGATCTGAGGTGGGATTCTACCCATGAAATTTCACGTGATAATAAAATATGTTAGTCTTTAAAAGTGCCACTAATATCATAAAAGGTCTGGAAAATACCAGCAAAAGGAAAGGTTAACAGAAATGGGAATGTTAATTCTAGTGAAAAGAAGATTGAGAGGAGACATAAAGTATCTGCCTACAAATATGTAAAGGGATTTTATTAAGAGGACATTGTATGAATCTTTCTCATTAATCCATGAGGATAGAGAAAGACACAATGGCTATGTCTACTCTTGTAAATTTAACTAAATCGACTTTAACTAAAGTCAACTTAGTTAAGTTGACTTAGCATGTCCACACTTAAATTTAAAGTCGACTTAGGGGGGAACTTAAAAGTCGACCTAGAGCATCCACACTGGACACCTAGGTTGATTTCTATAGGCTAAGGGGACCTTGGGCAGGTCCACGGTAGCAGGGGGGCACCCCTTGCCCAGTGCCAGGGGGCTCAGGCTTTGCCCCATTGTACCTGGGTACAATGGGGCAAAGGAGGGCAGGGACCCTGGCAGGGCATAGGGGCAGGGTGGACAGGGCTCTGCTCTGCCCTTTGGGGGGGCATGCCAGGCTCCCCCTGTGCCCACCCCCGGCAGGAAGGGCAGGGAGAGTCCTGGAGAGCCCTAAGTCGACTTTAAGTCGACTTAGGGCTACTCCAGGTCTTCAGTGGCTTAAGTCGACTTTAGGAAGTCGACTTAAGCCTAAAGTCGAATTAAAAGTAGGTTTAATAAAGTCGACTTAATTTTCATTATGTCGACTTTATTTTCCTGAAGTCGACTTAAGCAGCTTGCTTAAGTCGACTTAAGGAAAGTGTAGTGTAGACGCAGATTAAATTAAGTTGACTTAAGCATGCTTAAGTCGACTTCATTTCTAAGTGTAGACGCACCCAATGGGTCTAAGCTACAACAGGAAATACAGGTTAAATATGAAGTTGGTTGAATAATAGGGAAATCTACTAGCAAGAATGTTTGCTAGATCTGAGTTGGGATTGTTGATTCCCTTTTTGTCTGATTTAATGTGAACATTCCAACAATTTGTTTTCTATATATACATGTTAGTAAATGAGCTATTATTCAAACGAAGCATTCCGATAGCATGGCAATGGGTGTGGTACAGGAAATAGATAGATAGATAGATAGATAGATAGATAGATAGATAGATAGATAGATAGATAGATAGATAGATAGATAGATAATTTTAAATTCTGAAAAAATTGGGCTATTTTGGATACAAATTGTTGTTCATATTTGTTTCTAAATTAACTCATGAGTGAGCATGTTGTTTTGAATGTTCAAAGACTATCAAGAAAAAAAAAAAGAGCTTGAGATTTGGACAAAAGTTCCAATCAGATTCTATTTCTCCCAGCAGATTGATCTTGTTATAGGTCCCAATTTTGCAAGGTCCTTGAGCACATGCCTAACTTTAAGCATGTGTGTAGTTTCACTGATGCCTATGTAGTCAGGACAAGAATCAGGGGACACGATTCTGATCTTTTTGTCAATTGATTTTGATAGGATTATTCCTGATTTATACTTGTGTGAGATCAAGATGAGACCTAAGTGTGTTATCGTACCCAATACCTGGAAATTCTGCTCTTTCTAACAATATAAAGATTTGAGCTAAAGCAATACCAATTTAAACCAACTGAGAATCCACACCTTTGTTTCTAGCCCTGGAAGATCATGAGACATCACACCTTAATAATATGGCATTATTACGTAATGGGAAGACATACTAGTAAAGTGTATTAATTATAATCTATTAGTAGTAGTATTTCAACAACCACTGAAATATCACACGCTTTAGGGTGGAATGTGGCAGCTGTTTAACAGTGGGCAGTAACACTGCACATCATTTTAAGGGAGGAAGTGGATAATACTGCATGCAGCTGAAATTACAGGCAGAATTTTAAGTAGGCAGAATTTAATTATTCAATTTGGACTTTAGCCAGATCGCTGAGCTAACTCCCATACTCTTGCAAAAGGTGCTATAGGAGCTCTAATGACCATAAATGGCCAAGCCCTTGGTTTTACATCTCATCAATCCAAAAGACTCAACCTTGTGCTTAGCTATTCTCATCCAAAAGCCACTTAAAAAGGTGAGCTTCTATATAATTGGAATTTTAAAGGAGTTCATGTTGTGTTTATGGAGCAATCACTAGTAAATGATTTCATTTAAATTTTTCATAAGCTACACTTTATGAAAAATTAAAAGAAATAGACTCTACAGAAACCATGCTAAGAAACCTGGTCTCTTAAAGAAATACTCATATTATCTAGTTATGCAAGGATACTGCAAATTCTGAAATGCTTGACCAATCCATTCAGATAAACAAAGGATAATTTAGCTCTGGATTAAAAGGTAAAATTGGATCAAAATCCTACAGTGCATGATTGGTTATTTGTAATCAAATCAAATCAAATCATAAACTTATCTTGCACATTTCTTGTCTGCCTCCCTGTTGTGCCAGAAGATAACAGACGGAAAGAATGGCCCGGCTGGGTTTTCTACAAAGATATCCAATGTAGAAGCTAGGGACCACAGGTCACCTCTCCAAAAAGAGAGAGTGAAATTTAAGCATGTTTTGGGGAGGAAGGTGGTGTTTGTGGAGATTGGGAACAAAGTTAATTAGTTTCCCTTATTCCAAAGGGGTAGCCATGTTAGTCTAGGTCCTCAGAACAAACTTAGGGTGCGTCTACACTAGAGGCTCTGTTAAGTCGACCTAAGAAAGTAGACTCTAGGTCGACTTAAAATGGACATTGTTAAGTTGACTTAGAGAGCCCACACTGAAAACTCCAGGCCACTGCCAGCGTCCACACTGGCAGGTGCTATGTCGACGGAGGAGTGGTACATTGTGGGTAGCTATCCCACATTTCACTGGGGCCTGGAGGCCAATTAGGTCGACTTAAGGGCACTCCCTGTCCACATTGGCTTAAGTTGACTTAATAAGCCCCCAATGTTGACACAGTGGTCTTTCAGTTGACTTAACCGTCCTTAAGTCGACCTAAGGCTCCAGTATGTTCATACCAAGGAGTCCTGTGGCACTTGTTGGGTTCTCACAAAGTCTCCCATGGGCTTCCCTGATTACTCCAGACTCAAAGCTTCAACCAAACTAAAGGGCTCTGAACTCAGACAAACCAATCGCACCCATTTAGCATAAAAATCATGAGAATTTACAGTTGTGGATTCTGTGTAGTCTTAATCATTGCTTCCATTTTTAAAAATGCCAGGACTCTGCTTGTGAAACCTGTCAGAAACCAAACAGATCAGGTTCTTAATTCCTAACCCAAATATAGGAATATGCTCATGTTTGGAGGAGAAGAAATTAATTCTTCTCTGTCTTATATACGTATGGCTCTATTGAAAACAACATATGGATGCTAGACGAGTCAGAATTAATCCCTTCATATGTAGTAGACCTAGTTAGAAAACAATTTGGTGATATTTTTCTGCTTTCTAACTGTCATTTCAACTGAAATTTTCTTACTAGGTCTAGCACATAATACATAATTTAGACAGTAATTAAATTCACACTAGGACTGTGCAGGTAGCTTTAGTGCTGGCACCATGATCCTACCATACATTTGCCTTCTCAGCCTCATCCAACCTGCTCCAGTGAAATACTCCACTGAAAAGGACACTGATCTCCTCAACGGCCATTTAGAATCTCAAATTTTCCTGCAAAATCATTGCAATTTAAACAAAATAAATATACTTCAGAGGCTTAAGAGATGGTGATTGCTAGGTGATTTCTATATGATGTCATCAGGCCACCCTCATCTTTTGAATACTGTTTTATTCACCAGCTTGTTTTTTTTTTTAATCATGACATATGGATAATCTGTTTAGATCCTTTTCCAATAAGTTATTTGAGTCACATTTACCTTAGCGTGGGAACAATTGCAGTGATTTCAGTGGGGCTCTTCACATTCCTGAAGTTACACATTTACCAATATTCCTTGACAAATTGAGGCCATAGTCTGGTAAGTTGTACTGTCTGTTCCAAAGTCCTGGTGCTGAGCAGCCGAGCAAAGAACATGGAATTATCCTGACAATTCCACTTTTTCTCACTGTTCAGAGTTAAATCTCATTTTAAGATTGTACCTCACATTTCTGCTTTGGTTCCTGGAGGCTACATTAAAAAAAAAAAAATCCAAACCAACCAAACACACAAAAACCAGCGTCTTCTTGCAGTGTATCTAAAAAAGATCAGAATGGGAAAAGGAGTTGGGAGGTATAAAACCAAAGAACCTTTCAACAAATTACTATGTCTTAGCCTTTAAAAAAAGTTTGTTCTTTGAGAAACTCTCATAAAAAAAATAGAACGAGATGTCTCATTAAAATGAATCTAGGTTGATTTACTGTAGCTGTAATCAAGGGTTGCCCGACCTTATAAGCTGTGCTATTCCATTTATAATAAATCTCAGTGGTTAAAAATAGATGAGCTTAGGACAGATAATAAAAGGAACACTTTTAGGAAATGACATGGTTATTACAAAGAGGTTTCACCAGACCATCTGTCAACAGGTCTATATAACCATTGTAGCGTCTGTCTCTGCTGACAAAGGATGATGAGGTGCTTTTCAAGGCTATGCAATATTGTAAAACATTTATTTACCCCAGCATGAGTTGTGGTCAGGTTACAACGTGCATGTTATGCAAACATTACATATGAGGCAGTTTGTTAATATAGCAGAATGTATGTATTTGGTTCTTTAACATTTTTTCCAATTTCTGGAAGACAGATTGAGCATGGATTCCTAAACTGAGAGTTAGAATGAATTCAATGTTGAGATCCACTGAGCTCTAATCTATTTCTGAGGTTATTTCTGAGGAATTTCATTGCAAATCATAGAAACATAGGGTTGGAAGGGAACTCATGAGGTCATCTAGGCCAATTCCCTGCTAAAAGCAGGAGGATTCTCACTAAATCATCCCAGCCAGGGTATTGTCTTAAATATCTCCAAAGACAGAGATTCGACCACCTCCCTAGATAGCCCATTTCAATGCTTCACCACCCTCCTAGTGAGAAAGTTTTTCCTAATATACAACCTTGACCTCCCCCCCTGCAACTTCAAACCACTGCTCCTTGTTCTGCCCTCTGCTACTACCGAGAACAGCCTAGCTCCCTCCTCTTTGGAGCACCCCTTCAAGTAGTTGAAGGTTGCTATCAAATCCCCACTCAGTCTTCTCTTCTGTAGACTAAATAAGCCTAGTTCCTTTAGTCTTTCTTAATACGTCATGTGCCCCAGCCGCCTAATCATTTTTGTTGCCCTCCGCTGGACTCTTTCTAATTTTTCCACATCCTTTCTGTAGTGGGGAACCCAAAACTGGACACAGTATTCCAGATGCAGTCTCACCAGTGCTGAATAGAGGGGAATAATCACATCCCTCGATCTGCTGGCAACGTTCCTACTGATGCAGCCCAATATGCCATTGGCCTTTTTGGCAACAAAAGCACACTGTTGACTCATATCCAGCTTCCCGTCCACCATAACCCCCACGTCTTTTTCTACAGTGTTGCTACTTAGCTGATCAGTCTCCAGCCTGTAGCAGTACATGGGATTTTTCTGTCCTAAGTGCAGGACTTTGCACTTGCCCTAGTTGAACTTCATGAGATTTATTTTGACCCAGTGCTCCAATTTGTCTAGGTCTCCCTGAATCCCGTTCCTGCCCTCCAGCTTGTATACCATTCCCCCCAGCTTGGTGTCATGCGCGAACTTACTGAGCATGCAATCTATCCCATCATCCAGATCATTTATGAAGATGTTGAAGAGAACTGGCTGCAGGACCAACTCCCTGGAGCACTCCACTCATTACTGGTTGCCAAGTAGACATCAAGCCATTGATTCCTCCCTGCTTAGCCAGATGATCTAGCCAGTTTTCTATCCACCTTATGGTCCACTCGTCCAATCCATACTTCCTTAACTTGCTGATGAGAATGCTGTGGGAAACCTTGCTAAAGTTGAGGTATATCACATTGACGGCTCTTCCCGCATCCACAAATCAGTCATCTCATCATAGAAGGCAATCAGGTTGGTCAGGCACGATTTGCCCTTGGTGAATCCATGCTGACTGTTCCTGATCACTTCTCTCCATTCTGCATTACTGAGTGTAGTAGCCTTGAGGCTTACCCTCCCTGTGAAGACTGAAGAAAAAAAAATAGCATTGAGGACTTCAGCCTTTTCTGCATCATCCATCACAAGGATACCTGCCCCATTCAGTAAGGAACCCTCATCCTCTTCTTGTTATTGACATACTTGTAGAACCCCTTCCTGTTATCCTTCACATCCCTTGCCAACTGCAATTCCAATTGCCCATTGGCATTTCTGATTTTATCCCTGCAGTCCAGAACAATATCTTTATATGCCTCCCTTGTCATCTATCCAAGCTTCCGCTTCTTGTAAGCTTCTCTTTTATGTTTCAATGCAGAGTTCTCTGCTAAGCCACGTGGGACATCTTCCACATTTGCTGTTCTTTCTGCATATCAGAATGAGGTCACTGACCTCCAACATTGTTCCACATGGGCAGAGACTGAAAGTACAGAAATCTTAACTTTCTCTTGTGATAAAGTTCCCTTTCCTCAGAGCATCTCCTGCTCTACACGAAACTCCAATAGACTCCATTAGAATCAATCATTCACATGTTCTCTCATGATTTCCAGTGTCCTGATGAAGGGACCATAATTATTATTAATGCAGTGCATAGAGGCACTAATTGTGGGCCAGAACCCCATTGTGGCACTTTGCTTTTCCAGAATTTAGCAGCAGACTGTCACTATTAAGAAACAGAGGAACATTTCCAACCAGTGTTTCTATGCAGAGGACCAGGGGCATAGCCTAGATTGTTCCTGCTGGGGAAGCCTGGAGCCTGCATATTCTGGGGGATTTTGAGATCTGCAGTTTGGCTTTGGCTTATTTCTAGTCAGTGCCAGGCAGTGTTTATATATTTACTCTGTGTGTGCATGGCAGAGAGAGAGAGAGACTTTGCATACACAAGTCAATTAAAATATCTGCATCTGTCCATGTTCAGTCTATGTATTCCAGAAGGAGAGATGCATTTTAGACTTTCATGGTGTCATTCTCATCTCACTCTTCTGCAATGCATATCTGGAGTAACTCAATTGAAGGCAGTTTCCCAGATTCTCAAATATGTCATATCATCCATACATGTATATAATGTCAAATGGGAGCCCATTGAGCCTTTCTGAGCCTCAGCTGCCTGGTCCCAGTGAAAGATGCAGACATCGGGCGGCCTACTTTAACATCCTCCATGTTCACAAGATCCATTACAGACCTATGCCAGTGTCAGAGGAGCTGTATATGTTAACATCCTCTCATGTTCAGATCACCTTGTGCCACTTACGCTTTGGTGGCACAAAGTGGCTTTGGTTGGTGGGTGAACCTGGCCCAATGCTAACCCGTTGTGCATGAGAGGTGAATGAGTCAGATTTTTCTTTGATTTGCATTCCGGAATATTTACAGATGAACATTTCATCTTGCATTGAAACCAAGAAAGGGGAAACGTTATTAGCAAACATTGCAAGTAACAGAAACATTGAAAAACATCTCGTGTCAGGAAAAAAAAAAGTGTATTGATATGAAAAAGTTAACCATAGTGTCACTCCTGGGCTTACGGGCCATAAGACACACGGTCCGAGTTTTCAAAAGAACACAGCATCAGATATTTGAGACAGAAACATCTGACCTTTTTTTTTCAGATTTCAGAAAGACTTCTGACAAATCTTTTCAAATAGTGCCAGATTTTTTAGACAGCTCAACATGCTGTGTGTTTTGGACATATAGCTATAATGGGAGTGGCTGGATCCTGAGCTTGTTTGAAAAATCTTTCCAGAACTGTGCATGAGGAACATTTGAAAAGCCAGCTCAGAACACTTAAATCTGCCTAACAAGGCTGATGAACCAAGTATCTGGTAAAAGAGGCACTGGCTGGTGCGTAAATGAAACCGTAGCAGAAATGAAATCTTCTTCTCCAGGTTCTTTAACCACATAGACCCACCCAAGATCTCTATCTGTCTCACTTATTGGCATGTGCTGGCTTCACCATAATGCATGCAAAGGTTCTGTCAATTCCACTATCTTTTCTTGTTCCTTTAATTAGTCAGCTGTTATCCAGGCTCCCAATGGAAAATAAAATGGCTTCGACCATTTGTATTTTAGGAGACTTTTTTTTATTTAGAATACCACAACTTTTATTTGATGAAAGTTACTATTAACATATTTTCATAATCTTCCCAGCCTAGCAACAGCAGGAGTAAAAGGTGTGAGGGGCATGTAATATTCATGAAATTAAGTAGAGTTGAGATGAAAGGGAGTTCCATTAGGGAGACCAAGTGTGACAATATGACACATATTTGCATATTTTACACTTTAAATCTTTTCAGCACATCCAAGTTGATATATGGATGTAAACATGCATTGCCAGTTTTTAGCATATTATAAGCCCTCAAGACTTTGCATGCATTTTAATATGTTTCATTATTGCTGTAGATTTTAATTTCGAAACTGCACAGCTTTGATGGAAGAAAGCTGGAAGTCAAAGCATCTGGCCTCTGCTTCAGGCAAATGCAGCCTTTTCCTTGAATGAATGAATACTTTTGGTAGAAGCAAGTCTATTTATTTGCGCGTGGTTTGAAATGGTGTGTGTGTGTGAAACAAGTGTGTTACACACTTTGTTTCGTACACATATTAATGAAGTGCTAAGTTAACTACCGACAAGAAAAAGAAATATCTTCTTTGGTTATATGGATGTGCCAAACTATACAAAGTTATCTGCAGCAGCTGTTATTGTCTATAACCGTGGTTAATACAGCAACTACTCAACAGGGTATGATTATACAATGGTTTGTTCACAGTTAGGGTTCCATTTAAAGTGTAGCTGCACTTCTGCAATCTAGGGTTGATGTCTGATTGCATTTAATCCTATCAGAATGCAGTAATGTAAGCGATCTCATAGTTTCTTGCAATAATATTGTACTTAGCACTTATCTAGTACTCTTCATCACAATGTGCTTTGCAAACACTGACTAATTCATGTTTACAGCTCCCTTATAATGCCATGAGTGCTCAAATCAATGTATACACATGCATCTGATGAAGTGGGTTATAGCCCATGAAAGCTTATGTCGAAGAAAATCTGTTAGTCTATAGGGTGACACAGGACTCTTGTTGTTTTTTGCTGTACACAGACTAACACGGCTCCCCCTCTGGAAATGTATCCACATTGTTTCTATGAGGCAGAAGTCAACATTTCCCAACAGCCACCACCAAGTAGAGTCAGAGATATCACACAGTGACACCTTTGACCCCTGCATATTACAGTTCTGTTAATTAAACTTCATAACATTTATGTGAATTATTTAAGTATTATCTATTTTACAGATGAGGAAAATGACCCATACACAGACAGGGAGACCTCTCTAAGGTCACAGAACCAATCAGTGATAGAAGTGCGGATAAAATCAGAATGCCTTGATTTCTATTTCCTTAGCCTAACCACTTAAGTACATTGCCTTTCTGGAAAATCCCTGATAAAATAAAAATGTGTTGGATTTAGCACTTTTCGTCTCTCTATCTCAAAACATACTACAAAGGAAGTCAGCCTCATTATCCCCATTTTACAGATAGAGACATTGAAACACCAGAACAGAGGACATGACTTGCTAAAGGTCCCCAAAGAGCAGAGCTCTCTTGAGTCCTATTCTTGTGTTACTCGCTTGACCACAATGCCAGTCTCTAGGTCCGTATCTATTAAGTGCTTATGACATTTAAAGGAGAGAACTGATTTTTTTAAAAAGAAAATGCAGATTATCATGCCAAAATGGATATATGGTATCAGAAAATGATTCAGCATTACATAATCAAAGACTCTGTATATTTTTCAGTTTATAGTCTTCATCTCAACTACTGACAGACAGCTATCTGCAACTATAGATGTTACACTAATTATAATTATATGTATAATAACTCTGTGTGTGTGTGTGCGCGCGCGTGCGCGCACGTAGACAGATGGACAGATGTCCAAGAGGAATGTGAAGATCCTTCATCCTCTTCTCCAGACTTGGTGGCTATGTCTACACTTGGCTAAATAAGTCGACTTAACATGGTCTGTTAAGTCGACTTAATATGTCTACACTATAAAATTAAGGTGACTTAAAGGGGACCTTGCCAAATCGACTTAGAGCATCCATACTAGACACCTAAGTCGACTTCTAGGGGGTAGGTGGACCTGGGAGGGGTCCACGGTGGCAGGGGAGGCACCCTTTGTCAAGTGCCAGGGGGTTCAGCATTTGCCTCTTTGTACTAGGTTTAATAAAGTCGACTTTAAATTTCCTTAAGTCGACTTAAGGAAATTGTAGTGTAGACGCAGATTAAATTAAGTCAATTTAAACAGGCTTAAATTGACTTAATTTGTAAGTGTAAATGCACCTTATGTGAATTCATGAAAGTCAGAGCATAATAATTCAGACCAAAAACTAGTGCTATTGTGTTGCTATCTTCACTCAGCCCATGTATCTGCACCCTGACCTTCCTATTTCAATCATGAACTTTGTCTGAGCAGAACCTGCCAATCAAATGATGATTTGGCAATGTTGAGAAATATCCACTAAATATAAAGGTAAGACAACCTCTCAAATCTATTTAACTTGTATGATTTTACACAGGATTTAAACCCAGGTTTCCCAAGAAGCCATTGACTTATTTCCACAGCTACCATTTCCTTTCCCTTTCCTCTGAGAGACAATACCAGAGAAGACAGCAAAGAGTCATCCTATTTCCACAGGCACCGAATTTCCTTCTTTTTTCCAGTTCTTTGAAAATTTACACACGCACACACATGTGTGCCCTCTCTCTCACGTGCTGTTATCCATCATTGCATGCAATATCCTACACAAAAGAAATCTGGAATTTCACTGCTAAGTGATGCAATTATTGGGGGTTCTTGCTTCTTTCCTTTTAAATTAATCTTTCAAGGTATTAGTAGTGAAGAATCACAACTGGGATTCCTGTCCCTGACAAGTTTAATCTGTTCAGTGAAAAGAGTGCTCCTTTGTTAAAAAGAGATTTTGTTAGGCACACCTTTCTGCATCTATTCCTTTTGCTCCTAAAAGAAAACTTGGTTGCTGGGAATTTGTAAGTACTGAAAGGAAGTAGTCATTTACGTACTTAATAGGGTTAGTGTCTAGCTGTAGATAGCATGTGGATCCACCAGTGGCTCTTTATAGAACATTTGGAAAGTGACAGTTTGTGGCAAGCATCTACCCCACATTAGCTTCCACACAAACTAACTGTGTGTATTCTGCTTACACACATTAATGGTTCATCAATGTGCTTCAATCTAGTCCCATTTCAAAGAAGACTAGATCAATGCCCTGCCCACATTCTTCTTCTTCTTCTAGAAGTATCTACAAGTTCCAATAAAGATCATGCACTTTACAAACACAGTATGGACTGTCCCTGCTGTGAAGACTTCACAGTCTAAATATACAAGACAGATACAGGAGAGTTATTGTCTCCATTTTACTGATGAGGCTCTGAGGCACAGAGAGATGAAGGGTAAATTTACATAGCTCTGCGGCAGCAAGCCAATGGTCCTAATCAACAGATTCAGGGTGTCAGAGTTCATGTTAAAAATAGCTATGTAGACATTGTAACTTCAGCTAGGATGGGGGCTCTGAAGCCTCTGAGGAGGGGGTGGGCTTCAGAGACCAAGCTCCAGGCTAAGATGCAAGTTAAGATCACTGTCCACACTAACTATTTTTAGTGAGATACTGTCAACCCAGAATTAGAAGCTTGCTGCTTAGAAATACCCTTGATGGCTTGCCCAAAGTCACACAAGAAGTTTCTGGCTGAGAGAGGAAGTGAACCCAGAATTCATTAAACCAAACCAACTGCCTTAATCAGTAGGGTACCCTTTTTTCATTGCAAGAGGAATCCTTTTAAGAATAAGTACTCTATAACAATGGTAAAGCCTGCGGAATCTGGACCCTTAATCAGACATGCAGAGCAAGGGATAGAGAGAGACAAAAACTAGCAAATACTAGGGGGGCAGTTTACCCTCTGATCATACATCCCAAATCACAAACATTTGTCAGAGCAGCTATATTTCTCATTACACTTTTTACCAGTAGAGAGAAATATCAGAGATTGGCTTTATGGAAAACCAAAAAAACAGCTTTGGTCCTGTTCCAATTCATGAAGTCCTAATGTTTACCAATGTTGCCCAAACGACTCCATTAATTAGCATCAATTCCCCTCTCTTTTCAGGTACAATTCCGTATTTGTTGCTAAAGTGGCCAATGCCTGGGGTATGATTTTACAAGTTCATTTTCCCACCATCAGAGGTATGAGATGAACCACTAGATGAACCTCACTCTGCACCAACATGGCTGCAGTACGAAGAAAGAGAGAGCAAATAACGATGAACAGTAAGACTGCCCCTTCCACAAATACTACACAAACAGCTGATAAAACAAGAGAATCAAGTTCACAGCTTCCATAAACTGATGTTACTCCATTGAAGGCCCATGGAGTTGCATCTACCTTAAGTGTGGTAAAAATTGCCTTTTAGCATATCCATTGTCCCCATGGGAAAAGGAAAAGATGTGCTGAAAGATCTACAGGGGGTAAAAATAATCTCTCCTAATTTCCTTATATTTACCACTCTCTCAAAATATAAAACCAACTATTTTTTAAAAAAATTAAACTATCAAGCATTTTCAACCCTCAGAAATGGTGTGGTTTGAGTTTAGAGTAAACATTTGGGGAAGCCAATCTAAAATCCAGTTGATAATCATCCTGAAACCCTTTAATCAAAAATCAGTTTCAGAATGGAAGTGCACAAATGTCCCTTTTTCGAGAAAGGGTACAATTATAAACTCACAATTGAACCCAAGTAAACTTTCAACATTTGAAATAATAAATTAAATAATCACTAATAATAATAGAAACCTTAGTTCTGATAGTGCTCTTCCAGATTTGTATCTGGAGCTGAATTTTGGAATTTGGGTCGTTCTCTAATTCTCACTTTATACAAAATGAGTTCCCATGATTCCTGGCACCAAGATACTCTCATAACAAGAATTTTACATGTAGATGTAGGCCAGAGCCCTGACTAGTGTAAATAGACATATCCAACCTGAAATCAAAGGTTATTCTTTTCTATACCAGCCATGGAATTTGTACCTTAAATCTGCTTTCATAATGAAGTATCCCTGAAGGACAGGAAAGGTTTACCTGGCACACTTAGACTCAGCTCAGACTTTAAGTTATACAGCAAGTCAGGATAAGCAAGCAATAACAGACAATGTGGACAGGATCAGAAGAGTAAAGTGAAACGAATGCAAAACTAGTGGCATTTATTCAAAACAGAGAACAACATGCTCTAGTCTTCATGGGAACCAAAGAGTAAATCTTCCTTTTTATGCCTTTCAAGCTAATCCCATTGATGTTGAACAATCTCTGGGCTGTGGGTGGCTCACAGGATTAGTCACTGTTCTTTTTCCTTTGGGACCAATACAACTCAGCCATAAGTGGAATGAACAAAGATAACTGTAATCAGATTGCTGCTTATACATACATACATATGAGAGAGAGAGAGAGAGAGAGAAATGAAAAGAGTTGGTCTCTGCACACTAAACAGCATGTGTGACTGATAGGGCAGAGGGAGGGATAACAGAGGCAGTTTGCTCTGGGTCCCCAATTTTAGAGGGTCTCTAAAGTGGGAGGCATTGTGACTTGGGATGTGCGGTCGTACAGCATCGTACAGGTAATTTGGCCTGATCCATTGTGAAAAGGGCCGGCAGGCCGAATCCGAGGGACACTCTGACACCTAAATTGAGAGTGTCCCTCTGATGATTGCTATTGCTGAGCCTCAAAACACATCTGTGTGTGTGTGTGTGTGTGTGTGTGTGTTTGTGTGTGTGTGTGTGAGAGAGAGAGAGAGAGAGAGAGAGAGAGAGAGAGAGAGAGAGAGAGCAGAAGGTATTAAAACTACATCACGTCATTATCCCACAGATTTCTAGGATAATTTTACTATCCTTGGAAGACAAATGTGTTTCCCTCTCAGAGCAAGGATTAAAAATAGGTAAAAAAGATGCCAGGCGTCAATTCAGATAGATATATAAATGATTAGATATATAGATAGATACAGATAGATATATGAATGATTTCTCTCATTAACAAACTGTGACATGTCAGCATCTGTGGACACTGTATTCATTATTACACTTTGCCGAGGTAGCCCCTGCTAACAAGGAGATGTTTTGCTTACTAGTCTAATTAACAGAGATCCTGATTTGAGAGCCACTTTTTCAAGTCCCCTGACTCTCTTAAATCTGCACCTTCAAAAACAGTCTCCCCTGTTTTAATACCTGCAATGAACTGGGAGAGCAAATCTTTTTTAAAAAAGATAGATTGATAGATAAAGGGAGCATTCAATCATCTAGTTCAGGGGTTCTCAAACTTTTCCTGTGGGGGAAACAGCTGGCAGCATGGTTAGCTGTGCCCAACACAGGTGGTCCCCACCACCAAAAAACAATTGCCACTGCCAGAACTTTCAGCAGCGTCACAGCTCCCCCCTGCCCATTGTTTTCCAGCCACTGAAAAAAGCCACCACTGATGACATTTTTGGCAGCGGCTAACCAAAAGTAGCCTCTGCCGCCAGCAGCCATTTTGGCAGCAGCACAAAACACCGCACAGACACATCTCCTGCCATCACAACTCACCTTACCATGGGTGCGTCTACACTTACAAATTAAGTCAATTTAAGCTTGCTTAAGTCGACTTAATTTACTCTGTGTCTACACTACAGTTTCCTTAAGTCGACTTAAGCAGCAATGAAGTAGACTTTATAAAACCTAGTTTTAAGTCGACTTGCTGCTTATGTTGACTTTAGAAAGTCGACTTAAGCCAGTGTAGATGGGGAGTAGCCCTAAGTCGACTTTAAGTCTATTTAGGGGGCTCCAGGGCTTCCCCACTGCCCTCCCTGCCAGGGTGGCTGGCACAGCCACAGCCTGGCGTGCCCCCTGAAAGGGCAGGGCAGAGCCCTGCCCACTCTGTCCCTATGCCTTGCCAGGGTCCCTGTCTCCCTTTGCCCCATTGTACCTTGATGGAGTAGGTGGCTTGATTATTTCCTAGGATGGTGTCTTTTGTGCAGATATGTGGGCAAAGTTGGCAACACGGTTTGTTGCAGGGATATGTGCCTGCTTTAATGTTCCTTTTGTTAGATCTGTAGTTGCTGGCACTTACACGGCTACCGCTTTAGAATCTGTCCTAGGTGTTTATGATCCTAAAATGTTATTTTAAAGGGACAGATCTCAAAGCCCACTTAACTCAAAATATAGTCCTGTATCATTTGAGCTATGAACAGATAATAAATATGTTTCCTATCTACCCATCCAGATGGCCTTGTTAGTGTTCAGAATCTCTATGGACTAGTTGCCAGCAGGGGTGTGACGGGGCATATTGGCCCCACATTGGTCGGAGAGGGGTTAAAGACACATTGCAGGCTGAAGAAGCCACTCCCCCCTCATTTGCTGGGCATGGTTGGCTAGGAAGAGGGGTATAGAAGCCAGCCACCCAGCTCAGTTGGGGCAGATGACTGACCAGAGAGGAAGCACACTGCCAGTACTTCCTAGACAATTGCTGCCAGCCTCAGGAGAAGCAGATGCCACAAAATCCCAGCTGGTCACCCGACTGCCAGACACACTACCCTGATGCAGGGGAGCCATTCCTGTGACTCTGGCCACTAGGCCATGCTATCACAACATAGAGTAGCCGCTTCATTGACTCTGGCTGTGAGGCCACACCATTCCAAAGAAGGGGACAGCATCTAGGACTTCCTCCATGAGGCATAGACACACGGGCCGCTACCCCATTCCCTTGAATTCAGACCCATCACCCAATCAGGGCAGGGCTGGCCCATAACAGGGGGCTCTATTCTTATACACACTTGAATGGATCTTCTATTCCAACCATTACAAGTCAATAACAACTATAGATACTAACCAATAATTGCTTTTTAATCTCGCCATAGGTAATTGCATTTGCATTACAGCCAGATTTTCAAACCAACTCTGCTTCTGTTTAAGCACCAAAAACAAGTGTGCTGGTCAGCTTGGGAAATCTAGCCAAGAGTATCTAAATGACATCAGAACAACCTTCTTCAACTTCTTAATGCTGCATCTAGACCAAAATGCAAGTTTCCTATGTAAACAATGGATTGCCTTCTTTTTATGGAGGGTAAAGGGGTTGGAATAGTGTGTGTGTGTGTGTGTGTGTGTGAGAGAGAGAGAGAGAGAGAGAGAGAAAGAGAGAGAGAGAGAGAGATTTAATGAAACAGCTTGGATCACAACCATTTTCCTCCATAACAAGTCCAGTCCTCAAAGCAAATTACATTTATTTTCCAACACTGAAATGTTTTACTATTAGATCTGACACTTAGAAATATGTTCATCTGGCTGTGCCATATCCAAGCTGCCAGGTTTTGAATTACAACTCCAAAGCCAACCAGGGCATGAGATTTAAAGACAGATCTAATTTCAGAGCAAAAACTCATACAACATGGAGGCAATCCTGAAAATTAAAGTTGTCCTGGATTTAAATAAATGCACTCCCCACAGCACCTCTCCCCTCTTTCCCACACTTCTCCTGGGAGTAAACAAATTTTGGAACTTTCTGGCCCTCAGGTATTGGCATAATCCACATGGCTGGTATGGAAGAGCAAACTGGCTATTGCCTGAAAGCCAATTCACAAGGTATGAATGATATGAGATGCTTAAGACTTATGATTCTTTCTCTCTGTCTCCTGCACAAGGTTAATTGCCAGATTATGGGATGGGAAGGGACCAGTACGATCATCTAGTCTGACCTCCTGCAAAATGCAGACCTCAAGACCTCACCCACCCACTCCAGCAATAGGCCACCAACCTATGACTGAGTTATCTACTTTCTTAAATCATGATTTAAGGACTTTAAGATACAGAGAATTCACCAGTAGGTGAACCATGCCCTGTGCTACAGAGGAAGGCGAGAAACCCCCAGAGCCGAGGCCAATCAGCCCGGGGGGGAAATTCCTTCTCAACCCAAAATATGGTGATTAGTTAAACCCTGAGCACGTGGGCAAGTCTCAACAGCCAGTTACCCAAGAAACAATTCTCTGTAATAACTCAGAACCCACCCCATGTACCCTCCCCTCTTAGGCCACTTGTATATCCACCGCATGTAGCCAAATATCAGTCAATTTCCAAAATAGGGTAATCAGACCATCCCCTCTATAAATTTATCAAGCTCAGTTTTGAAAGCAGTTATGGTTTTTGTCCCCACAACTCCCATTTGAAGGCTATTCCAGAACTTTACTCCTCTAATGGTTATAAACCTGCATCTAATTTCAAGCCTAAATTTCTTGATGGCCTGATAAGACATACCCAATTGCTGTTATAAATACAGATTCTCAGGTTGCCCAATATTTTCTGTATCCTTTTGAGAGAACGGTCACATCATGAATAACAATGGGGAAATTTGTGTGTAATGGTGAGCAACTTTAATAAACCTCTCCCAATACACTTGGAAACCACTCAAGAGTGCTAATGACTGAGATTTGTCTAGTTTCTTTCATAGGCCCATAGTACACAGCGATGAACAGAAACGAGGACAAAAAGACTGTAGCAATGTTTTTAAGGAACTGGAAATCAAACTTTGATTCACTGTGCTTTGTATTCAGTTACTGTGACCATATATACAATCAAGTTATTTTCTAGTCATAATTCATGGAAAAATGAATTTTGGAACCATATCAACCTCTCCTCCCCAAATCTAATCAAACAAAATCTATTTGAAGTGAAAACCCCTCTACAGCCTCCATTATGGTAGCATCTAAGCACCTTAGTCTACTGTATCCTCTCATCTTTTAGGAACATATGATGGGAAGGTATATCTGTGGTTATCGAGTTCAGTCCCTTGCCATCTATCACAGGCAATTCCATGATACAATCCCATTAAATTTCCTTTGAAGCATCTCACACTAGTCATTGTCGAAGACAGAATACTGGACAAGATGGATCCAGTTTATGTTCCTCGCAGAACATGATTTTAAGGATGCCCAAAAGACTTTATTATAATGCTGTAGTTTTTTCTAGCAAAGCTGTCTTAGGCAAAGCCTGGCTCATAAAGCCCAGAAGAGAAAAAGGGTAAAAAAAAGTTCCACAATTTTCTTAATCCTTTTCCTTTCTAGCTTTGTTAATGTCTCTCTGAGTAAGCTGACAGCTGATTGACTTGATCATTCCTTCTTCCTCTTTATTGAAATTTCTCTCATCCAGGTGCTGAATCAAAATAATTCCATGTGATTAAAGTGACCAATCACATGGTGGCAAGAAAGAATATATATACAGCAAACATATTCTGCAAGAGTTTCTTAGGCTGGGAGTTGTTCAAGTGAAACATTTGGCAAACGATTTGGACTAACATCAAGATTATTAAAAACCTGGTCACAAAAGATATGAATGGATAAGAGGGCAGAATTCATCAGGGTGTGTGTGTGTGTGTGTGTGTGTGGGTGTGTGTGTGTGTGTGTGAATGCTATGAATTGTTTGCCTCGTTTCAAAGCACCAAATCAGGATATTTAATGGAGAAAATAGGAGTCATAGTTCCAAACAAATAATTGGAGAACCTCAGTGAGTTCAAAAGATTTTACAAGTTATGAGTCAGGTTCTGATACATCTTACTCACACTAAGTATTATTCTACTACCTACTCCACAGGCAGCCCAAATGACATCATTGGATACATATGGAGTAAGATTCAAATAATGAGTAAAAGTAACGCAAGCTGGTCCTACATGTGTAGGGATCACTTCTCAAAAGAGTTAATGCAGCCAGTTCTGGGGTTGAATGCTGCAGATATTTAGCAGCATAGCGACAATACACAAGAATGGCTTATCCAATTGGAGATGTGAGGTGCAATAAGCAAAGTATCACCCAGATTGCATTTTTGCCTCTGTATTTGGGCTTCCAATTTCTACTCCCGAATAAAAGTGCTTGTGAAATTAGTTGCCTACCTGTAACAAGAACTAGACGAGGGTGAAACTGTGTCCAAATTTGTCAAACTGTTCCTGAAAATGTCATGTTTATTGAAATGCCTAATTCTACATTGTTCTGGCCAGCTCGAGTGAAGCCCTCACTTTTATAACTCAGTTCAGAGACAACATCCCTTTTGCATCATTTTGGGGGAGTGATGATGAGTTGAATCAGTGGCATGACTGAATTTCTCAAGCCATGCCTTGGGTTTTCCTTTGGAGGTCACTTGTCCAAATACAAATGGAACTGTGGGGGTAAAATAAGCCTTAACATTGTTGTTTCTAATCTGGCTAGCAGCTTATTAGGTTCACTTCCATGCTGTTCATTTCAGTGTGTTCCAGGCTGAAGCTTCACCTAGTTAGTGACTGGTCTGAATATGGAAGATTTGTGTTTAGCAAGCTGATATGCTGTAAGAGATGAAATTCCTGAGCTTCCGTTACATGAAACACATGTAAACAGCTTCAAAATATGCCACTTTGTTACTACTGCAGGAACAGGTAACACTGCTTGATTGCTGGCAGGTATTGTAATTCTATGAGGAGTGATAAGGACTGAAAATAAACAACAAAAATTACTTTGCAAGCTCTGTGACCTTTTCACAGAGAGCAAATACAAGAAAAGATGACTGAAAATTGGTTTGATAAGCAGGAAATGAAAATTGAACACTTTAAATAGTAATAAATACTTTGCATCTTTCATTGAAGGTGCTCTAAATATTTTGCAAAGGTGAGTAGATCAGTGGTTTTCAAATCATGGGTTGGGATCCACTATTGGGTCACAGACCTTCAGGTACTGGGTGGCGGCACTCCCTGCTGCCACTGCTGAAACACTGGAATGCATTACTCAAAGATGTAATTGTTGCGTTGCAGGCATCAATGATTTTTTTCAGTTGGGTCCCGAGGAAAAAAGTTTGAAAACAATTGAACTAGATTAATCACCACGACACATCCATAATGCCAGTAACTCTTATTAGAGACGATTAAAGAGAAGCACAGAATTTTGTGTAACTTGCTGAAAAATGTACTTTCCCTTGGATGGAAACGTTTAACGTCCACTGAGCAAATATTAGTCTAATTCAGCATAGACGGACTCCAAGGCTAAAATGGTTCATATATCCAGAGACGGAGGACTAACATCATTTGTGACTGGGGCCATGTTTCCTTCAGTTTCCCTCAGCCTCTTTTGCATATCAAGGTTGTTTGTCAGGGCTTGGCATACATTCTGTGTCTGAAGGAGGCTCATTACTGGCCTGCACAGAGACAAAGGAGGTGGAGGAGGATGACAAGATCTGCATTAATTGAACAGCTATCTGTTGTTCCATGGGCCATTCAAGCATATAATAACTTAAGTAGAGTTTCAGTGATTTGGAAGCTGCTGCTTCTTCTAATGCTTTGGCAAGCTGATTTCCTATTATAGCACAGTTGGTATTTCTTTTTAAAGTCTTGACAGAAAGCAGTAGGTGGTCGTACAGATTTTGTCTTGCTAGTAACATATTTTCAACATTCCATTAACCAGGCAAGAAGTCAACTGGTACAATTGTGTCTACAATGTTGAAATGCTTGAAAAAGGTGAGCAAAATTCATCTTTGAATCCATGTGGATCTAGCATTCTGGTATGGCCTATAAATGAGAGATGGAGACAGCTGGAAAGTTTGGCTGAGTATGTTTATCCAAACTGCTCCAAGTTTGGAAAAAAAAATGGGATCCTGAGTTTTTTGGGACACTCTCTTGTTCATGATCAATGGAAACACCAAAGACCTACAGCTATTCTTTAGCAAACTCAGTTGTGATGATCTGAGAAAACACTTTTCGACCTGAATGTCTACCAAAGAGAGTCTTCCAAAGCTCACTGTGTGATTTATGCTGGCGGCTGTCAATATCTACATATTTTAAAGACAGCCTGAAGTTTTGTTTTAAAGATATTGCATCTTTGGTTCAATTAGATGTTAAAAATGCTGAAGTCCAGTGGAGAACCATAGTCAAGAAGATGCCATGGTTGATGAAAAACTTGCTTTAAAAATACAATAAAATTACCATCTTTCAAAAAGAACATACATGAGAACTTAAGCATATGATACCGTTATTGACTGTCCTTCTCCCTTTTCTACTACCTGATGACTTGATTAACCAAGGGCAGTGATGATTATGAGGAGTCAATAATGACTAGATACAGAAGAGCAGGAAAACCTTTTCTGTATCTATTTCCTTGAATATTTAAATGATTTTGCATAGTTGTGCCCATGCTCCGTTTTTTGGGTTTTTTCCCCAATTTGTTTTCTGTCAACATTTGTGCAATCAAGTTTTACTAGCATGATTATTCATGGAAAGCAATGCATGTGACATGATCAATGGAAAACACAGATGCATCTCTATAGGAGCTGTGGAGTTTCAGGCTACCCGTTTAGGTTCCTTAATCTGAATTTAGAAGTCAGAATTTAGGTGTCAATTTTTCAAAATCTTGGGGTCAGAGTTTCACTTATGTTCTGGCCCTTCTGCATTGCTCAGTTGGCATATATCTGGTGAGTTGGTTCCTGTGTCTGGCGCACGCTGAAGTAGAAGCCAAGTCAAGAAGGGAGGACCCTAGCTGGGCATAACAACCTACAGAAGCCATGCATTTCAGGTTCAAATGAAAGCAGCCCCTATGCTGCTCTAACCTGGATATTTTTTCCATCTCACAAATCTATAATTCACACAGTCAAATATACAGAGATACAATGGTTTTGATATGGCCATTTTGTCACAATTTCCCTTAGCAGTTAAAAGCCACAACATGATACTTGTAAGATTTAAAATCAGTTGATTATAATTTACATTTTATTAGTCTGGGGAGGCGGGGGGAGAAAAGAAGAGAATATCCATTACCAAATGTAAAATTAAATGATCATTAAGCTAATTAGCCAGTTTGTTGTTCTCATTGAGTTTATTGTTTCAGTGGTATCTGTGAAAATTAGCAAAGGGCTTAATTTCTGCAGAAATCAATAAATTCTTTTTGCTGTAATACATGCACATTTAAATTGTCAACATTTCCACAAGAAAGCTGGAGTGAGCTTTTATTTGGGGGCATTAACAGCTTCTCCAGATATCTATACTTTCTAGGCTAACATGGTCCATAAAGTCACATCTATTTCATAGCCAAATGTTGCTGCCACTCTATACACCCTACTGGCCAAATTTTTACCAGCATGCAGTTCCCAGTAGCTCCCACTGCTTTCATTGGGAGCTACTGAATGCTGAGTTCTTTTGCCAATTTGGGCCCATATGCCCTAATCTTGAATCATACCACAGATTATATGGTGCACTGAGGGTTGGAAGGAATAAGAATATGTCATCTCTACACCTCTATTTCACCCTACACTGCAAGGACAAGTTGCCTTCTTAGCGCCCACAAGTGCATTAAGAAGAAAATTGTCTATGCCACCCAGTGATGTTCCAGAGACCAAATCAGTAGTTTATTGACAAGCCTTCAAACACATATGATGCAGAGGTTAGCATTTATTACCTGGGGGATTGTGCTTCCTCATTCCTGATCCAACCGTCTGTGAGAGTTGTGTCAATATGGTACTGGCAATTCTTCCACGCTAGTCATCTCTAACAGATAAGGTCTCACCAGGGAGGTGATGGTGAGTACAGAAAAGGAGTGATCTGGAAGGTATCCTGAGGAATCTGGGAGAAAGCATCACAGAGCACAGGGAAATGGGTAGGCTACCCCAGATGTCAAGTATTGAAGGGGGAAAAGCTCTTGTACTAAAAGGAGGAAGATAGAGGAGAAGACCAAGAAAAAACTAGAGACAACATAACCATCAGAGAAGGAAGCAGAGAGAGAAAGAAGACAGACGAAGCAAGTCTTAGTTTTAAAACAAAGGGGAATAACTTACAGTACCTATGCATCCCAGTAGTTCTGTTTATTAACTTACAGGGCAAGGGCACAATAGGAATACACCATTGATACGCTGTGAAGACATAGTTAATAAAAAGTGTCCTTTCACAATATCCTACATCTTTTTCAATTAACAGAAGCTATGTTGTGTTGTTGCTGTTGTGTTTCAGTTTAGTGTTGGATTCTGAGAAATTCCCCCTCTAGACAGAGTGGATTTTCTTTCCTTGAATAGCTGTTCTGTAAAACATCTAAGAACTATGTTCTAATGATTTCATTAACCCCCCCCTCCACCTCTCTGGGGTCCTCCAGGATTATTTTGTCTGAACACAAATGGCTTCCATTATTCTGCTTCCATTCCTAAGGGGTGAATGAGCCAAGGTAAAGAAGCTGAACAAGCAAAAAAAAAAAAAAAAGAAGCTTGATTATACAAACAACAATAATTCATAAAAAAGGGGAGAGGGAACAGAAACAAAATACAATTCCCCTGACAGTTGATGTGTAAAACAGCCCTAAGGCAACATCTCTCTCCACTGCTCCAGACACACATGTACAGTAGTTATGAGCAAACTATTCAGTTGGATTTTTAGGGGGGGAAAAAAGTGCAGTACTTACCACAGCAACTTTGCCACTTCATATTGTAACTCACGTGCCCTTTCAGAATGTATGGCTTTACAGGCAGCATGTGTACAGTCATCTCTGTAAGGGATGTGGTGAGAGCAGGCAGAATATGTTAAGACTGTGCAGCCACCAGCTAACAGAGATGGCCTCCTCTCTTTGTACAACATGGTGAAGCCGGCTTCCATTCTCACTAGTCCTGAAACGTGAATGTATAATTTAACTAAATGGCCATTTCTGAATGATGGGTTACTCTGTAGTTCCTCTTTAAGGCCTTGATTCAAGGAAGGAATTCAAGGCAGCACTTAAACAGTTGATGGCAGTAGGAGATAAGAAGGTGCTTAAGAGTTTTCTTGAACTGGGGACAAAGAATGGAAGGGACTGTAGGACACTAGCGTAAGATTTATGGCCAAGTCGCCCCAAATTGGCTGTACCTTGAGAGGATCAAATGAGATCTCCAAGACAACTCATTCTGGCAGCAATGAAACAGGAAGGAAACAGTCACCCTTCACTAGCACCATCTTGTCCCTTTCTTCCCTGAGCAAATCAAAGATCCAATAAGCCATCATCTACCAAATGACCCAATGGACCTATTCAATTTAATATCATAGGAATTGCAAATTCATACAGGTTCCTGCACGAAGAACCCTTGTATTTGCTACTAGAGCTTGGCTATCCTTGCAAATACAATTTACTTTGGTACAAAATGCAGGCTGATTCCTAATTAATGAGAAAGGACATTTATCTCCTTCTTCCCATTTTCCTCCTTTCAAATATTTAGCCCCAGGATCTGACTTCTGATCTAAAGACAAATATTGCAGATGTGGCTTGGATTAAGTTTAACTGGCTCTACTCCACCAGCAAACTTAATAAACAGCTCTTTTTGCATTAGAGCACATCCCAATTGATAAATACTGGTTCTGAAGTCCATGAGGTGAAAATGACTAAGAGTCACAGACAATGCCTGCATTCTTCATGTGAATATTCCAGGGAAGACTCATGAAAATCTTCATCGTTTAGTTAACATTTTTTCCTTACTAATATGCCAGCACTACATGAAAGCACATGAAAGCAGTAATTTAGGCTACCCTTTCATAGCAACTGAGAACATTTTCAAATAATTTCTGCCCCTTCTGGACGAGGATCTTGATGCCCTTATCCATAACCACACATGCAGAAAAGTTACATCCATCCAAAGGTGTAAGGTTCACTGCAAATTAGTGCTGGAGGAACTGGGTCTCCATGGTTTCCTGACAATTCCCATTTCCGCTACCACAAAGGCAGAGGTGAATTCAATCCCTGTTGCAGTTTCATGATGGAAAGAGGGATAAGGCAATACACCCTTCAGCAGGTTGAGTGCTATACCCTTTCCTTTTCTTTGATATGATGACTGCTCCCTGGGGACTGGTTCAGAAACAGAGACCTTCTGGTTCCACTTTATACCTTGCAACTGGTGAGAAGAAACTGGTATTATTCGTAGCATTACATTAATGCTTCAAGTGAGATGAGGGCTACATTATTCTAGGCATGCTACAGATAGATGATGAAATACAGGCACTAACTCAAATAGCTTGCTGGCTAAACAAACAAGATAGACAAAGAACAGGTGGCTAGCCAGGGGCCAAGAAAAGTGACTTGTTTATGGTTAATCACCAGTAGGGCTGGGAGGAGAATCCAAGTATACTAACCCAATATTCTAGTACCCTCTCCATTATTCCATTCTGCTGTAGAACAGACTAATCATTAAGGAATTTATTGATTTGTCTGACACAATCGATCATTGGGAAGCTGCCTGCTCTGTGTACCAGGTTCTCAGGGCCACCGAAATGCCATCATCTTTCTTCAAGTAGTAAAGAAGGAGTTTTGAGTGTTTATTCCTTCATGGACTTGAATGCCACGGGGGAACCCGTGTCTTTTCGATTCAATCTGACTCTCCGCATGCCTTCAACATACCAATATAAGTAGGTGGACTATCCCAAGTTACTTTTCATAATTAAGCATGATTGGCTAGAATAATTGAGCCAAAACTAAATTGACATGAAAATTCAGCTGATTAACAGTAGGAGACGTTGAAGTAGAATTTGTCCCACTGGCAAGCTTTGGATTCAAATGAAAACCAAATAAAATCCCACAACAACAACATATAACTTCATCAGTAACCCTGCAAATCCACAAGAATTAAATCATTAAGATCAAATTCATTTTGAGAACTCACTGAAGGATTTAAGCTCTGCTTGATTAGATGTTGTGTTGGTCTGGTAGAGAACTGCAGCATAATTGAAATCTTGGTCTAGGTCACACCCGGCTGATTTAGGCATCAACATATTTAACCTGTTTTAATTTTGAAAGACATTTGCTTATGCAAATAATATGTTGCACCTGCAAAAACTGAACATATTGTTTTCCATGATCTTTAAGTAGCTGTTTTTGTTTCATTTTACCTATACAGCTTTCTTCCATGATTGTGGCGATTTTGGATTCTTAAACTATTCTCAATTATTATTCATATTTATCTAATTATTTTCCCCAGCTGATTTGGCTCATAATTATTTGACTAATAATTATTTGTGGGTGTCTGTAAGGGTTTGATCTTGCCCTTTGATACACTTGAATGTGAAAATCAACTATTTTCCTTGTACCAAACCAAATTGTCCAGCATATAGGGTGCATCTACACTTACAAATTAAGTCGATTTAAGCTTGCTTAAATTGACTTAATTTAATCTGCATCTACACTACATTTTCCTTAAATTGACTTAAGCAGCAGCTTAAGTCGATTTAAGGAAAATTAGTAGACTTTATAAAGCCTCATTTAAAGTCGACATTACTGGCTAAGTCCACTTTATTAAGTCAATTTAGCCAGTGTAGATGCAGATTAGCCCTAAATTGACTTTAAGGTGACTTAAAGGGCTCCAGGGCTCTCCCACTGCCCTCCCTACCAGGGTGTCTGGCTCAGCCACAGCCTGGCGTGCCCCCCACAGGACAGGACAGAGCCCTTCCCACCCTGCTCCTATGTCCTGCTCAGCCCCTATTGTACCGTATTGGGGCAAATGCTGAGCCCCCTGGTACTTGGCAAGGGGTGCCCCCCCTGCCACTATGGACTAGTCCCAGGTCCACCTAGCCCCTACAAGTTGACTTAGGCGTACAGTGTGGATGGTCTAAGTCAATTTGGCAGGGTTCCCTTTAAATCGACTTAATTTTTGAGTGTAGACATGCTAAGTCGACTTGAATTAACAAGTGTAGACATAGCCATAGAAAGTGTCATTGTAAATGGTGTACTGGCTAGTATATATATATAACACTGTCATCTAATAGCTAAGGACTGCATAATATTATTAAATAAAAGCCCTATTCTTTCTGCTAGTGGAGGAAGGATACTCTTGTGATTAACACAATGGATACAGGGATCTGGTTTGAAAGTCCATCTATGCCACATAATTCAGTGTGACTTTGGGCAAATCACTTAATTTTTCAGGCCCTTATCTTCAAAAGGTATTTAGGATTCAGTAGGCGGTAGGTGCTTGAATATCTTTAAAGATGTGGTCCTGAGTTGCCAATCTGTCTAAAAAAGAGATGATACTATTCCCTTTATCTTTGGTTTAAAATATTTTCTTGTGGTTTAAAACAAACATAAGGAAGTCTGACTTCATACAGCACACAATCAGCCTGTGGAACTTGTTGCCAGGGGATGTTGTGAAGGCTAAAAGTATAAGTAGGTTGAAAAAAGAATTAGATAACTTCATAAAAAATAGGTCCATCAGTGGCTATTAGCTAAGATTGTCAAAGATGTAAAACCATGCTCTCAGTTTCCCTAATCCTCTGATTGACAGAACTTGGTCTGGATGACAGGGGATGATGGATCATTCAACAATTTCCCTGTTCTGTTCATTCCTTTTAAAGCATCTGGCACTGGCTTTTGGTGGAAGACAACATATGGGCTAAATGTACCAGTATTCTGACCCAGTATGATGTTTTTTGTTACGTGTCTGTCTTGCCTATTTAGACTTTAAACACTATAGGGCAGGGAAATGTCTCTTTCTAGTTATATGGACAGTGCTATTATTATTGATTATTATTATTTATTCTTACTATTAATAATGGTTTCATTGTTATTAATAATATGGCAAAAATAACAATACATATCCATTGACCTTAGCCCCAGGGCTGTTCGACTATAAAATATGTTGTGTTGAACATCAAGAATGTACACATTTGCTCCAAGATCCAGAAGAAGTGAGTGACAGGTCTACAGACTCTGGGTGAGGATAAAAGGGAAAAGAATAGCAATGATATTATAGTGGGAGTCTCTTATACACCACCAATCAAGAACAGAAAGTGGGTGAGTCATTCTGCAAGCAGGTAACAAGATTAGCTAACACATATGAGATAGTATTAATCAACTCAGAGAAATGAAAGGCAAGGTCCCAGAGAAAGACCAATTAAGAAAAAAAGGAAGGGAGCTGACAGTTCTTAAAAGGGGTAATACTAGAGGCTATTGATTGAGTTATTCTGATACAGAGGAAAAGCAAGAAGAGCCACAGGAGGTCAATACAGCGGCACAAGTAGCTTTTTACCTATTTAAAAACCAAAGGGAATACACGAGGGCAAAGGAAGGAAGGGCATGTCACACAGGAAGTATACATGGGAAAAGTGCAAGTGCTTAGGGACAAAATCAGAAAAGTCTTGGGGGAAAAATGAGTTACAGTTGGCAAGCATTATTAGTGACAACAAGAAGGGGATCTTCAAATATGCCAAACAAAAAATAGGAAGGCAGAGGTACTCATTGGATAGTTTGCCTCCGTCATATCACAAAAATTAGAGGGCCGTATTACTAGTGAAGTTACCACAGACAAGAAAGGAGAAAGGAGGCAGATAAGTAAAGAACATTTCAGAGGTCTTCAGACAATTTGAATGCATTCAGATCAATGGGGCCTGATGTTATTCAGCCTAGGCTTCTGAAAGTATTAGCTCAGGGAATCTTAGAGCCACTGGCAATAATATTTGTAAAATCTTGGATGACAAGGGAGGTCCTGAAAGTTTGGAGGAGGGCTAATGTAGTGGTCATCTTTAAAAAGAGGGAAAAGAAGAAGTTGGGAAACTGTAGAACAATTAGCCAGACTCCAATACTTGGGAAGATACTAGAGAGATGTATAAAACATTCAATTTACAAATACCTGGAAGATGAAGAGGTGATCACTTGCAGCCAGGATGGGTTTTTTCAGAACAAATCATGCCAGACCAACTTGTTTCCTTGTAACAGGTTTGATCAATAGAGGGAATGTCATGGACACAATATACCTGGACTTCAGTAAGGCTTTTGACACAGTCCTACATGACATTCTGGTAAATAAGTTGGAGAAATGCAGACTCGGCAGAAATACCATTAAACGGATACATCATTAGTCAAACAACCACAAGAAAAGACTAACGATTAATGGAATCATGTGAGAGTGGAGGGAGGTCTCAAGTGGGATTCTACAGTGATCTATTCTAGGTTGGGTGTTATTTAACATCTTTATTAATGAGCTGGATGTAGGAATAAAAAGCATATTGATCAGATTTTTAGGTGACACAAAGTTGGGCAGTGGGGGCAGCTTGCCAACACTTTGGAGGATAGAGCTAAAATTCAGAGGGTTCTTGATAAATTAGAGAACTGGACTGTAGACAACAACATTAACTTCAATGAAGACAAATGTAAAGTGCTACACTTAGGGAAGAAAAACTAATTGTACAAATACAGAATAGGGGGGAAATTGGCTAGGCAGTAATGTAACCTTCGGGTGGGCTAAAATTAATTCAATTGCCCTTCTCCAGTGCCTCACAGAAATAAACCCCAATCCCTATGGAGAAAGCAGCTGGAGACCCAGGATCCAGTCTATATGGGACTCACAGCAAAGATTACTCAAAATTACCCTCCCACATTAAAATACTACTAAAAACAAACATAACAATGAACTTTATTAACTACTAACTTAATAAACCTTATCCTAAGAAAACAAAATACAATTAACCAAGAACAATCCCTACAGAAACCCTGCATGAAAGATACCCAAGAGTTCCAAAGTCCAGGTGGAGTTCACCCAACTCTCAGCTACAGTCTCTGTCCCAATGTTGAGGCTTGAGTGGCAAGAAATAGCTGTCCTCTACTTCTTCCTTTGCAGGAATCTTCTGTAGCATTCCATGCAGGCTTTTCCTTCTCCTTTGCAACCAGCCCTCAGTCCCATATGCATGTCTGCAAAATCTGTTGCAGATGACTCCATTAGAGGAAGAAAACATCTTGTTCACTCCTGGCTCAGCCTCTCCTGAAAACTGAGCACATGGGCTCTTCTCAAAGCAGCTCTAGCCTGTTGTGTGCACAGACTGTGGCTCTCATGTGATCTGCCTGACCACAACACATCACACCAGCAGGGCACCTGTGGAGCATGCTCAAAAATGCTACCACTCCCTGCTTCTAGAAGTTTCTGGCTGTGGGTAGCTAATCTGCCCAGCAACAGTAACCCACCCTCAGTAGGTCTCTTAAGGCATATGGGTTACAGTAACACTGCTGAAAAGGAGTTGTGGTGGATCACAGCCTCAATGTGAGTCAACAATATGATGCTATTGCAAAAGACAAAACAAAACAAACAACCCCCCCCCCCACAATTTTAGAGGTATAATATCAAGTCCCCAGTGGCGATAGTACAGCGCTATTTGATACTGGTTAGGCCTTAGCTCAAGTACCTTGTCCAATTTTCATCAGCAGTGTATAGAAAGGATGTTGACAAACTGGAAAGGATCCACAGATGAGTGACAAAGAGTATCAAAGGGATGAATGCAAGTCATATGAGAAAAAGTTGAAGGGACTATGCATATTTAGTATGGAAAAGAGAAGATTAAGTGGGAATATGATAGCAGTCTTCAAATTCTTGAAAGGCTGTCATAAAAAAATAGAGAAAAGGTGTTTTCTCTTGCCACAGAGATCAGTACAAGGGGCAATGGGTTCCAACTACAGCAAAACAGATTTAGATTAAATCTCAGGGAAAATTTCCTACCTGTAAGAACAGTAGGACTGAACTAGACCATAGCGATGTTGTGGATGCTCCTTCACTGGAAGTTTCAAAGGAAAAAAAAAAAAAAAAAAACTAGATAGCCACCTGTCTTGGATTGTTTAGGCACAACAAAACCTGCATCTTTTCAGGTAACCTTTGTGTCCCTTCTAACCTTTGTGTCCCCAAATAACCTTTGTGTCCCCTTCTAACCTTTGTGTCCCTTCTAACCTTTGTGTCCCCAAATAACCTTTGTGTCCCTTCTAACTCCATGATTCTATGATTTTATGACCCTCCAATAAATATTTTTGCCATACCAGGCACTCATGGTTTAGGCTGACATGGAAAAAAATGGAACTATCCAGTTTCTAAATATTTGTCTGGGCCTCTAAAATCTTTGGCTATGTCTACACTTATGAAAGCTAGTTCCAATTAGTTCATTCGAACTAACTAATTTGAACTAATTTTAGTTAGTTTGAATTAACTTAATTCGAACTAGCATGGCCCCACTAGAATGCTAGTTCGAACTAGCCATGGCCATGCAGGGCACTTGCTTAGTTCGAATTAGTTGCAGGAAGGTCAATCTGCTGATTAGTTCGAACTAAGCAGTTAGTTCAAATTAATATGGCCACTTTGACTTAATTCAAACTAACTATTTTGAATTAAGGGTTAGTTCGAACTAAGCAATCAAATTTATTAGTTCGAATTAAGGAGGCTCTTAATTCGAACAAATGAAAGTCTAGTGTGGCCAAGGCTTAAATTAATTCGAATTAAGCTTCCTTAATTTGAACTAACTTGCAAGTGTAGACATAGCCTTTCATCCCTAAATCCATGGAATGACTTCAGTCCAAGTTTAGTTCTTGGTCACAAAACTCCACTAGCTTTATTAGCCGGGATCCTAGAAATTATTTTGCCACTCGGACATGGCATATCTCCCATGGTCAGCCCCACCTGGGAGAGCTCTGATTATCAGCCTGATCCCCACCACCCAAGGCTGACAGACAGAGAAGTATTTGGTATATGTAAGAAACACTAGGTGCAATTCTATTCATTTTATTTTATCATAATGATTGATGGTACTGCTAGGCTTTGAATTTGCTTTAAAAATGTAAATAAATCAGTAAAACTTTGTATTCCACTGATACTAGACATATACATTGGCTAGGAAAATTAAAGTTCAGTATTTCATTTTAATCACAGGAAAACATGGATTTTTTAAGTTTTTATTGGATTAATTTGAGGGGAGGGAGATATCATGAAAAACCAGGATCCCTCCTTATCAGTATTAATTATCATCTTTTTTGTCAATCTTAGCAGGGTGGCCAAAGGCTGAATATTATTTAATACCATGAACTCTATGCACCCATCTCATTTCTAGAACAGGGCCTTCTGGATAGACATAAGACACAAGGTAGATAGGGCTTAAGGAAGACTCCATAGGCTGCTATACCTTCCATATAGCTAATGAACAAAGATTTCTAGGGCTATATCTACACTGGCAATTTAAGTCGACTAAAGGAGGCTTAAGTCGACTTAAATTAAGCCATGTCCACACTAGGTTTTCATTAAGTTGACTTAAGAAATTCCTTTAGTTGACATAATGAAAGCTTAAGTCAATAACTACCAATCATTAGGTTGACTTAAGCCTCCTTAGGTCGACCAAAGCACAGTGTGGATGCATAAGTCCACTTTGTAAAGTCGACCTAAGGGCTGTTAGGTCAACTTAACAAAGTGGACTAAGTCGACTTAAAGTGTTGCCACTTGTTAAGTCAACTTAAAATCGACCTTATTAAAGTCAAGTTAACAAAAGGTCAACTTAACTTTTCTAGTGTTGACATAGCCTAGGAGATTTTGACAATAGTCAATGTGTAAAGGAGTTTTCACACCCCTACTTTATACTATACCTGTTCTGGGAATATATAGAGTGCTTCATGCTCCTGGGCTGAGAGTATAGCATCTTTCATTAAGACTCAACTGACTCCACCCCCCCCTTTAAATGAAAAGGTCATGTTAGCTTTGAATGATTTAGGAGGGCGGTGAAGCATTGGAATGGGTTACCTGGGGAGGTGGTGGAATCTCGGTCTTTGGAAACATTTAAGTCCCGGTTAGCCAAAACCCTGGCTGGGATGATTTTCTGGGAGTGATTCTGCTTTTAGCAGGGGGTTGGACTAGATGACCTCATGAGGTCCTTTCCAATACTAAGGCTATGTGTTTACACTGGTTAATTTAAGTCGACTTAGCATGTCCACACTCAAATTTTAAGTCAACTTAGAGGGGACCCCACAAAATCGACCTAGAGTGTCCACACTGGATGCCAAGGTCGACTTCTAGGGGCTAGGTGGACCTGGGACAGGTCCACGGTGGCGGGGGGCACCCCTTGCCAAGTGCCAGGGGGCTCAGCCTTTGCCCCATTGTACCTTGGTACAATGGGGCAAAGGGGGACAGGGACCCTGGCAGGGCACAGGGGCAGGATGGGCAGGGCTCTGCCCTGCCCTTTGGGGGGGGGCGCCAGGCTGTGGCTATGCCAGCCACCCTGGCAGGGAGGGCGGTGGGGAAGCCCTGGAACCCCCTAAGTCGACTTAAAGTCGACTTAGGGCTTCTCCATGTCCACACTGGCTAAGTCGACTTTCTAAAGTCGACTTAGCCAGCAAAGTCGACTTAAAACCAGGTTTTATAAAGTTGACTTCATTTTTCCTTAAGTCGACTTAAGCAGCTGCTTGAGTCGACTTAAGGAAAGTGTAGTGTAGACGCAGAGTAAATTAAGTCGACTTAAGCAAGCTTAAGTCGACTTAATTTATAAGTGTAGACGCACCCTAAGAGTCTATGATTCTATGATTTAATATTCATTATATTTTATCAAAAAGGTGGTGAGTGTATGCAAACGAACTCATCTACTTTCTATGTAACTTCTTACTGGCTTCCCCTTTATCCTATAATGAAGATTAGCTTAAGGAGAACCCAAAAAACTCATCTGATTTTACAGATCAATTTCATTTAGCACGCCAGCCATAGATCAGAAATTCAGCTGCACCCCGCAGAGGAAACAGGGGCTTTATATTTTCCCCATTGGAATCAGTCTTACATTAGTTAAACTCCTGCATCAGGATTTGGAGAGACAAGCTACCTTGCATAGAGTAAGCCACTTTTGTTTGATTATACTGTGAACCCTTACTTAAATATATCTATTGGAATACTTCCTCCGATGCAAGATTGGCACAGTCTAGCTCATACAACACTTTTATAACAGGGACCTAAGAGGAACAATCTGTTGCCTTGGATCTTTACAAATTAAAAGAGAAGGAGCATATGTTACGATAAATATAAGTCATGAATATTTTAGGCAATATACAGCCATTCCCTCACCTTACCATACTTCCCATGATGCTAAACCACAATTATAGAAATGTCAAATCCTCATTTTCACAACCAGTGTAGTTGTAGCAGTGTCAGATTAATGATATTAGAGAGACCAGGTGGGTGAAGTAATATCTTTTATTGGATCAACTTGTGTTGGTGAGAGAGACAAACTTTCAAACCAGACAGAGATCTTCTTCAGAAACATACTCCAAATGTCACAACTATGCAAGTGGAACAAATTGTTCACCACAGTGTAACAGAGAACACACATACTCTAAGGCTATATCTACACTGGCAAGTTAGTTCGAATTAAGGAAGCTTAATTCGAACTAACTTAAGCCTTGGCTACACTAGGCTTTTATTAGTTCGAATTAAGGGCTTCCTTAATTCGAACTAACACATTAGCTTATACTTTTTGAAGTAAATGTTAATTCGAACTAGTTAGTCTGAATTAACCCAATATGGCCATGTTAGTTCGAACTAATTGCTTAGTTCGAAATAACCGGAACATTGAGCTCAATGCAATTGACTAATTCGAACTAAGCAAGTGCCATGCATGGCACTTGCTTAGTTCGAACTAAAATTTGCTAGTTCAAATTAAGTTAATTCGAACTAACTAAAATTAGTTCGCATTAGTTAGTTTGAATTAACTAATTCGAACTAACTTTGGTAAGTGTAGACATAGCCTAAGAGACCATTCAAATTAGAGTGGCTAGTTAATATCTCTTCAGTTATTGAACGAAAAAAAGGAGCTTAGTGCCGTACAGATTGTTATATATTGTCACAAATCCAGTGTTTCTGTTCAATTAATGATTTTTAGTATCTAGAACTGTTATGAATTTAAAATCCAATACTCATCTTTTAAAAGTGTTGTGCAGGTTTCCTTTGAGCATGAGGACTGATAGGTCAGATATAAAAATATCACTTTGTCAAAAGTGTTCACCCACAGATGATAGGGTGTTTCTGTTTGTATCAGTTCCTTTGAGTGCGTGCTGATTGTCTGTTTCCATCCACAGAGTTGTTATAGGTGTATTTAGTGCACTGAATTAGGCACACCACATGTTGTGAGACAGATGTGTAGGATCCATGGATCTTGAATGGTATGTTATGGGGACTCTTGATCATAGTAGCAGTGGAAGAATGTTTTGCACCTGATTTTCTGGCAGGGACTGTTGCTTTTTGAGCTGCTGTGTGCTAATCTGTGGAGCTTGCTTCAGATAATGAGCTTGGAGAGGTTGGTGTTCTTTGAAGGGCAGGAGTGGGAGAAGATTTATTGCAGGATTGGGTCCCCCATGAGTATGGATTGTATTTGTTGTTGTTTAGTAATATCCCTAATGGGTGTCAGTGTGGGGTGGTAGGTGATATCTAGGGGTGCACAGTTAATGGGGGCTTTATTTCTCTATTGAAAGAGATTTCTCAAGTATTTGTTGGCCTGTACTACAATGCAATTACTTCTCTAGTGAGTGTCCTTATTTGGTGAAGGGAGTTTTAAGTATCTTAAGGTGTATAATCTGGACTTCCTCCTTGGAGCATACTCTCCGGTATCTTAGTTGACATTTCTCAGAACTCTATGCAGACCGAGCATTAAATAAGTTGCATTTTTTACCCGAGATGCTCCGTCAAACAAAAAAACAATTCAGTTGTGGTTCTCAATACTCCTAGACTTAGGAAAATTAGTATTTGTTTAGATCTGAATTTTGAAACTGTTCCCACATCTCCACAGTGGAGATGAAGCAAAACCAAGAATCAATATACCCTTGGTATAGTTTAAGTAACAACAGCAGAAACTGATGTGGCTTTGAATTCCACGTTTAACTTTGTCTTAGTCAATCTTTGAAGACAAAAGGTTAATTAGTAAAGTTTAGACTTGTTTGGGTCCCCGTGTATTGCTTTTCCAAACTATTTTCATATGGAGATGATGTTTCAGATTCATGGGCTATGTCTACACTACAAAACGTTAGTTAAGTTGACTTAATAAAGTGGTTTCCATGGACGTGGACTTAGTCCACTTTGTTAAGTCGACCTAACTGCCCTTAGGTCGACTTAATAAAGTGGACTTAAGCATCCACACTGTTCTTAGGTCGACCTAAAGGAGGGTTAGGTAGACCTAAGGAAGGTTAGGTCGACCTAACCGGCAAGTCTTACTAAGTCGACCTAAGGGACTAAGTTAGGTTGATTTAAGCCTCCTTAAGTCGACCTAACTTGGAAGTGTAGACACAGTCATGGATGGTAGGTTTAAAAGAGAATTAAATAATCAAGTAGCTACAAGAAGTGGCCACAGATGTCTCCTATTAAAAAAATACAGTTTAAAATAATGAGTTGCAGTGTGACCCTCATGAAAAAGAAGTGTCAGATTTCTCATTCTGATGTACAATCATACTTGCTGAACATTGAAAAATTCATAAATTCAACTGAAGGGGAAAAATAATAATGTTCAAGCTAAAGAAGCCGTAAGCACACTCATGCTATTAGACCTGTTAGCAGGTTTCTCATCAAGTATCCAGGGATATGGAAAGAGACCACACATTTGCAAGTGACTCTGATTATTTTCAAGATTCCACTAGAACCATTGGCTTATCTGCTTTTACAGTATGTCCCAGTGTATCAGAGTACTGTGCAACTGTAAATTATTCATTTCTTTGCCAATTAAAAGTAGTCAACTGCACTACATAAAGTATTCCCAAACTCTGATGCCATACTGAAGGGAAACAGATTTCAGCATTAAGCGAGAACATGAACATAACATATAGGTTCTGATTCTGCAGTCACCAAGTAAGCAACACATCCCATGAAGTCAATTTCTTTATTATTGTATCTGTGAACTTGTATGATCCTCTGCTGCCTAAAAATCTGAGGGGTCAATAGGGAGGTTTCCCTGAATCAAGGTAGGGCATCTTTAAAATTAAGAAGTCCCATCCAAATCCTTTCTCTGTTTCAAGAACTGGTGCTGACAAATGCCCTCTGTGAAGGTTCATAAATGCTAAGGTAACTATTTTTCAGCCATTTAAAAATATTTCTATACATGCTTCTGCACCATGTACTAATAGTTTAGCCTGTAGAAAAGTCAACATACTGCTAGTTCACCCCTCCTGGCCCTGAGAGGCATAGCAGCTTTTTACTCTCTAGCACACCCCACTGACAGTTATGGCCCAGTCCTGTTACGGTCTCTCTTCTTAAAATTCGAATCTCCAGCCAGGTCGTAGTCCCACTCCTTACATCTTATCTTCGTCCTTCGACAGTGAGTCCTATGGTCTTTAAATCAGGTCTAGATCTTTTAATCATTCTTCTGCCAGGGGCTTCAAAGCCATTTGGCAGGATGGCACGCTCAGCTAGTTTGCAGATAACACTAAGCTGGGAGAGTGTTAGTTACGCTGGAGGGAAGGGATAGGATACAGAGTGACATAGACAAATTGGCGGATTGGGCCAAAAGAAATCTGATGAGGTTCAACAAGGATAAATGCAGAGTCCTGCACTTAAGATGAAAGAATCCTATGTACTGCTGCAGACTGGAGGGGACAGACTAAGCAGGAGTCCTGCAGCAAAGGACCTGGGGGTCACAATAGACAAGAAGCTGGATATGAGTCAACTCAACACCATGCCCTTAATGGCATATTGGGATGCATTAGTTGAAGCACTGCCGGTAGATAGAGAGAAGTGATTATTCCCCTGTATTCAGCATTGGTGAGGACACATTTGGAGTATCATGTCCATTTTTGCCCCGCCCCCGACTAAAGAAAGGATGTGGACAAACTGGAAAGAAGCCAGCAGAAGGCAACAAAAATGATTAGGGGGCTGGCTGGAGCAAATGACTTCTGAGGAGAGGCTGAGGGAACTAGGCTTGTTTAGCCTGCAGAAGTAAAGAGTGAGAGGGGATTTATTAACTGACTTCAACTACCTGAAAAGGAGCTCCAGAGAGGATGGAGCTAGGCTGTTCTCCGTGGTGGCAGATAACAGAACAAGGAGCAATGATCTCAGACTGTAGAGGGGAACATTATTAGGAAAAACCTTTTCATTAGGAGTATGGATTAGGTTACCTAGCGAGGTGATGGAATCTCCATCCTTAGAGGTTTTTATGGTACCTCTTGACAAAGCCCTGGCTGCGGTGATTTATTTGTGGTTGGTCCTGCTTTGAGCAGCAGGTTGGAATAGTTGACTATTGAGGTGTCTTCCAAACCTAATCTATCACTCTATGTCAGGGGCTTCAAGCCTCATGCCTTCCTACTACAGTAAGTTTTACTCCCAGAATCTTATCACTCAGCAACCAAGGTCACTTCCGTCAGACTCCTTGTAGCTGCCTCTCTTCTTCCTATTGGAAGTCTTTTCTCAGAACTTTCCCCCATATGCTCTAATGGTTCATCCTTCCTTCAGAGCCCGAACTCAACTCGCTGGCCACTCCCTCCAAATCCCAAACCAAAAGTACAAACTTTGACCAACTTCTGCCCTCCTGAAAAGTTCTCCTTTCAACCCTTTTAAATATTCCCTGCTTTGTTCTTCAGTTGAATGATTTCCACAGGCTTGCTATCTCTCACTTTCATCAGGGATCACCTCCAGGACTTGCTTCACCCTACTGACTTCTTCCATGTCTCTCTTGGCCTCTTGCCAAACTTCTCAGGAGAAGATGCTAAGGCCAGCTCTTACCCTGGGCTTCCTTCTTCACCTTGCCAGTTTTACCATTTGTTAGTGACATGAGAGGGGGTACAGTTATTTTTTGCTCTCCCTGAACTCTCCTTCTGCTCTTTGCTTCCTCTCCTTACAGTAACCTGCAAGCTCCTCTCCCAGTCAGGACTTGCCTTTATTTAGGCCTGGCTCCACACCAGATGCAACCATGTACTGTAACTGAGTTCTGTAATATTAGTTGACTTTTTCAGACCCAGTGCTGGTACATCACATACCAGAGTCAAAAATATTGAAATTATGGGCCAGACTCTCAGCTAGAACATATGGGCCCTATTCCATCCGGGTCAATGGAGCAGTATCAGTTCATACCAGCCAAGGTCTGCTCTGGTGTCAGACCTGCACAGAACAGAGGGGAAGACATGGCTCTTGTCCCATTCTAAAACAGAGAGTTTGAACATAAACACACTGGGGACAGCTTCTGCTATGTTTTTTTCACATTCATTAGTCCCTTATGTCAGTAGTGGCCACATTGAAGTTAATGGCAGTACTTTTGAAGAAAGGTGCCACTTTCTGTTTCATGATATCAGAATCTGTCTCTGCCTGGAAAGCTGCAGGTAAATTTTCAAGGGGTGCACAGTTATGGTTTTCAAGAACACTTCTTTCTATGGTGAACTCTTGAAAAAATGCTATGCATGATGAATAGGAAATGTATTGCCTGGAGTTGGTGGGGAAATCAACAAAAAGGGCACAATACAGCAGTGTGGGGCCATCCCTCCTGTCAGTCCATGAGGCAGGCCAGTTCCCCTTGCTTTCACACATGTGTAGGCATGCAGGCTTAAAGTAAGGAATTAGCTCTTTTGGGTGCCCAGGCCCTCATGCATGGCTGAGCAGCTAAGCAATCCATGGCCCCAGGCCCTCAGGCTGGGCCAAACAGTAAGCAGTCTTTGGCCCCAGGCCCTTAGGTAGGACAGAGGTGAGCCCAAACCCAATCTAGGGGTTCCCAGGCACAGGTGAGTATGCCAAACCATGGATAGAGGGGTAGGGGGACCTGGTCCCATCCCATTCCACCAGATCTCAGCCATGGGGCCCAACAATGTTTTGGCAGGGCTCTGGTTGAAACATGCTGACAGTGCTTGGCAGGAGCAGAGCCAGATTATAGTCAGATATCCCTGAGTTACTTCCTACCCTCCCCTTGGACCATACTTGTGTCAAGGGACTGCCATCTGTCTCCCCACAGTAAGTCGTCCATGGTAGTCCCAGTAACTCCTGGCCATCTGGGTTGTCAACCAGCTCAGCTGAATCAGGTGGGTCCCAGATGCAGCCAAATTCCTTTATAAGTTCCCACTTCAGCAGAGATCAGGAGAAATCCTTCTTCACTGGTGACTCTCACTGGTGACTCTCTCTCTCTCAACTGAGTTGGAGGGGCCCCCCTTACTACTTCCTGCTTCTGTCCCATTTTTCTGCTTTCAGCATGGTGGGCATGGACTTTCTAGCTCTGCCCAGGGGGGGTGGGGCATGGGGGGAATGAAGGCCCTTCCTTGTTTCAAGGAGAGGCCACACCCCCTTCCTACAGAGGACAAATACAACGTTGTCACTACAGATGCTAGGTCCCACAGTAATGATGCACTTCCTTTGCATACTAAAATATACAATCATTATTCAGTAAAGTCTGACAGAAACAAGAGAGATGACATAAATTAAAGCACTGCTGAATGAACTAACATGCCATAATAAAGTCACTTCAGAACAGAAGCAGGCTGGCTTTGAAATGCCCATCTCTGAGTCTTCTGTCTTTTGTCTCTTATCTTTCTGCCCCCACCCTACCCCCTCATTGGAATTTAAAGGAAGTTTAAAGGAAACCTTAATTAAAGGTAAATCGCCAATAGTCAAATTCAAGAGTTTCCTTTGATAAAAAGCCAAGAACCCTTAGAGAGCAAACACAGAGAATCCTGATTTTGGAGTCTGTTTAATGGCAAATAAGGTAAATGTAGCCCTCTTCAGAAATATCCTTTTTATTTGTTGCTTAATCTTTGGAAGTCCTTTAACTCAGACTTTCAATAACAGGTAGCTAGGTAGATGGACAACTGGCATTTGATATTTTAAATGTTTTTAAATGATATTAGGAGACAGTTTTGGGGAAAACAGCTTAATCCCAGTCAGTGCACGGATAACATCTGATTCAAAATTAAAAATAGCCTGCACACAGTAAATAAGAGAATTCCAGCACAACTGTAGGGCAGATAGAGTTGTCATGATGAATTAGATTGTGATTTTGCAAAGATCTCAATGACGTAAGATTATTAATACTACAATAGAATCTAGAAGGACAAAATCAGGGTCCCAATGAGCCAATCCCTTTATAAAGACATAAAAATGGTCCCTGATACAAAGAGTTTGCAATCAAAATGTGTGAGAGCAGCTAGATATTACCAACAGCTGAACACTTAGGACAACATAATGTCTTGTGTCACCTGAATCTAAAATGTATTGGGAAAGGGATACCAGGGATGAATACCAGGATACCCAGTTCTTCAGCTGGGTTGAGAGGCCTAGTAGGAAGTCATTAGAATGTTTTCTGAATTTTACAGTCATTTCACCTATGCCCCAGCAGTGTTCAACACTTGATGTCTCAGAATAGATCAGAACTTTTCCCTAATGGACCGAGAAAGTTGTGGAAAAGAAGAAAAGAAGAGGGAAATTCTCCCTAACCCTTATGGTGGTCTCCACTAAGCTCTAGGGGTGCAAGCCTTACTACATGAGATATTTTTCACCAGAGATCTAAAGCAGTAGAAGAGGATCTATTTAGTGGACTAGATCACCAACTGGCATAACTCAGTGTAGCTTGCTGGTTTCAATAGAGTTACGCTAGCTAAGGATCTGATCCAGGGTCTTAAAGATCCACTTCTGCCATTTTGTTTCCACTATCCCATGGAAAAGGTCTAACAGCGTCTCAGTTCTGGATTTTTAGCAAACACTTCTTTTTTTACAAATGGTTATAGTTAAATAAAGCACACACCAGGTCAGCAGGACTACCTGTGTAAACTTTGTGTGGTCTGGAATTCATTCAATTGCCCTTCTGCAGTTCCTTAAAAGAAATAAACCCCAACTCCTATAGAGAAGCTGCTGGAGACCCAGGATTCAGTCGTTAAGGGACTCACAGCAAAGATTGCTCAGTTACCTTCCCCACATTAAAATATTACTAAGAACAAACATAATAATGAACTTTATAAACTACTGACTTAATAAATTTTATCCTAAGAAAACAAAATGCATGTAAACAGAACAGTTCCCACAGAAACACTGTGAGAAAAACACCCCAAAGTTCTTGAAGTTTAGGTGGAGTTCACCCGAATCTCGGTTACAGTCTCTGTTCAAGTCCAAAGCCTTGAGTTGAAAGAAGCAGCTCCTTCTTCCTTGCTTGCAGGAATCTTTAGTAGAAATCCATGCAGGCTTTTCTTTCTCTTTTGGAGCCAGCACCATCCAGTCAGCTCACTGGTCAGCCAGCACTCAGTCACATATACATGAGTACAAACTCTGTTACAGAATACTCCAGTGGGGAGAAAACATCTGGCTCTTCTCCCCTGGCTCAGCTTCTCCCAGTCATACACTGTGCACATGCAAGTCCTCCTGCAACTCCAGGCTGCTGCTCTCATGGCTAGAGCCCTGTGTGGATACAAATATGTGGCTCCACATCCGATTTGCATCTGCTAGAAAGGGCTGGTGGATATCCACATTGTATCTGCGGATGCAAATATAATGCAGATGTCCATGGATATCTGCAGATTTGCAGTGCTCTAGCCCCGCACAGATAAAAATAAGTGGCTCTGTATCCAATCTGCATCCACAAGAAATGGTCTGCGGATATCCGCATTGTATCTGCATACGCAGATATCCACAGATATCCATGGATTTGCAGAGTTCTACTCATAACATCTGACCACCACAGCAGCAGAAAACCTTGTGGAGCATGCTCATAACTACCACACCCAATTTCCAGAAATTTCTTGCTCTAGGCAGCTAAATCTGCCCAGTAAGAGTAACTCAGCCCCAAGAGATCCCTTAAAGAGAGAGAGCTCCTTTAGGCATATGGGTTAAACCTGCAGGGGGAGAGAATATGGTACCTTCAGACCTCATCAGCTTGCACCCCTCCCAGCTAGGTTAAGGCCAGAAGCCCAGCAGAATTTACGACCTGCAGTACATTGAGTTTAGCACTTCACAAGGACTCCGAATCTGCAAACCAGCAAGTGGATGAGTGGAAAAGCCAATTATCATTTTCTTTTGGGGTCTGGCAATGGAATGTTTGCCAAGCTTTTGAAAATGGGGACAGTTTTTAGGCACTTAGGGTACCTCACATTTGGACACCCCAAAACTGCAAATCCTAAATTCAGTGCCCATTTTTGAAAATCTGAGCCAGAGTCCCTACAATGGTTTGGCTTTAGAAGCAGAGAGTTATTAAAAATGGCACCAGCTATGCCAAAACTTGCCAAATTTCCTTTTTCCTAAATTATGCAGTGGTTCTTCACAGTCAGTTGCCCACATGCAAAATGGGAAATGACTTTCTGGGCAAGTACTGCGGAAAGGGATCTGGGGGTCATACTGGACAACAAGCTAAATATGAGTCAATAGTGTAACACTGTTTTATTTTTTATTTTTTTAAATCTGAAATTTATTTAAAGAAATTTTGTAAGCAAGACACAAGAAGTAATTCTTCCACTCTATTCTGCACTGATTAGGCCTCAACAGGAATATCTATTGCTGAGTGCCACATTGGACAGAAGATGGAGAGTCCAAAGAGTAGCAACTAAAATGATTAGAGAACTAGAAAACATGAGGCAAGATTGAAAAGTTGAGGTTTTTTAGTCTGGAGTAAAGAAGACTGAGGGGAGGAGGGGCATGGTAATTGTTTTCAAGTACATGAAAGACTGTTACAAGGAGAGTGATAAAAATTGTTCTCCTTAACCTCTGAGGATAGTACAAGAAACAATGGGCTTAAACTGCAGGAAGGGCAGTCAAAGTTAGACATTAGGAAAAAACTTCCTAACTGTTGGGATAATTAAGGACTAGAATAAATTGCTGAGGGAGTTTATAGAATCTCCATCAGTGGGGATTTTTAAGCACAAGTTAGACAAACACCTGCAAGGGATAGTCTAATACTTAGTCCTGCTATAAGCAAACAACTGGACCAAATGATCTCTTAAGGTCCCTTCCATCCCTACGATTCTATGTCTAGAATACATAGGGAGAGTTTAGTGTGTGGCAGACAGGAATTTTTCCTACCACTTATTTCAGATCTGCTTTATAATGCAGGGTCTTCTACAGAAGTGTAACATGGCCATCCTGAATTCATGCCATGTACGTGTTTCAACAGAAAAGTACCTTGAAAGAACATTCAAGAAGCTTAGTTAGGGGTGGTTCAAGGCATTCATGCCACTGCCTGGGGTAAGTGCTGATGTAAAGTCACAGTACCCCAGAAAAAGAACCTAGGGAACTGTTTCTCACTGAACCTAAACCTCTAGTTGGAATTAAAGGAATAGTTTTCTTTTGGGACTACTTGCCTGGGGGACAAGGACCAGATCCTCAAAGGTACATAGGCACCCAGCTCCCATTGCTTTCAAGGGGACATGTATAGACTATTGAGCAGTTGGGCCCAGGAGATTAAGCAGGATCTTATGAAGAATTCAGACAAACTAGGGCTGGCCAGAGACTGCTCCCTAAGGAAAAAAAAAATAAGAACAAACCAAAAACCTGTTATAGAGGGTGAGATATGACAGCTGAACAAGGTATCTGGCCTCTTGACCTTAGTCATTACTCAAAGGGGAAAGAGAGAACCTGAACATTGATTGAAAGTGAGAAAAAAATTGCGCTCCTACAGCGTAAAGAAGACTAAGAGGACTGTGCGATTAGACAGCTCCCAGGAAGCTACTTTTAAAACTGTCTATGCTAAATTAAAAAGGAATATTAAAATAAAAAAGCCTTTTACTGTCCTGACAAACCTGAAAAAACAATGAGACATTTGTTCTATGCAATCAGCAGTCTGAGCCAAAGCTTCTTCTTTAGTGATGGGTCACAGCTGGTTTCAGCAATGCACTGAAAGCTTCAAGCTTTGGCACAACCGAGCATTAACTCAGCATTAAGCTGAAGCTTTTGACACTTGAGACTGCAATCGTGGAAGGATTATACGCACATTTTGAATATCACAAAAAAAAAAAATATCACACACCAGCCTATAGCACAAGCCTGATAAAATATGATTGTTGGGTGAAGCCTGGTGTGCCGAAACTGGTGAGTGTTGGAAATGAACATTGCTGTCCAAACCTTCACTCTGACCATGCACTCTATCAATCTAGAATAGTATTGGATTCCCAGTGGAATCTAGATTTTAGGCATCTTTCTCCCAGAGAACCTCTCATACCAACTGTTTGAGAAGGAGAGTTGGCCAACTGATAAACAAAGACACGATTATTTGATCCTATGGATTTCAGATCATATAGCCAGATTATCACATTCAGGCTACTCTGAGCTTTGGGGCAGTTCTCAATCCAGTCTGGAGTCTTACCAGAACTAATTCTTTGAATTGGTTATTTACCTTTGTAAAGTGCTTTGAGATATATGAATGAATAGTGCTCTATAAGGGTGAGGTGGTGGTGTTATTAAATACATTGATTCTCATTTTTCACCCCACCCAACTGTAGCCTAGAAGTTTAAAATTTAATTCAACAGGCAAATAAAAAGTAACTGGACTATTGCAAAATCTAAGTGCAATTTATTTACAGATGATATATTTAGTCTGCAGAAGAGAAGAATGAGGGAGGATTTGATAGCAATCTGTAACTACCTGAAAAAGGGTTGCAGGGCAAATGGAACAAGGCTGTTCTCAGTGGTAGAAGATGACATAACTAGAAGCAATGGTCTCAAGATGCAGAGGTGGAAGGTCTAGGCTGTATATGAGGAAAATCTTTTTCACTAGGAGAGAAGTGAAGCACTGGAATGGGTTACCTAGGGAGGTCCCCCCTAGGTGGGAACTTCATCCTGAAAGGTTTTTATGTTACAACTTGACAAATCCCTTGCAGGGATGACGTAGTTGGGGTTGGTCCTGCTTTGAGCAGGGGGTTGGACTGGACGATCTCCTGAGGTCCCTTCCAACCCTAATCTACTATGATTCTAGGCCAAAACAATTTCAAGGACTTCCAAGTGAATACAATTACTCAAATACAGGTGAAAATCTATTGATCATGCCACTCACTATCGAAAGCCCACTTCACAGAATGAAGCCCTCTGTTGAGGCAGACAGAGTTCATATAACAATGATAATGCAGTGAAAAGTTCATTATGTTATCGCTTCAGCCTGCCCACCATAAATCTGGAGTGAAATTATACACCGAGGGAAGGGGAACTAAATAATAGTCCTATGTCGCAGGTCCCCAAACATTTTTACCTCATGTCCTCTCTTACTCTGTCCAAGGTCCCCATCCTCCCACAGCTGGGACTGGTTGTGGAGACATGGTTGGGGCTGGTGGCTGTGGTTGGAACCAAGGCCAAAGTCAGGAGGCTGAGGTCAGGGCTGGTGGCCAAGATTGGGAGCAGGACTGTGGTAGTCAAGCCCTGAGGGTGGGAGCCAAATGTTGCCCCAGGGGCCAGGCACCATGACTGGGTGTCAAGAGTCGAGATCAAGCCAGGGTCCAGGGCCTAAAACAAGGGCCAGGCCAGGTGCTGTGGCTGGGGGGCGAGGTTCGAGCAGAATTTGCGGTAGAGTAAGGCTGGATGGCATTCCCTTCCCACTGGCCCAGGCCCTACTGCAGCCCATCAGTGTTCCTCTGTGACCCCTGTTTGACTGGCTACCTGCCAGAAAATGAACTGAGAACAGTATTTCATAACAAATATCACTGCACAGCCAGCCATTAGATGGTATCTTTAGCCATCTGGGCTAGATTCATGCCAGCAACGTAAAGAAATAAAGTACCTTATCTTTTAGGCTATCCATAAGCTCAGCATAAACAAAACGGACACTTATAACCAATTTCGGCACACTCTTTATGTTACCATTATTTTATATAGACATGTAATGCGTAGGGACCCTATTCATTACCAGAACTCCATTGTGCTAGACCTAAAACACAGAACAAAAAGACAATCACTCCTCTGAAGAATTTAAATCAAAACATGAGATGATAGACAACAAGTGGAGGAAGACTGATGTTGGGAAATGCATTTCACCCTGAGACAATACCGCTATAGCTCTATATTTCTGACAACCAGTGATCACACAGCCACTGATTGTTTATTTGAATCCAGTATGGAGCAAAGTTGGCATCTTTCCCTCAGCCTTGGGGATTTTGGAAGCAACTCCACAGAACCTTGCTGAAATTCACCCTTTTGCAGAGGGTGCATGGCACGTAAATCTTTAATTTGAGGGCATGTGTGTTATATATATGCCACGTGCTGGCTTTCTGCACATGCATGTTCATATTGGGTATGTCTATACTGATGGTGCCAAAGTCATTGCCGTCAGATTGATTTTTCTGGATCAGCTGAGCAGTCAGTTACGACACACTCAGTCAATCCAGAAACCGACTCAATAAAACCACCCCCTCAAGTGGTGTAGCTCTCCGTCAACGGGAACATATTTCCTATCAGCGCAACGCAGTGAAGGCACCACATTAAAGGGGAGTAAGGAAGTTGACAGGAGTGATGCAAGCTACTCTGTGTAGCTTGTGCAACTCCTGTTGACTGCCGCCAAATCTTCTCGGCAGTGTAGACTGGGCCCCTTCTGTGACTTATTTGCATTAACATAGCACATACAGCCTGCAAGAGAGATCTGTGTCCAGATTACGGGGAGCATCATGCAAATACATAAGATGAAATAGTCCCTAACCCAAGCACTTTGCAATCTAAATAATACCTAGTTCTTCTATAGCACTTTTCATTTGTATTTTCAAAATGTTTTACAAGCCAGGTCAGTACTGACAAGCAAAGTGACTTGGCTGAAGTCACCTGGGGTGCATCTACACTTGAAAATTAAGTCGAATTAAGCTTGCTTAAATCGACTTAATTTACCCTACGTCTACACTACAGTTTTCTTAAGTCGACTTAAGCAACTTGCTTAAGTCGACTTAAGGAAAATAAAGTTGACTTAATGAAAATTAAGTCAACTTTATTAAACCTCGAATTAATTTGACTTAAGGGGGGGCACAGGGGGAGCCTGGCATTCCCCCCCCCCCACAGGTCAGGGCAGGGCCCTGCCCACCCTGCCCCTATGCCCTGCCAGGGTCCCTGTCCCTCTTTGCCCCATTGTACCTATGTACAATGGGGCAAAGGCTGAGCCCCCTGGCATTGGGAAAGGGGTGCCCACCCTGCCCCTGTGGACCTGAAGTCGACTTAGGCACCCAGTGTGGACGCTCTAGGTCGACTTTGTAAGTTCCCCCGAAAGTCAACTTAAAATTTAGGTGTAGACTCACTAAGTCGACCTAAATTTTCAAGTGTAGACATAGCCCTGGTGACAGAAGGAGGAGGAAACCCCGGTTCTCCATGCTCCCTACTAGGACACACTGCCTTCAGGCAAGAGAAACTATGGGTGAAAGGAAGTACTAGTATGTTTCTGGAACCAGTTCTCACCTTACCATCTAATTTACCTGACATCAAGCCATTAGGGTTTTTCTCTCTCTCTTTTCCTTTGCGTATTAACTCCCACCTCCATGTAAACCTCCATCTCCCTCTCTCTCCTGCAGAGATGGCAGCCTGAGGAAAATGGATGCAATGGCAGTTTGAATATGACATTCAGAAAGTGACTTTCTGATTTTCAATTAACCTCGCACAAAGAGGAAATATTGAAATTCATCCTTTTGTTCTTGGCTGGGCCGTTGTCAGGAGGAGTGGCGAACAGGAAGGGTTAGAAGGAGGAGGGAGGAATTGGCACCTCACCCAGGCACTCCACAGCTATTTGCACAAAATGAGACTCAACTACCCTGCTGTAATTACTCTCTGAAGGGGGAAAACAGGTAGGAGAGAGAGTGCTCTTGTCATTTGTTTGACTTAATTATATGCTTTTACGAGCTGGCTGGCTGGAAGGATTAAAGTTACTTTTAATAACACTTCCTTTCAGAAGAATTTGATTTGAGATTTCCCAGCAGGGCTGCCTACATAACAGCAAGACCTTATTCTTTCTTTCTTTCTTTCTTTCTTTCTTTCTTTCTTTCTTTCTTTCTTTGCCCTTTCCCATCTCTTGTTCCACCAATAATTTTTTTTTCCCCTTTCCATGAATGTTGGTATTGTTCTGGTTCTCTGAGAGAAGCCAGGCTGCATACTGTGACAAAGTTAACTTTGTATAGACATTTAAATAATGTTTTAAATCCACAGATGTACTCACTATACCAAAGTCCACAAAAAGGCTCAATCTGTGCAGAGATTTAGCATTATTTTTTGGAGGCAGGGGCCTTCCTGCATGGAAACAGAAGTGTCATGTCTACCTTCCTTCTCACCTGGTGAACCTAAGGAAGCTGGCATTATAAGAATAGAAAGGTTCAGTGAGCATCTACCTACCCAATATCGAACCACAACCAGCTCAATTTGAGGTTAGCACGATTTTTTACAATCTCACACTGCTAAGAGCAGCTTCTGTGCTATTTTATCTTCAGCACTAATACCTGAAGGGCAGGGGTTCATAGATTCTTAGAATTTGCCTACGTGCTTTGACCTACTGCTGTTTAAAACAAACAAAAAAAATGCACTACATAATGTTTAGTACATGGTAACAGGGTCTTCATGACCACTTGGGGCACTGTAGATTCACACACCATTTCAACATACGCTAAGTCTTTTTGTAGACCAGCTGATATATTTTTAAGGCCAGAAGGCACCATTAAAACATCTAATTTGACATCCTGAATAATACAATCCAAGGGTTTCAGCTGAGCACTCTAGTACTGAGTCTAAAAACTTGTGAATGACTAAAGCATATCTTCCAAAAAGCCTTCCAGATGTGATTTGAAAAAGGTTATGTCCACTTGTTCTGCAACAGAGAAAGAAGGCTGTGAACCTGGAACTTCTTGTACAGATTTCCAAAGCATACTTTCCACTGCTCTTCCAAGCCCTGACTACACATTTCATTTTTTATTACATATAACTGCAGTACCTCCTCATGTTTATCCAGGGCCGTCACTGGGGGGGGAGAACAGAACAATTGCCCCGGGCCCCGTGGGTACCGGGGCCCTGCGCTGGCCCACACCCAGCAGGGCAGTGCAGGGCCCGCATGCGCACCGCAGCCTCTCCTCCCACGGTCGCCCTGCTGTCTTTGGCACCCAGCCAAAGACAGCGGGGAGAGGGCGGGCGGGAGGGCTATGCTCATCCCCTGGGCTGGCCCTCCCCTCTCCCAGGGCGGAACAGGCAGGCCCAAGGGCAGAGCATGTGGGGCCCAGCCTCTGAGCCAGCCTGCTCCACACGGCTGGCTCCCTCCTCCGCAGCCAGCTTCGGCTCCACCCCTCCACACAGGTGGCCTCGGCCTCCTGGCTGGAGCCGGCTCCCGCCGCGGCAGGGCTGGGACCGGAGCAGGCTCCGACTCCCTCTCCGCTCCCCCCTGCAGGCGGCAGCCTCGGTGTCCTGGCCCAGACCAAGCGGGCACCACACTCCCCTCCAGCATGGGGGCGGGGCCCCGCTTTGGCCACTTGGCCCCAGGCCCCGCTCCCCCCACGGGACAGCGCTGTGTTTATCAACAGGCTTTTGAACCCTGAATTTTCACCAACTGAGCTTACTTAAACTTCTATCATGTGAGCTACAAGACTAAGTAAATTAAATATGCTAGGCAGCTCTGTGACAATAACAATAAATAATATTAGGTGGGTCCTTCCCATCGCTAGGTGGTAACAAGGCATCTGAAGCTGATGTAGCAGCAAATAGGCTATGTCTATACTTCTAAAGTTAAGTCAACTTTGTTAAGTCGACTTAACAAGGTCGACTTTAAGTTGACTTAGGGTCGACCTTATTAAGTGAACTTAACAGAGTGGCTACACTTTAAGTCGACCTTGTTAAGTCAACTTAACAGTAGACATAGCCATCCACACTGGCTTTAAGTTCACTGAATAAGGTAGACTTAGTGCTATACCCCATCCACGCTGGCTTTAAGTCGACTTAAGAAGTCAACTTAAGGCTTAAGTCGACCTTCAGAGGTGGTGTTATTAAGTCAACTTAAGCTGTTATTAGGTCGACTTAAGGAAGCGTTTAAGTTGACTTAATAAAAAGCCCAGTGTGGATGCGGCTTTGTGTAGGTCAACTTAAGCATCTTTAAGTCGACCTAAGTTGCCAGTGTAGACGCTCCCATAGCGACTTATTTGCTTTCAAATACATTGTCATGGGGTACCTTGGCAGTGGTGGTGTTATGAGAGTGCTGGCAAAGTACTTAAAGAAAAATGAACAGATTCCTAGTTGCTGTGGCCATAAGGGCCTTCCTGGGTGAAACATTCTGGGTAAAAAGGGCTGAAAAACGGGACCATTATTTGCAAAAAAATGTTGATGAAAATGTGTCCCTTTTCTGGTTATAAATTAATTCTCCACTACAACCTCCACATACATCTCTGTAGAGTAAATATTTGCTATAGTGAGGGAAGGGTTTTTCCATTGCTCTAGTAAATCTATTCCTTTGAGAGATCGTAGCTAGGACAGCTAAGAAGAATTCTTCAAACAGCCCTAACACTGTCTATAGAGAGGCTAAGAGATCTCTGCCTTTCTCATTTGAGCATACTAGGGATGTGTGCACACTGTTGCCTGTGACTTCCATGGGAGGTATTTATAGGAGGCCAGGATTTGGTGATCAGTATTAAATCCAGTCTTTCTTGAACCTTTCCAGTGATGCAGCCTTGAAATAGGGTCTGTCACCCAATAGGTGCAGCAGCTGAGTTAAGGTTTCACATTGCTCTTGACCCCATCCCTTATCAGTAGTGAGGTTTGTAGCTATCTGGTTTCTCTTTGCATGCTTGTTTTTTCACATGGATGCATTGTATTATGCCTTAAGCTTAATTATTAGGGTCCCTAGAAATGTTATGTAGGAACCAGTTTATTAATTATTATTAATTATTATTATTATTATTATTTACATTAAAATAAATAATAAAATAATAATATTGAGCCCAGCCTCAAGCATCTTCCTTCCTTGAGTCTCATGGATGTAATTCTTTCTTTCTTTCTTTCTTTCTTTCTTTCTTTCTTTCTCATACAGCCACAAAGTCATTTCAGTCTGAATAAATCCATTCTCTACATCTGTAGCTTGTTCCTTTAATACTCAGTACAAAGCGGTCTTCAGAGAAGTTGTAAAATAAGTTCCATTTACTGTTCTAACTCTTTCTTTCAGTTGCTCATAACCTTTCCAACAATAGTCTTCTGGGCTTCTGCTTTTCATGCTTGGTCTCTGGCTACTGGTGAGTCATTGTTTGGAAAGTTTGAGTTGAATCAATTCAGCCATTTTTGAGGTGTGTGTATGGGGAAAAAAAAAAAAAAAAAGACTGTGTCCCAGTATATGCCATTTAGAATTATTGAATTCAACTAATTCCAAAACAGCTGGAGCTGGAAACATCAAACTTTGTATATCTATAATACTCATTGAAGAAACCTAGACAATCAAAGGAAGCAAGTCCAATAGATTTAAAGTTATAAATATTTAAATTTGGCATATTTACAAATGCACACTAGAATGGTTTTCATTATGTTTTTCATGGTGTCCTCAGGCTAAAGCAGTTTAGTTGGATGCACACCAAATCCTTTTAGTTTTTAGGTCGCATTAATTGCTTAAGGCTGTACAGTGAGTAGCAGCAAAGCCTTATAAGCTGCCTTCAGCTTGCCCTAAACAGTATGAGTGCAATCCTGCTACCAAAGAAATAATTAGGTGTTTTGCCTTCACTTCTCTAAGGCTTTGTCTACACTAAAAAGATAAGTTGACCTATGTTAGGTTGAGTTAGAGTCACCACGTTAAAGACTTCAGCAACTGATCTCCACACTGCCCTCCTAGGATTGTTGGAGTGTGTCCTCACCAGGAGCGCCTCCGCTGACTTCACTGTTCCCCTGCGGACAGCTCCCCAGGAGCGTTGTTTCTTTCCTCATGCTTCTGACATACTTTTTTTCACCCCAAGTATTGCTTCTCATAGACTTTAAAGTCAGAAGGGACCATTATGGTCATCTAGTCTGACCTCCTGCACAATGCAAGCCAGAACCTCCATCTCTCTCTCCTGTAAAAGAGAGTTACTGAAATCCTCAAATCAAGGTTTAAAGACTTCAAGTTACAGACAATTCACCACCAAGTGATCTGGGTCCCATGCTGCAGAAAAAGGCTTCCATGCTTGCCTGGGGAGAAGCATATCTCCTTAGGTGAGCCCTAAGTTTGTGCTCCAGTTAGCAATTCTCAGCCTTTATCTGCCACAGAGGGATATAGTCTAAGTGTTGTGTTATAGATCATATTTTCATATTTCCTTCAGTTTTGCACTAGTATTAGATTTTATAATTAAGTATTATATTGAGGAGTAAAAGGATCCTTTTAAAGCACACATAGCATGTAGGGTTCTCCATTGCTTTGCACCTCGATTAGTCATTGATAGGCGGCAAAATGGATGTAATAGATCAAAGTTAACCACTCCTTTACATTAGCATTAGCTTTTCACACCCGCTTCATGTGGTGTTAAAGGTCAGGGATACAATCAAAATCAACTTTGGGATGCACCCATGTGCAAAAGCCTCCAAACTGCTTCACAACCCTGCCTTCAGGTTCTATGGCACTTACAGAGCCAGAGCCCAGTCCTATAGCATCTGATCACCTTATCCTGCCCTTGAGAGGTAAGGAAATGCCATTGTTCCCATTCTGCAGAAAAAGAAGAAAGTTACTAGGGTTAGGTCTAGACCATAGACCTAAATTAGTATAATTATATTGCTCAGGGGTGTGAAAAATCAACATCTCTGAGTGAAGTATTTATATTGAACTAACCTCACCAGGTAGACAGCGCTATGTTGATGGAAGAGTTTCTCCTACTGATATAGCTGCCCCTTCTCAGGGAGGTGGATTAACTAGACTGACAGAAGGAGCTATTTCGTTGGCATAAGAGCATCTTAACACAGAGCACTACAGTAGATCAGCTGCACCAGCGTAGCACTGTACATGAAGACATTCCCCAAGTCACTTGGATGTGAGTCTGGGGCAGAGTAGGAAGTTGAATATGACTTCTCTCATCATCAGGCCAGCAGCCTAACCTGTAAATCACTATAGTTTTATGTAGAGTTTTGGGGTTAGCCCTAAGGCAGGGCATTGGACGACCTCCTGAGGTCTCTTCCAACCTAATCTCTTGTGATTCTATGATAATCTTCTCTTAAAAGCTCTTCTCTTGCCACACATTTCCCTCTGGCCGCAATTTCGTAACAGACAATGAGAACTGAGGGTGCTCAGCATTTCATCGACTGCATAGGAAGGCTGTGGAAGTTTGCAGATGTTCAGCTTGCCTTCAGCACTTGACCCAAAGCAAAGACTTCAGGAGTTTAGAAGTGATGACTAAGAGTATTTTACCAGGTTGAACTTCTTTTTCCACCAGGTTTCAACAACTTAAATTTGAAGTGCTTAATAAAGGAAAGAGGAAAGAATTTTGATGCTACCAATTGCTAAGCAATTTAAGCTGTTCCTGCATTAACCTTAAAGTAAATGAACCCAGGTCTTGGAGCTGCATGATCAAATGCAGTTACAGAATAATTCAGTCCAACAGGATATTTCAGTAATAAAATAAAATCTCATTCTGTGCATATTTAAAACACTCACTTGTCACTTGCTCTCAAGCATTCAGGCACTGTTCATATGTGTAAGCTCTCGACCAAACTTTGAATATAATGTTGAATTTGACACAGCTAAATGGAGTTTTTGGCCAAATATTTCCAGCTCCATAATTGTTTTTATGTCTGATAGCTCGTTATGGTTGCTATTGCTATCTTTTATTTATATGGGGGAAGTGCCTAAGAACCCCAATCATAGAAAGGTCCCTAATGTGCTAAGCACTCTGTGAACACAGAACAAAAAAAGACAGTCCTGGACACAGGGGAGCAACTACAGAACAGTGGAATATAAGGGTTAAAAGGGAGCTCAGGAGGTCACCTAGTTACCCCTCTGCTAAAGCAGGACCAACCTCAACTAAATCATCCCAGCCAGGACTTTCTTAAGCTGCACCAAAAAAACCTCTCAGCATGGAGATTCTACCACCACCCCAGGTAACCCATTCCAGTGACTCGCCTCCTAGTGAAAAAGGTTTTCTTTGTATCCAGCCTAGATCTTCCCCATTTCATCTTGAGACCATTGCTCCTAGTTCTGTCATCTACTACCACTGAGAACAGTCTAGTTTCATCCTCCCTGGAACTCTGCTTCAAGTAGTTAAAGACTGCTATCAACCCTCCCCCCCCCCCTTCTCTTTTGCAAACTAAATAAGCTGAATTTCCTCTGCCTCTCCTCCTAAATCATGTGCCCCTGCCCCCAAATAATTTTTGTTGCCCTCCTTTGCATTCTTTTCCATTTGTCCACAACCTTTCTATAGTGGAAGGCCCCAAATGGACACATTATTCCAAATGTGTAATTCCCAATAATGAAAGAGGAGAATAATCACATTTCTTGATCTTCGGGCAATGCTCCTATTTATGCAGCTTAGATTATTCCAGCTTTTATACACAGGGCTGGTGACATTTATGGCAATTTCCTAGACAAATCTTACTGAATTAAGTTGAAGTATTCTAGGAGTTCATTGTATTAACAGGTAAAATGTGGGTGTATTATTGTGGGACAGCATGGAATTTCTCTAGGAGAAAGTCAAGATTAATGCTTTCTCTGGGAAGTATTGTGAACACAAATGACTACACAGCACAATGCAGAAGACATAAAATGATCTTTTGGGACAACATATGTACCATGCAATAGCTAGGAAGTACAGAGGAGGAAGGGACTCAGCTTTGCCCTGAAAGGTGGCCTTTTGTCTGCTGATCACCTGTGCCATGGAGTAGGTGACTCGGGCTTCTCTTCATGTCTGGTGATACAGCAGATTTATAGTGAAGGTGTCATTTTCCTGACACAGGTACTATGCTCCTGTTAGGGAGGTTAATCCATCGCCCTGGGGGCTTCTTCCATCAACGCAGTACTGTCTACATAGGGGAAGTCGCTCAGTATAGTTACCTCACCCAGAGATGTGGATTTTTCACACCCCTGAGTGACCTAGTTACCCCAATATAGCTCTGTAGTGTAGACTTGGCCTTTGAGAGGGGTGTGCTTTTTCTAAACTGAATTTATGATAAGCTTGTAGGAAAAATAACTCTGTGTGGAGGTTGAAACACTAATCGCCATCCAGAGTCCTGGTTGGCATTGTGGTAATTGTTGTTAACCTTACTAGTATGTATATAGGTTCTTTTATTATTTTTAGAATGTGTCCTTTGTAAAGTTTTTACATTAAGGATATGTGTACTTGCTTTGAAAAAGAGGTGTGGTCTGTTAACTGTGACAATTACACAGTCTACCTTCCCTGAGAAGAAAAGTAAAAAAGGCCAGTGTAGGCAGCTTGATTTCTAGAGGAAGTCACACTATTATCAGGGAGCTGTGCAGTCTGGAAATAGCCTGCTCAGGAGGGAGAGCGATAAAAGTCTCTGCCCAAGAAAGGTGACTGCTGAGGAGCAAAGTTTCCTATGGGACAGCAATTCCATTTTTTTTCATCGTCTCTAACCAAGAATGCCCAATAAATGCACATAACTCTAATGCTTCAGTATTCACATTTGCTCCCTACTGGTCAGAAGAATACTTTTAGTGAACTAACCAATCAGGGACTAGTGTCCAATACCGCTGAGAAAACAGGAAAACTACAAACAATCCTGAGTAAAGGGGAAGTTGATTCTGAATTCCCAACAGATAGTGGTGATGTGGATGTCTTGATATCCTAGGTACAAGCAAGTGATATGCATTTTAATATGGCTAAATATAAATGTCTACAACTAGGAAGTTCCAAAGGGGTAGCTGTATTAATCTAGTTCAGCAAAACAAACAAGGAGTCTGGTGGCAAATACATGTGTTAGTCTTTAAAAGTGCCACAAGACTCCTTGTTTGTTTTACATCTAGCACTAAAGAGTATAAGCCTTTCTTACAAGCTGAGGCACTCTATCCAGGAAAGCAGTGAATCGAGAAAATTTTTGCGGGTCATGATGGAGAACCAGCTGAATATGAGTTCCCAGCAGGATGCTTGGCCAAAAGAACTAATGGCTATGTCTACACGTTTAAATTTAAGTCGACTTAGCATGTCCACACTTAAAGATAAAGTCAACTTAGGGGGGAACTTACAAAGTTGACCTAAAGTGTCCACACTGGATGCCTAGGTCGACTTGTAGGGGTTAGGGGGACATTGGGCAGGTCCACAGTGGCAGGGGGGCACCCCTTGCCCAGTGCCAGGGAGCTCAGCCTTTGCCCCATTGTACCTGGGTACAGTGGGGCAAAGGGGGACAGGGACCCTGGCAAGGCATAGGGGCAAGGTGGGCAGGGCTCTGCCCTGCCCTGTGGGGAAGCATGCCAGGATCTCCCTGTGCCCCTCCTCCCCCAGGCAGGTACGGCAGTGGGGGAGTCCTGGAGAGCCCTAAGTCGACTTTAAGTTGATTTAGGGCTACTCTGCATCTATACTGGCTTAAGTCGACTTTAGGAAGCCTAAAGCCTTAAGCCTAAAGTCAAATTAAAAGTAGGTTTAATAAAATCGACTTAATTTTCATTAAGTCGACTTTATTTTCCTTAAGGAAAGTGTAGAGTAGACGTGGATTAAATTAAGTCGATTTAAGCAAGCTTAAGTCAACTTAATTTCTAAGTTCTATTCAACATCTTCATTAATGATCTTGATGACGGAATAGACTGCGTGCTTAGTAAGTTTGCGGATGACACCAAGTTGGGGGGAATGGTAGATACTCTGGAGGGCAGGGACAGGATCCAGAGAGACTTGGACAAATTGGAACAGTGGGCCGAAAGAAACCTCATGAGGTTCAACAAAGACAAGTGCAAAGTCCTGCACTTAGGACGGAAAAATCCCATGCACTGCTACAGGCTGGGGACCGATCAGCTAAGTAGCAGCGCTGTAGAAAAGGACCTGGGAGTTATGGTGGACGGGAAGATGAATATGAGCCAACAGTGTGCCCTTGTTGCCAAAAAGGCCAATGACATATTAGGCTGCATCAGTAGGAGTATTGCCAGCAGATCGAGGGATGTGATAATTCCCCTCTATTCGACACTGGTCAGGCCGCATCTGGAGTACTGTGTCCAGTTTTGGGCTCCCCACTACAGAAAGGATGTGGACAAATTAGAAAGAGTCCAGCGGAGGGCAACAAAAATGATTAGGGGGCTGGGGCACATGACTTATGAGGAGAGACTGAAGGAACTAGGCTTATTTAGTCTAGAGAAGAGAAGACTGAGGGGAGATTTGATAGCAACCTTCAACTACTTGAAGGGTTGCTCCAAAGAGGAGGGAGCTAGGCTGTTCTCGAGGGTAACAGAGGACAGAACAAGGAGCAATGGTTTCAAATTACAGCTGGGGAGGTCAAGGTTGGATATTAGGAAAAACTTTCTCACGAGGAGGGTGGTGAAGCATTGGAATGGGCTATCTAGGGAGGTGGTAGAATCTTCATCTTTGGAGATTTTTAAGGCTCGGTTAGACAAAACTCTGGCTGGGATAATTTAGGGGGAGTGGTCCTGCTTTTTAGCAGGGGGTTGGACTAGATGACCTCGTGAGGTCCCTTCCAACCCTATTATTCTATGATTCTATGATTCTAAGTGTAGACGCATCCAATGTGGGATATACCCACAGTGGAATCCTAAGTAGGAGTAGAGAGGTTATTTTACCTTTGCGATTGGCACTGGTTTAACATTTGCTAGAACACCATGTTCAATTCTGGTATTCACAATTCAAAAAGGATGTTGATAAATTGGAGAAGATTCAAGAAAAGCCACAAGAGCAAGTAAAGGATTACAAAACATGAATTACACACTTTATTTATCTTAACAAAGAGAAAGTTAAGAGGTGACTTGACTGTTCAGGGGGAGAACAGACTGACCTAGAAGCAAACATGGAGCCTGCAGAAGTGTGAGGCAGCTGGCGCCTTTCCTGGCTTCCAAGAAATGGGAAACCTTAGGGAAAGACAGGTCTGCATATAGACTGTTGTTTAAGATCTTGTTCTAAATAAACAATATTTTGCTTTAAGAGAGCTGTCTTCTTACTGAGCATAACAGGTCAGAACTCCCAGAAGAACTGAACTTAAGTCAGATCTGCTGAGGTTAGTTTATACATAGGAGACCTCAGTCCACAGCCCACTCAGAGTTGGCAAAACCTTATGATTCCACTCCAAGAGAAGTGACAACTTGAGACCTGAAAAGGGATGCACTCGAAGCCAGGTGGGGGTCAAAGGTGCAGTTAGTTTGGGAAGTATGACACTAGGTACAAGAGGATCAGATGAAGTTGCTGATAAAATTATCCAGCACTTTCTTCTTCACGTTTTCCGGCCAGATTTTGATTTTGCACAGCAGAAGTGCTAATCACTAAGCTATTAAATCATCTTAAATTAACAATTTAAGCAGTATAAATATTCAACCTCAATGATCTGGTCTATGCTAAAGTTTGTCACACCAATAAAGAGAGTTGTATCTCCTCCAAGCCAGTGTTTTGAGGTTGTGAATGTAAAACATGCAACTTACAAGGAAATACTAAATACTATTTATTTAAGCATCTTCTAAAATTGTTTGTCTCTTTGACCTAACTACTGACTTCAATACAATAAGGAGGCATTCTACCATTATTATCTGGATTCCAGCCAGAGGAAAACTCCTTACTTTATATCCCCCTTTAGGTAGTACTGATGAAACTGCGGAAAAGTAAGCACTGAATTAATTTTAAATGGTAAGGCAACCTGCAAAATGTATCACAGGAAGACAAAAAACAAGGTACCAGGTGTTAAAAGTCTTGTCCTAGAAAAGAGATCTCTTAATTGACATAAAAATGTTGTTTCCTTTTAGGGGAATCTCAACAAGATATAATCCTGTCCAGTATAGTTGCTTTATGTTGAAAAAAAAATCTTTTCAATTCTATTAAAGATTCCCAGCCCGCCTCCCCAGTATGTTGCACTTATGAATATCATTCCCCAACATCCTTTTTCTAACGTGATGCCACGATAAAATTAAGTAGTCCAGATTTCTAATGCAAACTGCTTAGGGGCGAGTTGATTCTAACTGTTTGTTGAGAGCCAGTGTTTAAGTAAACATTACAAATTATCGTTGTGTAGTATATAATGGAGAGTGAAGCCCTTGAGCAATGTATTATTCATAAAATACATCATTTTATCAGTTTGATCATGTTGGTTTTTTTTAAAGAAGAAGAAGACAAGGTTTTTAGACTTGTAACTAAGCTATCAAGTTGAATGACAACAAGGAGAGTTTCTGTAATATCCTGGAAAGATCTCTCTCCTATTCCAGATCAGGTTTTCAATGCACCTAAAGAAGGGACTCTTCTTTCCCCAAAGACTCCATCCAGATTATACATAACACCAAGTTCAAATGAACTATTGAAGAATACATATTCACTAATATCTTTAGCCCAAAGTGAGTCCTCAGCAAAACTGCTAATTCTTTCATCTCTAACAAGAGGTGAAGAACAGTAAGGAAATTTGCATACTGGAGTGTCTACACACAAACACAGTGAAGTATTGGAAATAATCGATATTAGTGTTACTTGTAGCCCATAGGGCTAACCTGCTTGCTTACAGTTCTTTGTCCAGAGTCAGACTAAAACTAAATAATGGAGACTATGATCTGGGAAATGAGTCCTTAATCTTGGAGGTCACAAAACAGGTCTCAAGAGGTCACAGTCATTCTGCTACTCCCACATTTGTTAGGGGCGGCATCTTAGATAGATCTCAGTTAGATGTCAAGGAGTTTTGTAGGGGTCACAGTACAGAAAATCACAGATCTAGGGCATCTTCATCATCTGGATCCATGAAAAGGAGGCCCTTGAAAAATTCCTTAGAGATTTCAACAATTTCTATCCCACCAGCAACCTCAGCCTAGACCACTCCACATGGAAGATCCACTTTCTGGACACTACTTCACAAATAAGTGATGGACACAGAAATACCACCCTACACCGGAAACATACTGACTAATTACCTACATCCCTCAAGCTTTCATCCAGGAGACAACATATGATCCATTGTCTACATGGGGTCTGCAACCTGTGGCTCTGAAGCTGCATGTGGCTCTTTTGCTGCCCCTTGTGGCTCCAGGTTCTGAGTGCCCCCTCCACCACCACCACTGGCGGACCCTGTAGGTGGCCTGCTTCTGACTCTGGGCCTCCCTTGCCACCAGGAGATCCTGTGGACACACAATGCCAAGCTCTGGGCTCCCCACCAAAAATGGCTATTCTTATCTTTTGAATTGCTGACCCCTGGTCTATAGCCAACCCCAAACACACAAACACATTTTTTCCGACCCCTCAGACAGGGACAGAAACCTTCAGGATCTCTATCAAGATTTCTTAAAACTACAATTCCCACCTTGAGAAGTGAGCAAACAGATTGACAGAGAGCACCAGAAGTCAACTACTACAGGACAACCCCAACAAGGAAAACATCCAAACCATGACTGTTCATCACCTACAGCTCCCAAGTCAAACCTCTCCAGCACATCATCAAAGATCTACAGCCTATCCTACAAGATGATCCCTCACTCTATCAATCCTTGGGATGTAGGCCTCCCCTCACTTACCTAAGCCCACCCCTAATCTTAAACAGTTATTCACCAGCAACTACAGACCTTACAGCAGAAACACTAAGGCAGGCACATATCCCTGAAAGAAACCCTGTTGTCAATTCTGCCCACACATCTGCACAAATGACACTATCATAGGACCTAATCAAACCAGATACTTCATCAAGGGCTCATTCACGGGCTCAACCACCAATGTGATATATATCATCATGTGCCAACAATGCCCCTCTGCCCTATATATTGGACAAACTGGACTATCTCTGCACAGAATATATGGACACAAATCAGATATCAGAAATGGTAACATTCAAAAATCAATAGGGGAACACTTCAATCTCCCTGCACACTAAGTGTAAAATATGTCAGTTGCTGTGCTACAATAGAGAAACTTCAAATCAAGGGAAGCAGCAGAGTTTGAATTCATATGCAGATTTGACACCATCAACTTGGGTTTGAATAGAGATATGGACAGAGCCAATCAAAGGCCAGCATGCTAATTGTTGACAGTGAGTGGTGTTTCTCCAAGCCCCAACCTGTTGTGACTGAGACTCTGATTGGCTGGCAGACCACCAATCAGAGCTCAACTGGGATTGGCTTTGTTCTCCTGTGTACTGTTGACAACGCAGATCAACACAGATCTGCAGGGCTCTAAAAATGAGTTCCCTAAAGGAAGTGTCCAGCAGAACCATCTCTATACTGATGATCAAATGGCAAGGCATTGATCAGATCCTAAGAATATTGTTAAGGATGTGGGTTTGACTATATTTGTAATTTGCGCAGAGGTTTTTGTTTAATTTCAATATGCTTGGTAAGTGTAACATTAATAAAAACTTTACAATAGAATAGATCTTGTACTTGTGAATTCATGTGTGGTCACTATCCTTGGCCTTTATGTGTTTCTAGAGACTCTAAATCTGAACAAATGGCAGAGGTATTCAGCTTGAAGTTGAAACCAACAGTGTCAATCCTACGGTGGTGTAATACAACGTTACTAAATTCACCTTAAATCAAATAAAAAGCTACAGAACTCTTCTCCACTGGGATGTGCCAGGGACGGCAAAATAGGGCCACTTATGCTACTCTAGGTTGGGGAATTTTTCCAGAGCTGTTGCAGATCCTTGTCATCAATGTGATGAAAGCCAATATCCAGCTCAGGGTGACCATTTGCTACCGGAAGTGTGTTACATCATCCTTCCCAATGCAACACAAAGTCTATTAACTCCTTCAACTTCCAGTACAACATGCCACTTCAATAGAATATGTACAAATTTGTGAAACAAGGTGAAAAAGCACCAATAAATCTGTTAGTCTTTAAAAGTGCCACAGGACTTTGTTACCTGATCTCTAGTAATTCATGGGTCATTTACATGTAGGATCACTGATATTTCTCTTTGGATTTCATTTTCTCAGCTGGAGAATTGGCTGCTGTAAACATGCAGCACACTGGAATTCTGGTAAGAGATCTCTTTGCCTTCTGGTTTCAGTCACTGACAGATGTCAGGAATGTAGATGTCATGTTCAGTATCCACTAATTCCATCGGCTTACATTCCAGTGGCCTTTTGCTATTTTGAACAAGATTAAATTATGGATTTAGAAATGCAGCACAAAAATAAATGGCAGGAGTGCTTCATTTTTCTTGTAGGTGAGTTCCAACCTCCTTCCCCCCCACCCGCTCAACCTCCAGCCCCAACCTAGAAACATTCATTAATCATGCAAGCTGCCTCCTACCATGCTAGTGAAATTATCTTCTCAGCACTAATCATCAATATCATTGACCTTTGTCATAAAACTTGGGTCATTTATATCTATATCCCATTAAAAAGTATCATCCCACAACCACCTCTTTGCTTCTATTAAAGTCATGTCAAAAAGAATCATTGACTTATTGTCAAACCTATCCAGCCTTCCACATTAATATACCTGCAGACACCTCACTAATCACTTAGCAAACAATGCACAGCACTTACCAGGCAATGAAAAGTGAGGGACAAGAGCTGGAGTATCCTGTCCTCCTACCTTCATGGATTTGATGATGACGATGATAAATGAAAGAAGATGCACAATAGCCTTTTTCCATTTTTCTGGTCTCCCTGATGTTCAGACTTGGATAGGCACCACTGCTAATTTATTTTCTGTTTCTTCTCATTCTGTGATGGAGCAAGAGAGGGACAAGGATTTAGTTTAGTCAGTGAATCACAAGGGGAGAGCTTGTTTCATAGCTTTCTTCCAAGTAGTAGTTTTGCTAACTCTTCCCTCTACCACTTACAGATCTTTACTTACCACTGCCAATTTATTCTACCCAAAGGCATGTATATGGAGATGACATGTAGAATATTCCTATTCTTGCTCACTGAGATGGCATTTGGATTTGGATTCTATTCCCTACATTGCTACTGATTTCATATAAGACTTTGTGCAACTAATGTAGGTGACCATTTTCAAACTGGGTGCACTAAATTGTATTTAAATCCTGGGTTCAGGAGTTAGGACATAGGAGTGGGACACAAGAGACATAATTTTGATTCCTAGTTCAGCTACTGACCTGCTGTGTTACATTGGGTGAGTTCTCTGTTTCCCATCCCATCCTTACCTATCTTTTCTATTTAGAGTGCAGCCCCAAGATCAGTTATGCTTGGTGTTGTGACCATGATATAAATATATTTAGAAATAAAGGGTGTAGCGGGGCTTTGGCCCTGCTCTGGTACACAGGGGGTTAACTGAGCCTGCTGGGTTGGCAGACTATCACGAGGGAGAGCTGTTGAGCCAATCAGGGACAGGCAGGCCAGCATATAAAGGGAGCAGCAGTGTGACCTGTTCAGTCTGCCTTGAGAGCTGGAAGGAGAAGTCCTCACCCTGGCTGGCTGGCTGTAGTAGCTAGCACTCTGGAGAGCTCTGAGTGTGAAAGTGGGAGCTGACCCAAAGCTGGGGATCCTGAACAGGTGTAGGCTGCAATAGTAGCTGCAGTAGCAGTTCAGAGGTGAGGAGCCAGGAGGGATGATGACTGGACTGCAGCATGATCAGGAGCTGTGTGCAAGTGGGGGCTGTGGGGAAAGTGGCTCAGGGAAGTGATTATTGTGTAGCGGACTGAAGGAAGGTGGAGGCCTTGGATGAGGCATGTAGGGTCCTTGGGCTGGGGCCTGGAGAAGTGGATGGGCCTGGATCCCTCTCAGCTCCCCCAGAGTGCCAGGAGTGGCACAGGTGCTAGGATTTTCATGGAGCTTGCAGGCCATTGATTCTTTTAATTAGTGGTCAAGAGTGAAGCAAGCAGGACTATACCCTGGAAGGAGTGGACTGAAGGGACTTGGCCAGAAGGCTGAGATCCAAGAAATGGACTCAGAAGCAGAGTTCAGTGTGCAAGAGGGCAGAGCACAGATCACCTGGAGGGGACCATTTGAGCCATTCCCCAATAGCACCACTAGGAGGGGCCCTACAGGTGGGTTGAGTGCTGCCAACCGCCTACAATGGGGGTCTAGTTGTCAGAGGTGCTCAGCACTTGTAGCTCCCAGTGACTTTACTGAGAATTACAGGTGTTACATGCTAAAAAATAGCCTTCTAAAGTCCCTCTACTTTATGCCTCCTGGTCTGATAATGACGACCTTGTTTCTTATTTGCTTTAGTTTCCTAATTCACAAAATACCAATGATAAAAATGTACCCATCTCAAAGATTACATAAGGCTAAATTAATGAATGTGTGTAAAAGGGATTTGAGATCTTTACATGGATAGGGTTATATAAGTGCAAGCCATTGCCACTATTTCTAAGTTAAGTCTATTCATGCATTTCCAGAAGAAAAGAAACAAAAAATCAACCTTTCAAAGGACTAAGAATTGCAACAGTAAAGAATGAGATTTTTTTTAAAGAGCTTTTAAAAGGATATAAGATCTCATGCTTTGGACATACACCATTTTATACAACCAAATATTTAACCATTGGGAAGAAACATGATTAAGTGGTGTGGAATTTTGTGCATCTTCTTCTGAAATATTGAGTGCTGGTCACTGTCAGAAGCCAGTTACTGAACTAACTGGACCACTGGTACAGCATTCTTATCATGGTGTGAAATGAAAGAAAATTGTCTTTAGTGGAAACTAATTTCAAGGTAGACTTGCCAGCTGTGCCACTATAAGACAAGCAGGCCAGTACCTTAACGGCTTCTGAACATCGAGCCAAATGTAACTCTTTTGAAAATCAGCAGGTTTAGTTTGACAATTTTAGCAGATGTCTGATACTATGCAAGGACATTGAAAGTTGTGCCAAACTCTGTTCTTTGATCCGCATGCACACATCTGGCTATCAGATATGTACATCTGCCCAACATGACCCATGTTTAACCCATGCATAGGTCCTTAATTGTGTCTTTCTGTGGCTGTCCTGTTCTTTGTTCTATCATGTTAACCAGATGAGTTAAGTCCAAAGTTATTTATTTGAAAACATTTCTCCCACTCACCCCAGGGGAAAAAAAATGGGTGAGAAACAAAGAGAACCAGAGTGAATTCCCACTGGATTTTCAGGTGATTGCAAGTTATTCAAAGTCCACTAACATAAAACAAGCCAGAGATTCATTTTGTAATCACATGTTTTTGGGTTTCATATCTGAGAATCTGTATTAACTAAGACTAAGATAATTAAAAAATGATTAGTAAAGCTGGAAATGTTTAGAAAGAAGTAGGGAGATAAAAAGAAAACATACATTTAAAAGTGGAGACTCAGACAAATTGAAGGAAATATCCAGGAAAATTAAATATTAATTATTACAGTTCAGCCAATAATTGTCTCTGAAATTTTATCTGTTTTCTTATTTTTGAAAGGCCCATAGACCAATTCTGAGTTCCTTGAAATTACTCTTCATTTAAATGGACCAGACAATATTTTGGTGAGGTTTTCTCTCTTAAGGAAAGAAAATACTCTGACTTCACTGCAAATATTTGATTCTTGAATGTTGACAGTCTAGTTGCATTGATTGGGATTAGTTCTCTGAGTCACATAGTAGGCATCCTTTAATTGGATGACCATAACTCAAACAGGGGGAGGACTTAGAAAAAAATGATTGGTAGTCTCCTTCTCTGGAAGGACAAGCAGAGTGGACAGCATGGATAACAAATTCAGACAACAGCTTTGCAGGATGAAGTATGACACACTTTTGGCTGATGGAACCATCACTTTATTCCCAAGCAATTCTGGTATTAGTACTAAAGGAAGTACAATTGTAATAATATTATAATGCCGTGGCCCTTGTTTATGTGATACCAATTGCCAAACACTCATCTGAAGTCTTATCCCATCTTAAGCAAAATAGCATACAGTGATGGGGCAACAAATGAAAAGGAAAGGAACTGAACCAATGTGAATGAGAGTAAACTATTAATGTAATAGACCTCCCTGACAATGAGTAACTGTCAACAGAACAAGGGAATATGCATCATAATTGAATGTTTTGAAAGCAAATGAGGGCAAAAGAAATATATTGTGTTCCTAATTGCACTATTGGTGGTGCACAAGAAGTATCAGAATAGATGGAAAGGGGCACTGAAGAACTCAGATGCTTTATAATAAGATGCAGGGTCTTCAGTGTTTAAGATGATGATTCCTATCTAGTTCAAATCAAAAGAAACCAAAGATTGCTGTTAGCTGCTGTTTGTTCAGTGATCTGTGTAAAGTGAGCTACTTTTAACACCTTCATGGACTGATGCTCATCTAATACAGCTGGTGGCTATGTTAGACATAATTGCCCTCTTGATGGCAGAAATGTTCAGCATGAGAACAATGAACTATGACTACCTTAATAAAGATGGTAAGTCCAGGTTGAGATGCACTGGTTGAATGGTTAATATGCAGAACCTGCACAGTTTTTGTCCATGCTATCCATATGTGTCTTATACAGTGCCCATACCTTTTGGTAATAGACGCTACAACATGCCCTACCTCATCAAGAGGTGCATGGAGGACTTCCATTCCTAGGCCTGTGAAAGAGTACTTGTGATAAGGACTGAATATACCAGTGTAAAGAAGAGAAGACTGCTTTTGTATGTGCTAGATTCAAATAGCTCCCCCAGATCATGTTCTTAAGTGTGTTTCTAAGTGGTTCCTGTGGCTTTGGGTTTGGGAAGTACAATTCCCAAGATGTATTGTGGGGTTGAGGGGGTTGGGAGAGGAAGGAAACAGAGGGGAAAGAGGAAAAGGATCTGAAAAGTGAGAAGGATGAACTTTAATTTTGCTGTTAATGAGCCTCCTGAGCCTTACTCAGAGGTTTGGGTATAAAAAGTTCATTAAGAGGACTAAAAGTAAAGATAATTCCAAAGCTGATGCTGTGGGATCATATGCTTACACATGGGGATTACTAGCTGTTCTAATTCACAAATGATAAGTATAGCATAAATACCTTGGGCTATATCTAGACTGCAAAAGTTACTATGACTTTATGAAGTCGACTTAGAGAGTCTCCACTAGACTCTTAAGTCAACTGGCAAAGTGAACATAGAGCCCCGGCTCTGAGGGAGCCGTGGCTCCCCTGGCTAGGGGAGCTGCAGCTCCCAGGGACAAGGGGAGCCACATCTCCCAGTGAAAAGGGGAGCCAAGGCTCCCTGGCAAACGGGGAGCCCTGGATTCCCCTGACCACAAAGGAGCCGCATGTGGCTCCCCGGGGACAAAGGAGCTGCACACGGCTTCCTTGTTCTGGGGTGGAGCCATGGATCCCAGAGAGAAGGGTGCCCCACAGGGCTCCCCGGCCCAGGCTGCAATGGTGAGGGAAAACCCTGCCGCTGGGGCTCCAGGATCGATGGAGTCCCCTGTCCCCGGGCCCGGGTTCCAGCGGCGAGGGATTCCCCCGACACCTCAGCCGGGGCTGCAGCCATGCAGCTGGAGCCCCAGCTGGGGTAGCGGGGATTTTCCTTGCTGCTGCCACCCGGGCCAGGGAGCCCCACAAGTCTCCCTTCTTCCCAGAAGCCACAGCTCCCTTGTCGTAGGGAGCCGCAGCTCCCTTGTCCCCCAGGGGGAGCCGGAGCTCTCACGGAGAAGAGAACTGTGACTCCCTTCTTGCCCGGAGCTCCGGCTCCCCCTGGGATAACTTGGACAAGGGAACCGCGGCTCCTCCTGGGAACAAGGGAGCTGTGCATGGCTCCCCCGCAGAAGAGAGCCATTTGTGGCTCCCTTCTGCCAGGGAGCCATGCAGGGCTCCCTTGTCCCTCCCGCCCAAGGTTGACTTATGGTATAAATGGACTTAGGGCGTCCACACTGGCTTAAGTCGACTTAAGCTTTAAGTCGACCTAAAATGAGGTGTTATTAAGTTAACTTAAGCTTTCATTAAGTTGACTTAAAGAAGCCCTTAAGTTGACTTAATAAAAACCCAGTGTGGACACTAGTAGTTTAGGTCAACTTAAGTGTCCTTAAGTTGACCTAAGCTCCCAGTGTAGACACACCCTTGGTGAGAGAGAGATAAAGGTGTCTGACTCGTAGACACTAGTAATGGGTGAACCTCAAAACATTTTGAATTCAGAAAATAAAATAAAATACTGGGGGTCAGATCTGAAGCTGCTGTAGAGTTGTGTAGGCAACAGACTTTTTCATAGACTGCAGGCGTGGACTTTCTGGCGGCATGAACTGCAACAATGGACATTTTCATAGACCATGGGCATATCCTGGCTGGATACCAAAAAAGCAGAATATACTAGAAAGAGAGAAACCTAAGGCCAATACACATCAAAAATAAACTGAGCAGTTACAAGCCACCCAAAAATTTGGTTTGAATGAACCAGTTGGGCCATCCCTAAACAGAGAGATACCAGAATATCTAAAGGATATATCTCAGTATCTACTGACTCACAACAGGAAGAGCTGCCCCTTTTATCTTTGTGTTATTAAAATCTGATAATGCCTCTTTTAATGTCAGCTAAGTTTTTTTCTCCCATGCCAAATTGGGTCTTGCAGGTAGAGTTGTCAGCACTGGTAATGTACATGATCTTTGAACTGCTTCCAACAATTCTGACCCAGACAGACGCACACACGAGTCCTCTGCAAAATATTAATTAATACCTATTTGCTGCACAAATGCAGAGCAGAGAGCCAAATGAAGTTGAAAAAAAATTAAATTTCCACTCAATACATCTGGTTATGTCACCTTTACTTATATGATATCAAGTCAGCTTAAATGGAGTACTAAGGGCATACAGTTCAATATATGGTTAACAAAATAAAGCATAATAATTATTTATTCTTAGTAGTAGAGAAATATACTGGTTGCTGTGTATGGCCACTTCCCTCTCCTGCCTTTATTCAGAACTGCATGGCTGTATGCAATACATCTTGCAGTGCTACCAGCTAATAGAGTGATTGTGTGTATATATCTATCTATATAGATAAATAATTAGAAAATTTGCAATACTGTAACTAGATTTGTTGATTTCTACTACTGGATAAATCCCCCAAATATATAATGCCTATTTAAACTGGTTTACTTAATTCAGATAAATTTGCTTAAACTGAATATAAACTAGATTAAGTGTGTCTACATTAGAGTTTTACATCAGTGTAACTAAAATCACATTAGTAAGGTCCAAAACCTCTGTGTGCATTCCATCCTAGGTGTATACCTTTTAGCTCAAAAATTTGAGGTCCTGTGCCTTTGGAACAAAAGGATCTTAGCTGCATACCCATGGCAGTCATGGTGTACAACATGATAATCTTGGACTTGTTACATTATTAAACTAGTGTTTTGTTGGGTGAAGAGTCTCATAGACTGGCAACTTAGTTTGAATTAAGGAGGCTTAATTCGAACTAACTAAAGCCATGGCTATGCTAGGATTTAATTAGTTCAAATTAAGGGCTTCCTTAATTTGAACTAAAAAATTCAAATTAGCAATCCCCATTCATTTCAATAGCCGGTTAGTTCGAACTAAGAAATTAGTTAGAATTAACATGGCCACACTGGTTAAGTCGAACTAGCTAAACTAACTTAACTAACTAAAATTAGTTCAAACTAACTAACTTTAGCAAGTGTAGACATAGCCATAGACTTTAAGGTCAGAAGGGACCAGTACGATCATCTAGTCTGACCTCCTGTAAAATGCAGGCCTCAAGACCTCACCCACCCACTCCAACAACAGGCCACCAACCTATGACTGAGTTATTTACCTCCTTAAATCATGATTTAAGGACTTTAAGATACAGAGAATTCACCAGTAGGTGAGCCATGCCCTGTGCTACAGAAGAAGGAGAAAAAACCCCAGAGCCCAGGTCAATCAGCCCTGGGGGAAAATTCCCTCCCGACCCCAAATATGGCGATCAATTAAACCTGAGCATGTGGGCAAGTCTCAACAGCCAGTTATCCAATAAACAATTCTCTGTAATAACTCAGAACCCACCCTAGATAGAGTCACCAGATACCAAACCTCCAAAAATTATTGATCTCAGATATATGAATGATTAGCGGACTAAAAATACACAGAAAGAAAATAGAGGGGGGAAAAAGATTGGGGGAAAAATATCCATTTGTTATAAGAATACTGTAGCAGTTTCTAACACGGGTCTCACCAGCAGGGCGCCTCCTGGTGATGAATTACTCAAGTGGTCCCCCTGCTGGTAGCGCGTGCTCTGCTCGCTACTTAACAGACTCAGTCCTCGAGTCCTCTTCTTGGCCCTCAGCCCTCCAGCCAAGCCCAAAGTCCACCCCTTCCGGGCTATCTAGGTCCCCTGGCCCACTTTGCAGTGGTGGGCCAGGCCTAGTCCATGGACCACTTCCCAATGGGCTAGTCCAGCCCGCTATAATCCAGCCACAAGTTAAAACAGTCTAGGGCTAGTGAACTTGTACCCCACCTGCCACCTGCGCTGCTCCTGGCACGCTGGGGAGAGCGGGGAGGGACCTAGGTTCACCCTCTACACCAGGTCCTGGCCCAGGCACCCTATGTGACTCCAGTCAGGCCTTCCACCTCCCACCAGTCTCTTCACTTCACAGGCGTCGACTCCCTGGGCAACTTCCTGGCAGCCCCCAGTCACACACCTCTCACTAGTCCAGAGGCAGCCGCCGTCTGCTCTCAGCTTCCAACCCTCAGTCCGCTGCTCCAACCTTGGTCTTACCATGCGGAGTCCAGCCTCTGTCCCTCTAGACCTCCCTTGCCTGGACCGCTGCCCTACCATAGCACATCTGGCCAGCTGCTCCAGAGTCCCAGCCACTGTCCCTCCAGACCTCCTCACCTCTGTACCGCTGCCCCAAAGCCTTTGCCCTTCTGGGTGCCTTCCTGTCTTCCTTAGCTCCCAGTGGCTGCACTGGGAGCTCTCCAGGGTGATGGCTTCATCAGCCAGCCAGCCAACAGGAGAACCTTCCCCTTGGGCTACCCAGGCTAGGCTCTCTCTGCCCTGCTGCTCCTGGCCTTATACTGCCAGCATGGCCCTGATTGGCTGTTGCAGCCACCCACTTTTAACCTCTTCCTACCCTAGTTAATTCCTTGTTAACTGGAGTGGAGCCACTGCTCCACTACAAATACAAATTCTGGGCCAAATGTATTCCAAGTCTCAATAATTAACTTCAGTGCAATTACACAACAGGTGAATTTGACCCAGTGATTCAGCCCACATACTAGGAAGTTCTCAGTCACATTATCTATCTAAAGAGTGTTCTAGAAAAAAAGCTTGGTAAGGTATTTAGCTTGGAATCCCAAATGCTCATGATGGACACTTTATAAAAAAGTCACTGCCAATGTACAACATTTTTCACTAAAACTTTTTCTTTTGTGAAAGGTTCAAAATGTGATTTCAGGGGACTGAGTTGTTTATTTTTGTGACAATAGACTTTTTCAAAATAACATATAAAAATTGTTTGATAGACAGGGCCAGCAGTGGGAACATATTGATAAAAAGGGAACGTTTAATGAGAATACATGTATAAGGATGTCCAAGGACACTTCTTGGCAAGGTCTGACAACTTAAAGAATAAAAGGGTAAAATGTGAGATAAAAATAAACAAATGAAGAGTTCATTTTAGTATTCATTTAGTGGAAAAGTCCTATAGAATTTAATACAGAATAGGAACCTTTCCATTGAATTTTCAAACCGACCTTCTTAGCAGGAGTATAACGAAGAATGGAAACTTTTACAAAACAAAGAAAGGAGATCATTTTGTATTAAGCCCCAGCTCAATAAAATACTGAAGCATGTGTTTACTCCATGTATGTGCTTATGCCTCATTGAAGTCATTAAAGTTAAGTAGGTGCTTCAGTGATTTGCTGAATTTAATTCTTAAATTTTTATAGTAAATCTAAAAACTTAGTTTCATTCCAATCAAATAGTATCAGGCTTTTCATTCTCATTAGATCAAAATAAGGACCCATCTTTTCATAGAATCATAGGCTAACTCTACACTACAAAAAATTAGGTTGACCTTATTAAGTCTACTTAACAAAGTGCTGTCCATCGACGTAGACTAAGTCCACTTCGTTAAGTCAACTAACTGCCTTTAGGTCGACTTAACAAAGTGGACTTAAACATCCACACTGGGCTTAGGTTGACCTAAAAAAGGGTTAGGTCTACCTAAGCAGGCTTCAGTTGACCTACCCGGTGGTTCTTATTAAATCGACTTAAGCTTTCATTAAGTCAACTTAAAGAATTTCTTAAGTCAGCTTAATGAAAGACTAGTGTGGACGTGTCTTTGTTTAAGCCAACTTAAGCCTCCTTAAGTCGACTTAAACTGCCAGTGTAGACATAGCCATAGAAATTGGAAGGGACCATGAGAGGTCATCGAGCCTCCTGCACTCATGGCAGATGTTTGTTTTCTGACAGTCCTTTCGGCTTTGCACCAAACTTCCCTGCCTCCACACCATAACACCTTCCCCCGCACACAAATTCATTGGGAAGCAGTTAGGGCGCTCGCTCTCTCTCTCTCACACACACAAAATAATCTGTCACAAAGACAGAAAATCAAGGAAACAAAATGTTAAACTACACCTTCTGCTACTCCACCCACAAGCACCCATCTGATTGTTATCACAACTATCATACAACACACCAAAACCCGAAATTCTGCCCTGCCCCCTCTCCCCCACCACTTCACTCTTCTGTACCTGCTTCTTCACCAGATTATTTTGCTCCTGCATCATTAATAAATATGGATGTTTGATGTAACAGTTGGCTGGAGTGGTAAAGGGTTGCATGCAGGAGGGTGAGGGAAGGCTGGCACTCCATGTGAGGATAGAGTTGAAGTTGTGATGTATGGTTCCTGATGTACAATAGTTGTGCATGTGCCAGTGGGTGCAAGTGTAGCAGGTACATTGGGTGACTGGACATTTCATTGCTTTCCTTCTGTGGGTTTGTGACAAAACCCCAGCTGCTTCACAACAGTATTTTTTTGTGTTGTAACTTTCTAGCCTTTTTTGAATACTTAATTGGAGGAAGGGGGAGAGTTGGGTAGAAGAGAAGGGACTGAGATGTAGGGGGATAGGTTTCTGGTGAGTAGAAGTGGGGTTAGAGGTAGAGAATATTTTATCCATCAGAAGCCACACATGCATTATGTGTCAGTGGCTGGCCCATGAACTCTTCTCTATTATAGGATAAAATGTGACAGGAAAGTGTAGGTATTGAAGGAGTATTTACATGCACCTGGGCCCATCAATCTGTTTTGCAAGTGCCCATCCTTAGCTATCAGAATGATATGCTCATTCCCCCTGTCAATGAGACTTGTGTGTACTGACAATCAACAGTGGTTAGCTGTCTTCTGTCAGTCAGGTTTAGGGATACAGCACATAATTGTGCAGTTATAATGTGAAAAAAATGGCTAAACATGACCCCTGAGCCAAAATTAACAAAAGTTCCATCCCAAGCACCATATTTTCTCAGAATGCACCCTTCATAGAATCACAGGGATGGAAGGGATCTCATGAGGTCATCTAGTCCAACCCCCTGCTAAAAGCAGGGCCACTCCCACCAAATCATCCCAGCCAGGGTTTTGTATAACACGAAATTAAATATTTCAAAAGATGGAGATTCCACCACCTCCCTAGGTAACCCATTCCAGTGCTTCACCCCCATCCCCCCGCCCCATGTAGAACCCTTTCAAGTAGTTGAACATTGCTATCAAATCCCCCTTCAGTCTTCTCTTCTGCAGACTATATAAGCCTACTTCCTTCAATCTCTCCTTATAAGTCATGTGCCCCCGCCCTCTAATCATTTTCCTTGCCCTATGCTGGACTTTTTCTAATTTGTCAACATCCTCTCTGTAGTGAGGAGCCCAAAACTAGACACAGTATTCCAGATGATTTGCCAGGTGATATGGTTCCAGGGAGTAAACTGATGAGCCATTAAGGATACAATGGTTGTATTCTTTATGTCCTCAATGGCTCATCAGGATACTCCCTGGGACCATTCTACCTGGAAAATTCCTAAATATTAAGGAGACAATGGTTGTTCACACCCTCCTGTCTAAGACATTTGGCCAGAATGACACAAGTTAAAGTATGGATATAACATCAAATTCTTAACTTCTAATCAAAATAGAATTCCTAGACATAAACTATATAATCATTCCCAGCAAATTACTACCTTTCTATTGATACCAACCATGACATAGTTCCTATGGATTATAGCATTTATGAGGTATCCATAGAAAATATCATAAATGCTTCCCTAAATCCAGACAGTGTCACACACAGGGCTCTGCCCTGCCAGGGTCCCTGTCCCCCTTTGCCCCATTGTACACAGAGGGTGCTCCCCCCCCCGCCACCGTGGACCTGCCCAAGGTCCCCCTAGCCCCACAAAGTCAACCTAGAGCAGTGGTGGGCAAACTTATTAGTGAACTGAGCCAAATATCAACAAAACAGCGATTGAAATTTCTTTGGAGTGCCAAATTTTTTAAACTTAAAATATATAGGAAGGTACATTGTTATTAACTTAATAAGGGTATTCCTAACCATCTCAACATACCTTTCTCAATTCTCGACACTACATCTTCTTTCACTCCACAACGTTTCCCGTATTTGTGTAAAAGACGAAGAGAAAAAGAAAAAAAAAGAAAGGAAGGCAGGGAAGAGAAGGGAAAGGAGGGCAGAGAGAAAAAGAGAGAAGGAAAAAAGAGAAAGGGAGAGAAAGCGGGCGGGCAGGGCGGGCGGGCGGGCGGGCGGGCAGGCCGGGCAGGCAGGCAAAGAAAGCAAGCAAGCAGGCAAAGAAAGCAAGCAAGCAAGCAGGCAAAGAAAGCAGGCAAGCAAGCAGTCAAAGAAAGAAAGCAGGCAAGCAAGCAGGCAAAGAAAGAAAGCAGGCAAAGAAAGCAAGAAAGCAGGCAAAGAAAGCAAGAAAGAAAGAAAGCAGGCAAAGAAAGCAAGAAAGCAAGCAGGCAAAGCAAGAAAGCAGGCAAAGAAAGCAAGAAAGAAAGAAAGCAGGCAAAGCAAGAAAGCAAGAAAGCAAGAAAGCAAGCAAAGAAAGCAAGAAGGCAAAGAAAGCAAGAAAGCAAGCAGGCAAGAAGGCAAAGAAAGCAAGAAAGAAAAGTCAAGGCCCCTGGCGGGGGAGGCTCCGGGAAGCCGCCGGTGGGGCGGAGAAGATCCCAGCCCCGGAGGCTGATCCTGGCCCCGTGCTGGGAGGCCGAGGATTAGCGCGGCCCCGGCCCCGGGAAGGAGGCAGACGGCGGGTGGGACCCCGGGAGCCCGCCGCGGCCGCAGCCACCCCCCTGCCCCAGCCACGTGGGGCAGGCAGGCAGACCCGCGCTCCTGAGCCGAGCCTGCCTGTCCCACCCTGGGGACGGGGACGGCCAGCCCAGAGGCCGGGCACAGGCCGGGTGTGCCGCGGCAGAGCCACTGCCCCAGGGGTTGGAGGGAGCAGCGGGGGCTGCCGGACTGCACGGGGGTCCCTTACTGCTGCGCGGCCGCGCACCCGCGCAGCTTACCGGGAACACTGCCCACCAGTCTCCTTCTCCCCATGTTCCCTCCACCACTCTCCAGGCAGCAGCCAGTCTCCTCGCACCCCCCCCACCCACTCTCCTTGTCCCCCCACCCCTCTCCAGGCGGCAGCCAGTCTCCTTCTCCCCATGGTCCCCTCACCCCTCTCCAGGCGGCAGCCAGTCTCCTTCTCCCCATGTTCCCTCCACCCCTCTCCAGTCCCCACCAGTCTCCTTCTCCCCATGTTCCCTCCACCCCTCTCCAGGCGGCAGCCAGTCTCCTCACGCCCCCCCCCACCCACTCTCCTCATCCCCCCACCCCTCTCCAGGCCTCCCTCCAGCCACCTTACCTGGCCGGAGGCTCGCAGCTGCAGGGACGGCCGGCAGAGCTGCTTCTCGGCCAGGCCGCTCCCACCCTGAGCACGCTCTGTCTGCGCATGCTCAGGGTGGGAGATTTGAATCTCCCCAGCCCGGCCGCAGCAGCAGTCTGCATTTAAAGGGAACAAGGCCCGCACCTGGAAGAGCCAAATTCAAGGGGCTAAAGAGCCGCTTGTGGCTCGCGAGCCGCGGTTTGCTGACCACTGACCTAGAGCATCCAGTGTGGACGCTCTAGGTCGACTTTATAAGTTCCCCTTTAAGTCGACTTTAATTTTAAGTGTTGACACACTAAGTTGACTTAGTTAAAGTCGACTTAAAAGTGCAAGTGTAGAGATTGCCTTCTATGATGGGATCACTGTGGCTATCAGGTTGGTCATGCACAATTTGCCCTTGGTGAATCCAAGCTGGCAATTCCTGATCACTCTATTTCCCCTCAAGTGTTTCAGAATGGAGCCTTTGAGGATCTGCTCCATGATTTTTCCAGGGATTGAAGTGAGGCTGATCAGTCTTTAGTTCCCGAGATCCTCCTTTTTCCCTTTCTCGGTGATTGGTACTATATCATCATCACATTTTGAGTAGGTAGACCATATTTTATAAGAGAAATTGAGCAACAGTAAAACAAGTAGCACACATTTCAGGCAGAACCAAAACCTGGATGAAATATAAGGAATAAACAAACAAAAATGAAATAGAAAATTCAAAGAACATTAAAAGTACCTGTGTGAGATTTCACAATGATTGCCCATCTGCTTTTCGAGGAACAACAGGAACTTATGTTCCTTTTTAGAACACAGCCTTATCTATGGTGTTGCTATGACACTTCTAGAATAGCGCAGAAGCAGGAGTTCCGTACTCCCAGCCCCATACTCCAACCACTTTGGAATGTCTCTGAGAAACTGGTGTGAGATCTTTTGAGCACAAGACTGGCAGTTCTAATCTTTGCTATCTCCATCTGGGACCTTGAGAAAGCCATTTAAACTCATTCCTCAGTTAGTTTCCCCTTTTGTAAAATGAAGATTGTACTAACTTACCTCCCACGGTTAGCTAAAATTTGTAAAATACAGTGAAGATTAAACACACTATGGAAGTGCTAAATAATAGGATAATGACCTACGCAACTGATGTCAATAGGAGCTTTGCTATTGACTTCAATGGGAACAGGGTCAGAACCTATTATAATTGAGAGCATCTGTTAATATACATCACTTCCTTACTACCTGCAGCTCTCCGCTAGCTCATAAAGTCACTCACCGACATAATAGAATATAGAGTACAGGAATGGGTGATACATTCTAGTGTGTGGTTATGAGCTCTTTAATAGCACACCTTTCCCTTCAGTGTCATAGTAGAGGGTGTATAAATAAACCTCTATGTATTATACTACCATAGACATAATGGGAAATGAGCATATTTTTACCAAGCTAAAAGGACATGTGATGTGACATCCACAACAGATCAGTAGCTTCTCTTATGGAAATACCAAAATAGTCTAGCACCCGTGTCCACCAATTGGCTTCAGAATGAACTAAAAGAACAATGTTTTCTTATGAAATTTCAAATGTGGTTGATAAAGGTAAAAGTGTTGATATAATGTGCTTAGATTTCTGTAAGGCATTTGACCTGCTGTTGTATGGCATTTTGATTTAAAACAAAAAACAACCCCCCCCCCCCCCAACCCCTAGAAAAATATAAAATTAATGGCACAAACCAAAGGGATTTAAAAGCTGGCTAGCTGATAAGTCTCAATATATAAGGAAATGTAAAATTATCACAAAGTTTGAAGATGACCCAAAAAATGGGGGAGTGGTTAATGGAGGACAGGTCACTGATTCAAGAGTGATCTAGATCAATTGGAAAGCAGAGGACAAGCAAGCAATGATAGTTTTAATATGGCTAATCATAAAGGTCTAAATCTAGTTAATGTGGCCTACATTTCTTGTTACCAGATGGAGAAACTCTATTCAGGAAAGTAGTGACCCTGAAAAAGATTTGGGGGTCATGTTGCATAATCGCATAATCCCTACTCTACAAAATGGCTCATGGAATCCTTGGATGCATAAACAGTTATTCCCCATTTTGTAGTTGTGCATTTGATTTTTCTATTCTAATGTAGTTCTTTACACTTGTCTCTGTTGAATTTAATCTTGTTGATTTCCAACCTAATTTATAATTTATCCAGGTTCCTTTGAATTCTAATCCTGTCCTCCAAATTCCTTATGACCATTGTCAGCTTGATGTCATCATCCACAGGTATTATAAGCACACTCTCCACTCCATTATCCAAGCCATTAATGAAAATATTGACCATTACCAGATCCAGCACAATTATTTTTTGCAGGCTGAACTTCGTACCCTTCCAAGACCAAGTCTGCTCCACAATTGTCCAACAGCAGGGACCAGGCCCTCTCAGAAAAGTAGTGTTAGCTTTGCTGCCTTTACCAAGACATAAACTGACAGATTGGAATGCTTTAACTAGAAGGACACACATTGTTCAATTTATGCAGCACTAATGATTTATAAATGGAAGCAAAAGAAGTTTATTAACAAAACAGCATGGATTAAGAGATACAAAGTTAAAGTGATAAAGATAGAAATGTGACAAGTAAATGAAAGTCAAAATACACATTGAGTCTAAAATGTAACTTGGTAAGTAAGTAGTCCCCTGGCACTTTTAAGGGTTAACAAATTTATTGATCGCATGAGCTTTCATGGGCAGAATACCACTTCATCAGACACATGAAATGGAAACTATAGTATGAAAGAGGATGTATAAATGCGACAAGGGAAAGTCAAAAGGTTCATTCAGAATTATTTTAACAAACCAAGTGGATTCAAACAGAGTGGAATAGTGGAATAACACATAAGAAGGTGGGACGATTAAAAATGTGTGGGGGAGGGGGAGAATCACCTTTTATAATGAGTGAGCCAGCCCATATCTCTATTCAAACCCAAGGAAATGGTGTCAAATTTGCATATGAATTCTAACTCTGCAGTTTCCCTTTGAAGTTTTGATTTGAAGTTTTCTACTGAAGCACTGTAACTGACATGTCTTTCACAGAATATGTAGGAAGGTCAAAGTGTTCACCCATGGGTTTTTGAATATTGCTATTTCTGATGTCAGATTTGTCTCTTTATTCTTTTGTGCAGCGACAGTCCAGTTTGTTCAATGTTTAAGACAGAGGGGCATTGTTGATGCATGATGGAAAATATCACATTATAGATGAGCCCTTGTTGGAGTAGCTGGTTTGATTAGGTTCCATGATGGTGTCATTTGAGCAGATGTGTGGGCACAGTTGAGAATGGGGTTTGTTATAGGGATATGTGCCTGCCTTAGTGTTTCTGTTGTATGGTGTGTAGTTGCCAATGAGTAACTGCTTAAGGTTGAGGGGCTGTCTGTAAGCAAGGAGAGGTCTACTTCCCAAGGCTTGAGAGAGTCCGGGATCATCTTGTAGTATAGGCTGTAAATCCTTGATGTGCTGGAGACGTTTGACTTGGGGGCTGTAGGTGATGACCAGGAGCATTCCAATGTTTTCCTTATTTTGCTTGTCCTGTAGTAGCTGACTTCCGGGTACCCTTCTAGCTCTGTTAATCTGTCTCTTCACTTCTCCAGATGAATATTGTAGTTTTAAGAATGCTTGATAGAGATCCTGAAGGTGTTTGTCTTTGTTTGAGGATTTGGAACAAATGCAGTTGTATCTTAGGGCTTGGGTGTAGACAATGGATCATGTGGTGTGTCCCAAATGAAAACTTGAGGTAGGTAGGTAACTATAGCGATTAGTAGGTTTCTGGTATAGGGTGGTGTTTATTTGTCCATCACTTATTTGTATTCTAGTGTCCTGGAAGTGGATCTCCTGTGTGGAGTGGTCTAGGCTGAGGTTGTTGTCACTTCACATTGGATTGTAACTGGAGACACCAACCAAGTTCACCACTTTAACCAGATAACTCATGGGATAAGGAAACCTGAAATACCACCCTTCTCCCCCCCCACCACCACGTTTTTTTTTTTTTTCTAATAAAGAGATAAGGGATTTAATAACTAACACCCTTTAAAAAAAGTGTTATAACTAATCAACATCCAAACACCTTATCCCCATCATAACAAATGACTTGTTCACAGGGCAGCCACTCAGTCTATTGGCATGGAATCTCAGAATAGGCCAACCTTGGTCTTCCACTCTTTATAGCAGCCAGGGATGAAAAACAGGGGCAAATGCCTGGGGGTGGATCTGGCTGAAATTGAAAGCAGTTTGGTTCAGCTAAGAGGTTGCCAGTGCTGATGGTCATCCAAAGTAAGGGGAGTCAGGCAGTATAAGAGGGATATAGCAGATTAGCATCCAAGCACTTTCCATCTTTTACTGCTAGACCTATTTGAATTGATTTGTTTTCACCCAGGCTAATATGATGAAACAGAATGCAAATGAATTTGATGCTCCCCTGGAAACTGAACCCTTTCAATTTGCCACAAAACCAGTACAGTGCAGATAGCAGCAGTTTAAAGTTTTCCTGGACTTTTCCCTGCCAAAGTACCAGCTTGACCCTTACGGTGCCATCTCAAAAGGTGAGTGGGTCATTTAGCTTCTATGCACATTCAGTTCTTGAACCGGCTGCTGAAATTGGCAAGGAAGTTATGGAACATGGCCAGTGGAGGTGAGACTGCTTTTTGTGGCTCAGATAACTTTTCCCCAAGGAGTATGTGAAGACTTATTCCATACAGGCTTTCCAATAGTAATGGGGTGGTTACTGATTTTGGCCTTGTCCTCAGACAGAATGCTTTGGCCTGGCACGGACCCCTGCAGCCATACTGAGATCCATTAACTTTCACTGAGACTTGAAGCACACTCAGCATCTCATGCCAGCAGATCAGATGGCTGGTTTGTGGCGTCAGTCAGTATTCAAGATGTCACTCCACAACCCATTTTGAATCCCATGGGACATTTGGCCTTGTTCCCAGATTTATTGCTTATTATGCAAGAGGAGTAGTAGGGGTGGGAAAGTGAAAGATCCATGAAGGTGAACTCAGAAACAGCCTTGACAAAAAGACCTAAGTGCCCCAGATGCTTAATGAGGAGCACTTAGTTTCTGAATAAATATAAAACTCCGTTCTGAGTGCCAATTGAATAGTAGAGGATATATGCAAATGGACTTCCTGACAGGATGTATGACTTCCAAGATCTTTCTCTTTTGTTTGGTCTGCAATACTTCATTTATGAAGCATGTTCTCTCCAGAGGCGAGTAACAAGATTCAGTGCAGTTTTCTCCTAATTTAAATTGAAGTAAATGAACATACAAGGTGTTCATGGGAGAATGTTTCAGATTGGAATAGGAAACTTTTGAAGACATTGGAACTACCTATGACAAGAGGATGAGGTAGTGAGTAAATTAATATGAATGCTTAATGAGCTATGTTCTTCCCATCCTGTTCAGAAGAACTAGAACTTTCTGTGGAAGTTAGGAGCAGCTTGAAGTGTAAACACATGGGCATAATAAAAGTAAGTGTTTATTAGAAATTTGATTTGTTTTATATTTGCATTTTAAAACTTTTAATCATACCACTGACATAGCTTGTTGCTATCTTGTTTTACTAGTCTTATCTTTATAGGATCTGGAGTACTGTGTCCAGTTTTGGGCTCCCCACTACAGAAAGGAT
>ML685885.1:5050718-5075521 GCA_007922175.1 Pelusios castaneus | reverse complement strand
AGGCCAATGGCATATTAGGCTGCATCAGTAGGAGTATTGCCAGCAGACCGAGGGATGTGATAATTCCCCTCTATTCGACACTGGTCAGACCGCATCTGGAATACTGTGTCCAGTTTTGGGCTCCCCACTACAAAAAGGATGTGAACAAATTAGAAAGAGTCCAGTGGAGGGCAATAAAAATGATTAGGGGGTTGGGGCACATGACTTATGAGGAGAGACTGAAGGAACTAGGCTTATTTAGTCTACAGAAGAGAAGACTGAGGGGAGATTTGATAGCAACCTTCAACTACTTGAAGGGTTGCTCCAAAGAGGAGGGAGCTAGGCTGTTCTCGAGGGTAACAGAGGACAGAAGAAGGAGCAATGGTTTCAAATTACAGCTGGGGAGGTCAAGGTTGGATATTAGGAAAAACTTTCTCACTAGGAGGGTGGTGAAGCATTGGTATGGGCTATCTAGGGAGGTGGTAGAATCTTCATCTTTGGAGATTTTTAAGGCTTGGTTACACAAAACCCTGGCTGGGGTGATTTAGGGGGAGTGGTCCTGCTTTTTAGCAGGGGGTTGGACTAGATGACCTCGTGAGGTCCCTTCCAACCCTATTATTCTATGATTCTATGATTGGCTCATTAACCACATGGGTCCCACCCATATTTTTCTTTTCTTGTTTGCAATTTGCATGCTGTGCTTTCAATCAGATTTCCTTGGCCACCAATGGAATTTCTGATTGACAGCAAGGCATATGAACTGCAAACAAGAAAATGAACAAGTGGGTGGGGAAGGCCTGGGGAATGAGGCAAACAAAGGCCAGCATGCTAACTGATTGTGAGTGGTGTGTCTCCAAGCCCCAGCTTGTTGTGACTGAGACTGATTGGCTGGCAGACCACTAATCAGAGTTTAAGTGGGATTGGCTGGAGGAGTGCTTTCTTGTTCCCCTGTGTGCTGCTGACAACCCAGATTGCAGCAGCAGCTGCAGGGATCGATCATAAAAATAGAATCCGCAGCCAACCCACAACAATGGGGCTGCAGATATCTGCACCCGCGGATGCGGTTACCTGCAGATCTGCAGGGCTCTAGCCATTAGCTTCCAGAAAAAGACCTTACTCTATACACATTTTTTATAGTACACTAATATTGTATACAATCTGTTGATTCAGTTGCTTATTACTTGATGGTCGTCCTCTGCCCACAATCACTGTAAGACAGTAATTCTTTTAAATGAATTCTGAGGATTCTTTCCCAAAGTAAAGTTTATTCAAGCTGTGAAGAAGGTGACATGGAGTCTCGTGATGAAGGAAGCTGCATGCTCCTTCTTCTTCAATTTATTAGCTTAATAGCATTGTTTACCTAATGTGCAAAAATGGACCTTCATTGTCTTTGACCAGGCAGGCCAGAGAATCAAGTGCATATTCCTTTGTCTAAGGCACATCTGTTTACTAACTCCCCTGGACATGCCTGGTTTAAACATACTTTAGTCACAACTCCAGTATTTACCCATAACTCTTAGTGTCCATCACGCAGATACATCAAGCAAGAGTATTTATGATCAGTGAGTTATTAATTTTCTAATAACTCACAAAACATTTTTGTACAAATATTACAAAGGTGTTTAGGGTGTGAATAAAAGAGTGCTTAGGGCCACAGGCCACATATTTTCCCTTAAAACGCTGTAGGAGGATTAGTCACTGTGGGTGTGTTTTCACTTACAAATTAAGTCGATTTAAACTTGCTTAAATCAACTTAATTTAATCTGCATCTATACTACATTTTCCTTAATTCGTTTTAAAATGCTCCTTAAATCGAATTAAGGAAAAGTTAGTTTGAATTAATAACACCTCGTTTTTATTCAAACTAGTGCTTAAATTGACTTTATTAAATCGATTTAAGCCAGTATAGATGCAGATTAGCCCTAAATCGACTTTAAGTCAACTTAAAGGGCTTCAGGGTTCCCGCCTTACCCTCCCTGCCAGGGTGGCTGGCACAGACAGAGCCTGGTGTACCCCCCCCCACAGGGCAGGACAGAGCCCTGCCCACCCCGATCCTATGCCCTGCCAGTGTCCCTGACCTGCTCAGCCTCCATTGTACCCAGGTACAATGGGGCAAATGCTGAGCCCCCTGGCACTTGGCAAGGGGTGCCCCTCCTGCCACCGTGGACCAGTCCCAGGTCCACCTAGCCTCTAGAAGTCGACTTAGGCGTCCAGTGTGGACACTCTAAGTTGATTTGGCAGGGTCCCCTTTAAGTCAAGTTAATTTTTGAGTGTAGACATGCTAAGTGGACTTAAATTAACAAATGTAAACATAGCCTGTGTGACCAAGAAGAAGCAGGTTAGAGCAATGTTTCTCAACCAGCATTCTGTGGACTACCAATGTTCCACAGACATAGTGTAGGGGTTCCATGATCCATCCCAAGCCCTCCCCATTGTGGGCCTGAATGGGGAGGGGAGAAGTTGCAATTTAAAATGCCCCAACTGCAGTAGAGCTTCCAAGTACACGGTGGTAGACTTTGACACCCATCTGGAAGCTTTACTGTGGCTGAGACATTTTAAAGCTCTCACCACTGTTACTGGCTTTTTCAAGAATGTTTTTATGAGGATTGCCGCATAAAGTCATTAATACCTTTAAGTGTTCCCCGGTCCACTAAGGGTTGAGAAACACTGGGTTGGGGCCTCTCTCCAGGACAAGTCATCTGCCAGCACATTTTCTTTTCCTTTTATGTAGGAGAAGCATCCATTATTACCTTTGTCTGTTTACAGTGTTCAGGCTAAATCAGAGTGTATCTATAATTTCACCTACCAAATTCTTACAAACATTTCACAAGAACATTAATGATATATTAGATATCACCTTCTAAATATTGTGACACTAGTGTATGAGGTGTAATGAGTATGTCAGGCCTGATGAGAGCCTCAGAGAGAGTAAGAACCACAAGTGCACCTCTGTGTCACACCATTTTAACTAACTTTCTTCTCTGTTATGAAAATCTTTAATACCCTCTAAAAACCTGTCAGATACAGAGGTTTTTTTTTCCTTCTGAAGGCTCTCTCCAGGGAAAAGAGACTCAAAAGGAAAAGAGAACAAGCAATGTTGTTAAAATGAAAGCTATATTTAATACTTCACCTTTCTAATGCTTAAACCGTGTTTCCATCCTTTACTTACCTTTTATAAAAGATTAAAAGCTTGTTTAATGATAAAGCATATGTTTCTCATGGTACTAAATAGGCTGATCTTTGTATCTACCAAACCTCGAGCCATATTTAATACTTTGTAATGTTGAACAATAACTGGGTTATGTTAAATTACTACAAAAACCTACTACGTAATCTGTGGCTGCTCCTTATCTCACTGATCCAAATAATCTCGCTATCACTTCAGGCTCTCCTTGCCTGTCATATCAACCTGGTCTTTCTGATATTCAATTTAGAACTGGGATTGAGTTCTACAGCAGCATATTCTTTATGTTCTACTGAAGAGTGCTGGAGTAATATTGTATGATTGCTTCTCCCCCCAGAGTTCTCCTAGAAATAAGTTGTGCACCTGGGGGTGTGGTGGAATCTCCATCCTTCAAGATTTTTAAGGTGCAGCTTGACATAGCCCTGGCTGGGATAGTATTAAAGACCAGCCTCATTTTTGCACGTGCACACCTACTCATCTCCCTCCCCCCCCCCAGTTGTGTCTCTCAGTGATGTGGTCTTCACGTGCTCAGACTGGGAATTTGGCCTGCTGAACACAGGAGTGAAATATCCCTGCTGTTTCTTTCATCACAGTGCTTCCAACCAGGCAGTGTCTACCTTTTGGCCGATAAAGATGTTAATGCAATATTCTTAGACTTCGGTGTGGCACTTGCAGAGAAACAGCCATCATTACCTGAGATACTCCAGTAGATCCTTTACACTGCACCTCTATTGGCATGCAGAGAGGAATCAAACCATATCTTTCACCAATGTGTATTATGCTAGCTTATCACCAAGGCAGTCAGACCTGAAGCTCTGGAATTTTCCAGCTGCCTTTCATCTGCTGAGATAGTGCTACAGGGGAAGTGCTATGCGAATCCTCCAAGGCAGGCCTTATCAGTAGGTGTAATTGAGAATCAAGAGCCCCTTACCCAGTTTCTCAAAGATGTAGATCAAATAGATTTAGACACACATCACAGCGTTATCCCAATCAGGTTGGGTATATTCCAAAGGGGTAGCCGTGTTAGTCTATTGTAGAAAGACAACAGAGTCCTGTGGCACTTTTAAAGACTAACAGATTTATTTATCGCATGAGCTTTCGTGGGAGAAAATCCCACTCTAAAAATGTACAAGACCAGGTTTGCTGCATAGGGGTCTTGGACTAGGTAAGTGACCTAGGAGCTCTGGAAAACGAAGGACTTTTGCTTGATTCATAGATTCCAGGGCCAAGAGGAAACACTGTGAATAACTAATTTTCCTTCCTGCATAACAAGGGCCATGGGATCTGGGGAGGGTCATCTTGTAGTCAAGATTCCAAACTGGTATTTTGAAAGCTGGGATGAAGTTCCTATCTCTGCCACAAACTCCTGGTCAGAGATCTTTAGAAAGTGAACAGTGACTCTGGGCATCTCAGATTTTCAGAGTATGTGCATTCACTGAGCATTACCTCAGGTTTGTCACCTGGTGCTACTAATGCAGCACACTCACAGAGATCAACCAAAAGCAGGATCTGACCACATTCTGGAACTGCTACAAAATACTATCACTTTGCAAAGGCTTTTCTGCCATAAGAATGACATGTACAACCTGACCCTGCAAGCACCCAAAATAACCACCTGCCCTCCTCCTCATATATAAATATCCTGAAATAAATCATTCTAAAAACCCTTCAAATGTGACAAATATAAATTAATACCTTTTTAAAAAAGAAAAGCATAACAAAAGTCCTCCCCTAAGCAGCGTTTTTAACCAAAAAAGAGGGAGATGGTCTTTAGATCATAGACCTCTAGAGATTGCTTGAATCCACTAAGAACTTTGAGAACCTTCCATGTGCAAGTAATAAGAATACTAGATATCAGAGCAATGGCCAGGAACTCCGTGAGCCAGGGCACTATGCTACGCCCGGGTGTTTATTTCTGAGTTAACTCGCAGTGAGCATACATTACAGGTTGCTGTGCCAAGCCACCGAGATTGGAGCTGTTACGGTCCCCATGTACAGAGGGTTAGTGCTTTAGTTCAAGCTGTAGCAGTTGATGTTTTTAGACCTTGGGGTCCACGGTTGAAAGCCACCTTACCAGTGCCTCAGGGATTGCTTAGACTTCTACTAGCCCTGGATAAGAACAGAGAAGATGGAAAGCTTCTTGTGGTACATTTCTTGTGACCATCACGGGAGTAATGAGTGAGCAGAGCTAGTGTGTGCCTGTCTGCCTGTGCTGGGAATCATGCTCCCAGCTGAAGTGTAGACATCCCCTAAGAGAGATCTGAATGAAGGGGAAGGAGGGGCAAGAGAAATAGAGGCGGAGAGGAAGGAAAATTCATACATGGATGGCACTGTGAAAAAAGATGTAGAGGCAGCCAGGAGAGAAAGAATGCCACTTACACTAAAAACAAAGAATGCCTTTACTCTTGGGCAAGGGTCACACTACATTCTCTGCTCTTCTACTTCCTATTTGTTTTATTGTACTTGGAGCAATGAGGCCGTGATCTTAGAATGGATCCCTGACTGTAATAATAACAGTGCTTTCTTGGTGATGTATAGTACATGCACAACACATGGATGTCTCCACTCTTTCTATATTGTATATGGTGTGTATAAATATACAGGTATATAGACAGGGAGCTAATTCTGCTTGCTGCTGAGCACCTTCCATTATATCCCCACTTAAATTGATACCGTGCAGGACTGGAGCAGTGTGTAGGAAAGGGTGGATAGTAATGGAAGGCGTGGTCAATTTATTTGTATATGCAGGTGGGTCAAGGAATTGTGTGACAGGCACTCTGTTGAAAAACACCAAGAGGGGCATGCAGAACTAAAAGCACAAGTTGCTATTGCATGAGCTAAAGGGACAGATTGGTGTTGTAGTACAGTAGTTTCCAAACGTCATTGTTCAGGACCCAGTTTAAAAGTATCATTTAGGTCTGTGGACCAACCATTACATTTTTCAGCAGTACATTCAAGTCTCTCCGTGGCAGCAGTAAGGAGTATCATGACCCAATAGCTGAGAGACTGTGATAGAGTACTGGGTCCTGCTCCAGGATTTGAAAACCACTGCTGTAGTAGATATTTGCGCGCGCGTGCGTGCACACATGTACACACAGAGTAAAAACCACCAAGAATTGAATAAAGTGACTTGACTTCATTTTAGTTTTTCTTCTGGAAAAAGAAATAGAAAAGTGGAAATCAAATCACACACACTTACATCCCCGGTTATACCAAATGGCCAAGGCAAATCAAGGAAAATAATTATTGCAGCTGATGAAGCAGAAACCCCATTATAGCAAGATACCCACAGTACACAGTTCTAGAGGTTCAGAGCTAAATGCATTTTCAACATCTTTAGCACAAGTTATTAAATTAAATTTTAATAAAAAAAAATCTTTCCTTTCCCTCCAACCTTTTCCCTCCTTCTCCTATCTCCTGTTCACAGTCTCATTCTTCTCTGAATTGTTACTTCATTTGACAATCCCTGTCTATCAGGTTTTTTTTATCTTGTGTGTGTGTGTGTTGTTTTTTTTTTTTTATGAGAGCACCTAACTTCCGCTCTGGCACTGGGCAGTGTTTCCAGACTTAAATGCATGCAGTAAACATTTCTGTAGAGTTCCACTGACGTTTGGTGTGAGAGGTCAAAAGTTCTACTGATGTTTGGTGTGAGAGATCAAGAGTTCCCAGTGACATTTAGTGTAAGATAAGGATTCTCAGAGCTCCTTCGGAGAAAAATGAGGGGAATCCTCAGGGCAACCACTTGTGAAGAAGATGTAAATGTGTGTAGATAGGCAGACACGTACATATCTATGCAAAACCAATCACTCATCCACCCCTCACAACTAGTAAGGACAGTCAACATAGTTCTTGACGCAACAAACTCCAGTTCAGAGGAAGATCATGGCCGGCCTCTGCAACAATGCACATGGCAGTGAGGACATGCAAACTGATCTCTTGTTACTCCCCCCCCATAGGCCAGCTATATGATGGGCAGGCTGCCCAGATGCCAAATCACAGCCTTAAGAACATAAGAACATAAGAAAGGCCGTACTGGGTCAGACCAGAGGTCCATCTAGCCCAGTATCTGTCTACCGACAGTGGCCAGTGCCCAGGTGCCCCAGAGGGAGTGAACCTAACAGGCAATGATCAAGTGATCACTCTCCTGCCATCCGTCTCCATCCTCTGATAAACAGAGGCTAGGGACACTATTCTTAACCCCTTTCTGGCTAATAGCCATTTATGGACTTAGCCACCATGAACTTATCCAGTTCCCTTTTAAATATTGTTATAGTCCCAGCCTTCACAACCTCCTCAGGTAAGGAGTTCCACAAGTTGACTGTGCGTTGTGTGAAGAAGAACTTCCTTTTATTTGTTTTGAACCTGCTACCTATCAGTTTCATTTGGTGACCCCTGGTTCTTGTATTATGGGAGTATTTAAACAACTTTTCCTTGTCCACTTTTTCCACATCAGTCATAATTTTATATACTTCTATCATGTCCCCCCTCAGTCTCCTCTTTTCCAAGCTGAAGAGGCCCAGCCTTTTCAATCGTTCCTCATACGAGGCACTCTCCAAACCCCTAATCATTTTAGTTGCCCTTTTCTGAACCTTTTCTAGTGCTAGAATATCTTTTTTTGAGATGAGGAGACCACATCTGTACACAGTATTCGAGATGTGGGCGTACCATGGATTTATATAAGGGCAATAATACATTTGCAGTCTTATTTTCTATCCCCTTTTTAATGATCCCTAACATCCTGTTTGCTTTTTTGACCGCCTCCGCACACTGTACGGACATCTTCAGAGAACTATCCACAATGACTCCAAGATCTTTTTCTTGACTCGTTGTAGCCAAATTAGCCCCCATCATATTATAGGTATAGTTGGGGTTATTTTTTCCAATGTGCATTACTTTACACTTATCCACATTAAATTTCATTTGTCATTTGGATGCCCAATCACTTAGTTTTGTGAGATCTTTTTGAAGTTCTTCACAATCTGCTTTGGTCTTGACTATCTTGAGTAGTTTAGTATCGTCTGCAAACTTAGCTACCTCACTATTTACCCCTTTCTCCAGATCATTTATGAATAAATTGAATAGGACTGGTCCTAGGACCGACCCTTGGGGAACACCACTAGCTACCCTTTTCCAATCTGAGAATTTACCATTTACTCCTACCCTTTGTTCCCTGTCTTTTAACCAGTTCTCAATCCATGAAAGGACCTTCCCTTTTATCCCATGACAACTTAACTTACATAACAGCCTTTGGTGAGGGACCTTGTCAAATGCTTTCTGGAAATCTAAGTACACTATGTCCACTGGATCCCCCCTGTCCACATGTTTGTTAACCCCTTCAAAGAACTCTAATAGATTAGTAAGACACGATTTCCCCTTACAGAAACCATGTTGGCTATTGCTCAACAGTTTATGTTTTTCTATGTGACTGACAATTTTATTCTTAACTATTGTTTCAACTAATTTGCCCGGTACCGACGTTAGACTTACCGGTCTGTAATTGCTGGGATCCCCTCTAGGGCCCTTTTTAAATATTGGCGTTACATTAGCCTTGGCTCTGCCCCACAGTTGTGCTGGTTGGCACAACGACATTGAACTAGAAGACAAAAAAATCAGCTACTGGTGCAAATCAACATAGTCGTCCATCCCCTCTTGTGTGCTGGAGGAGCAAGGGAAAGAGCTGAGGCCCATATCCTCAAAATTATTTTGATGCAGAGACTGGGTGGTCATGCCTACTGGTTAGAGCAGGCATCCCTAGTCAGAACTCGAAGTCAAGGGTCAGAATCAGAGTTAGAGGACAGAACAAAGGGTCAGAGTCAGGCTACCTGGAGTGAGGCAAGGCAGTCACGGATCCTCTCACAGCCCTGGGCAAACAGTGAGCAACCAGCACACTGGTGTTACGGCTGGCCTGAAGAGCAGGTGTGCTAATTGTCCCCAGCTGTGTGGATGGTTTGGCCAATCAGGCAGTTCAGCTGGGGCCCCAGTGGGTTTAAGCTAGCAGATAAGAAAACTGTGGGTCCTTTCTGCATCCTGTCACTAAGTCCTAAGTCAACAGTTCCTTCCTGGTCTGTTCCTGGGGCGGTGCAGCTCTCCCCTGCCTTATGCGCATGTCACAGCACGTAGATAATCTAGCCTTCAGTCACAACCCTTTGTTTTCACTCAGTTTTCCTCTCACTGGTGTTATGCAGAAAGCATGTTATGAACACATAAGGCAGATACTTTTCCTTTGTTTCTTTTAAGATTCAAAGAAGGAACATAGAGGCACTTGTAAATGGACTTCCAGAGGCACCTTACCTGATCTCTGGAGCAAGGCATCATGGGAGTTGTAATGCAAAGGGTACTTGGGAGTTGTAGGCTACACAAAGGCATGCTGGGAAAAAGGAGTTCTAAAGAATTTCTTCTGTTGCTTCTTCTAGTTGGCCCTGAAAAGCCTCACTGTCATCTATGCTTTTTGGGGGGGGTCTTTCCTTCAAACTTTTATAAGAGATCTCTATATTCCTCTATACATGTGAATAGATAAAGTGTCAATAGATGGCACTCAAGATTATACAGCATAAAACACGTGATATTTTTCACTTAGGTATCAGTTTCCTCTTTAGATCTCAAAGTAATTTACAAGCAGTTTAATTCCCTCATGGTTTGCGTTGATCTCACTTGCATCAGTTTCATCTCAGTGTATCTCCACTGATTTTATTGGTGTTCCTCCTTATTAATACAGATGCAGGTGATAGAGAATCAGGCTCTATTTCCTTTTTGAAGAAGGTAAGCAGATAGGTAGATACACTATTATCATTTTGCAGATGGGTAAAATGAGGAATAGAGGTGCAGTGATTTAGAGATCATGCAGTAAATCAGTTGCAGAGCCCAGAATGGAAGCGAAAACTTATACACAAAAGTCCCTTACTGCAGCCGCGCACACACACACACACACACACAAATCACAATAAGAAAAAATGTCCATTGTGAGATTCTAAGAAAATGTTGCAAAAAAAAGTGGAGTGGAAAAATATTTAGAAATATTTAACAATATTTCCTTTTGCTAAAGATACCAACGCATGAACAATCTACTGTACTTAGTTAATGAAGTGGATTTTACTCCTGCATCTAAACTTACTTACAATATATTAGTAGCTCTGAGAATGGTGTGGTTGAGTTATAATTTAATTAGTAACGGACAGACTGGAAGAGATTTTTTTTTTTTAAGGCATCTACCCTACTCTGGAAGTATTAAGTGGCTAAAGTTGTTGTAAAATACATTTATGAATAAGGCATCCAGAGTAATGTAACAGGGCCTTTTATGTAAATGCACGCGCGTGCACGCGCACACACACACACACACACACAGAGATAGCTAGGATCAGAGATGCCTGTATGAAAAACAGTTTCAAAAATCTTTCTTCCTGATTTAATTTTCTTTTTTATAAAAGGGAACACGGCAGGATTATCTTTTGCAGTTATTAGTAGGGATCTATTTATACAGATGCCTTTCTAAATTATGAATTCAATCATCATCCCACAGATAAATGTTGAGTCATAAAGGCACATGTTGATTTAATATCTCAGAATGGGACTTTTGAGTCAAAGGACTGAATCACATTAGAAGTGCCAGGTTACAAACGGTTAGGCTTTGAAACTTAATACTACAGCAGATAAATCTGACAATACGTTTTAAAATTGAGAAGGTGGGGAGGGAGGCGCAGGGGAGAAGAAGATAAATGGTAGCCATGAAAGTATCATCTAAGTATTTTTGACTAAACTGCTGCATATTTCAAAGGTGTCCTATCAAAGAAGTTTCAGATTGAGGGCCAAATTACTTGTTCAGCATGTAATAGAACATATTATATTGCTTGCAAACATATATAATTTAGACAAAAAGAAGCAAATGCCACCACCACCATTCTGGTTAACCCTGAGGTTTGCCTAGCAAATAGCAGAAACATAAGTTATGGGATGAAATTCAGAGAAGGTAATGGTAGGAAATACTCCAAAATGAAATCTGTCACATCTCCCAAGGGATGTAGTAGAAATGTATTTATGTTATACATTTAGGGCCAAATTTGAAGATAAGGCAATGAATTTGCAATCCAGTTGTTCTCCATACAAACCCTTTGTATTTGGACATATTGATAACCACCTGTGATGACACCACTACCCACTTTGCTTGTGCAACTGCCACTTGCTTGTGTAAACGTGAATCATTAGGAACCGAAAGCAATGAGTGTGCATTATGAATCTCTCTGTAGGCGTTTGAGCTATTAGTGCCTGCGTGAACATTGGCCAAACTGAATCTCATGTTTCCAGCTTCTTTTTGCTGAGAGGAAAGCTCCTACCATTCTGATATGTATGTATTTAATTCTGTTCCAGTTCTGATTTTGATTCTTTTCTGCAGCTGCCATGTATGGGTAGGTCAAATCGGTGCAGACAACAACAAATTTATCCACACTTCAGACAAACATAGGAACTGAAATAATGGCTCAGGTTAGAAGTGTCTCATCCAGTTTCCTCTACCTTGATACGGACTAGTAGCAGAGGCTTCAAAGGTATGTTGCAGGTACAGTGTAAGCTAGAAAAGTCTGTTATTTGATGGAAATTGTTTCCTTATTCCCATGAGTAAGTGGCCGTCTTATGCCTTAAATCAGATTTTCCCCTTATTTTATCCAATCTAACATGAACATAAATATAAATCCTTTTCTTGATTCCATTGAACTCTTAGTCCCATATATTACACCAAAGAATTTCACTAGTCAATTAGGTGTGTGTGGGGCGAAGTATATTTCCTTTTATCGATTTATATTTGTTGCTATTCAACTTCATTTTCATCCGAGTATTTCCTAGCACCAACTAGGAAGAGAAGGAGAAATGCTGGCTTGCTATAGGAATGGGTATTCATCAAGGGCTAGGTTAAAACTCATTTCTGTCCCATTTACACTGGTCTGACTCTGCACATGGGATGAAAAGTAGCTGTATCTAGCAAGTTCAGTATGTCCCAGGCATGTTATATGAACACAGAGCTATAGCAGATCTGTCCAGAGATTCCATGAGCTATAATTGTTTTCCTGGTGGCCTTCAATGATGAGTGGGTGTCAGTGTAGGAGTCTACACAGATCTGAAAATCTGAGAAAGCCTGAGTTTGGCAGATCCCCAGGACAATTTAAAAACCAAAGAGTTTAGATAGTTTGAGTAACATCTGAAAATTCATATCCAACTCCCATGGAATGATTATTTGACATGGTAGCCTGCGATAGCAGGTGATTGGACTAAGTGATGCAGGAAGTCTAACTATGTTTTGAGTAGCTATATTCTTATGAATAAAGACTCCAAAGGAGCTGAAGCTTTGAATAGCAGGCTGAGACTATAAAAGTGTTTTCAACCTGTCCCAGACACTGAACCCACCCAGTCACATTCGTGAGCAATTTCTCACCTCAGTTGCCCTATTAAAGTTAATGGGTCTGTCCATTTGGAGCTTACCAGTGTGAATACAGTGGCCCTAAATTTGCTCCTAAACCGGGATTTCTGATTTCCACTAAGCTCTTGGTATCTATTTGCTTTTTCTTTCAGATTTCAATGATGGGCTCTGATTTTGGCTTCCTTCATAAGTGTAAAAGATCATAGTCAGGGCCAGCCCAGGTTTTTTTTTGACAAACTATTACTTTGGCGCATCCCCCTCCTCCCCACCCCATCCCGACGTTTTATAAGAGATAATATATATTTATTTTCAAATAGAGAAAAAAATCACTTCCTTCTAATTTGGCGCTCCTTAAAGCCTAAGACCCTAGGCAACCTCCTATTTCACTTATAGGGTTGGACCAGCCCTGATCATGGTGGATAGCAGAAGCTGACAAATGAAAGGTCAGGGACCAAACAGCCATGCACACTTTGAAATCCGTTGCCTGCCAAATATGGTGAAATCTCCTGTCTTCCTGATTGTTTAGTCAGAGCTTGGGATTACTTTAGTACAAAGTAGTAAGTAAAAACCATGAATTTGCTTTTTCAAGGAACATTATAAATTGTTCTAGAAAAGCCTTATTAGTTCTGCTTTTCCAATTCTCAACAATGTGATATTATGAACAATGGTAGGTTTTACCGACTTGGAAAAATGTGTTATTGTCCTTGCTAACAGGCCCTGGCAAGGCTCTGTGTATAATGTCAAAACTCTCTCATACAAAGCTCGAGGACCTGCATGGAATAAACTACAACAGGCAGAGATTAGCTAATTCCCAGTGCAGCACTTTACAGATTTGCAACTTGTATATTCACTCACGGAGCATCATCGTTATACATTGAGCATGCACAAATCATCACACTCTATGAGCTTGTTATGGAAATATGATGATCCTCCTCAACAACACCTATCCCACCTTCTATTTCTATTACCCACAAGAATGACAGCAGGCTATAAATGTCTCCACCTCCTAGAGCCCCTGCTCAGATTCTGTTGGATTTCAGTGATCTTGGGCCAGATGATATTTTTGATGTTGCCAAAGCTAGACCCATTCTTTGTGCAACGGGGCAATGCTCTAAACCTGACTGACAAAAGTCTTTCTGAAAAAAAAAAAAAAAAAAGATTTTATTTTATTATTTCTCTTCTGATCCGCCTATGTCTTACTAGGTAATTGCGCAATACAAATATTCAGAAATGTCAGATGATGGAATTCTATAACATTTGATCAGAGCATACACTGCCTAATTAATTTTACCATGTGCATGGGGATCAGGTCTTTAATGAATAGGTGCCTGTGGTTTCTAGAGATGGCTGTCATTTTGAGATATGAGAATTGTTTCTTTTTAGTCAAGAAAAGCTCTGATATGTGCATATTTAGGGACTCTATTTCCCAGACTTTTAGAACTTGAAAAATTATGCAGCTGCAGGGCCAAGAGTTAGGAGATTTTAGGTGTTATATTTTAGACTCATAGGTTATGTCTACACTAGCAATTTAGGTCAACTTAAGTCCACACTGGACTTTCATTAAGTTGACTTAAGGGTGTCCTTAACTCGACTTAATAACTAGCGCCTACTAGGTTGACTTAAGCTCTAAATTGATCTTATTAAGTCGACCTAACACCAGTGTGGATGCCCTAGATTGACTTAATTTCTTAAATCAATCTAGGGCTGGGGGAAGGGAGCTGCAGCTCAGGGACAAGGGAGCCCCAGCTGGCGGCTCTCTTCCCTGGGGCTCCCCTGACCCAGGAGCTGCTGGCGGCTGTCTTTCTCGACGCTCCCTGGACAGGGGAAATTCTGGGGATCCTGTGTCCATGGAGTGCTGGAGAAGACAGCTGCCGGCACTCCAGAGACAGGGGAATCTCCGAGGATCCCCTGCCTGTGAACCGCCAGTGGCTGTCTTCTCTTGCTCTCCACAGACAGGGGAACCTCCATAGGGGAGCCCCAGAAGCTCCCTTCTTGCTCGGGGAAGAAGAGAGCCCCAGCCTGCACTCCCTTCTCTGGGACCCACAGAGGTCCCAGCAAGAAGGGAGTCCAGCTCTTTTGTCCCTGGGACTGCGCGGGTCCCAGCAAGAAGGGAATGTGGCTCCTTTCTCAGCGGGGAGCCAAGACTCTGTCTACGCTTGAAAAGTTAAGTCGACTTAACAGAGTCCACTTAACAAAGTCAACTTAACTTTTTAAGTATAGACATAGCCATAGAGTTTAAGGACAGATGTGTCAATTGTGATCATCTCGTCTGACCTCCTGCACATTTCAGGCCACAGACATTTGCCCACTCACTCCTGTAATAGACCCTAACCTCTGGCTGAGTTACTGAAGTCCTTCAATCATGATTTAAAGACTTCAGCTAACACAGAATCCCTCATTTACCTGAGTTTAAGCCTGCAAGTGATCCATGTCCCATGATGCAGAGGAAGACAACCCAACCCCCAAAGTTTCCACCAATCTGACCTGGGGGGAAATGCCTTGCTGACCCCAAATATGGTGATAAATTGCACCAGGAGCATATAGGAAAGACCCACTAGCCAGACAACTGGGAAAATATTTTTTGTGTTAACTCAGAGTCCACCCCAACTAGTAACCTATCAACAGCTATTGGAGACATTTGCTGTTAGAAATCTCAGCTCAGCTAGATGCCATTATAGGCAATCCTATCATACCATCCCCTCCATAAAGTTATCAAGTTCAATCTTGAAGCCAGTTAGCCTTTTTTCCCCCACTGCTCCCCTTTCAAAGCTGTTCCAATACTTCTCTCCTCTGATGGTTACAAACTTTTGTCTAATTTCAATCCTAAACTTGTTGATGGCCAGTTTATATCAATTTATTTTTGCGACCACATTGGTGTTTTATTTAAATAACTACGCTCCCTCTCTGGTATTTATCCCTCTGGTGCATTTATATAGAGCAATCGTATCTCCCTTTAGCCTTCTGCTGTGATTCTCAAAGAGCAGGACAGTACAAACAAACATTTTCCCTGCATATTACTTACCTCTTGTTTTTGCTAGAATACAGTAGAATTGGAGATAATAATCAATTCTTCTATTTCATTTTTACTGTGTTGGTCACTGAATGTTTATTCTTTCCACTGGTTTTATACTTGGCCAAGATTTCATTTAAAGATTCAATGGTGCTGTTTTTAAATGGATATCACATCCCTTCCCCTCTAGGTCACGATTTCAAATACTGATTAGGGTGAATGAAACTGAAAAGCATTACCATTTGGACAATACAGTCAGTGACTATGTGAAATAAGTTGATTGTGATTTTCCACTGCCAAGTCAATAAGTGTTCCCATTTTTATAATGATATAACAAAAACTGATCATCAGTAGAACACTTATTTAAGAACACTTTCCCCCTTGTTGACAGCCTTAGCAGAAGTGTTAAGAACTGAATAAGGGATGGAGACAGGAGTAGTCATGGTCCTTCTAAATCAAAGTTGAGATACATGGGAAGGACAGCATAGGAGATGCTTGCATTTGTTATTGCTGGTCATGATATAATTTTTGTGGACAAAGAGATAGCTTAATTCAATTAAATTTACATGAGACCAACCATCATTAAAAATTCCTTAACATAAAAAACCCCTTATAACTTGAGTGGAACTGTAATTTTATTTTGGGAGTCAGCTGAGATTTCTGTTATAGTTAGTGAAACAAATCGTGTTTAACTGAATGTGTAGACAGCTAGATCTTGGAAAATGTTTGTACTCAAATTGGGTGCAGTTTCTTTTTAGATGCTGAATATATCACCTGCAAAACTTTATTTTCTGCCAGAATCTTTATGAAAGCATTCTTAGGTTCACAGCTACAACATGTACTCATGCAAGTAAAATGAAACCATGAAATCACACAAAAAGGGAGGTGGGTGGGGGGGACTCTAAAAAGTAGTCCAGAATGATAGAGTTAAACTCACAGGAAAAAATTAAAAAGGTGGGATTTTAATGTATTTAGAATTTCCAAGCTACTGTTGAATGCCATGTGAATTGATTTAGAAAATTCAAGTCTACCTTATTTATTGGAAAGGTTCATTTTCGTGATAAGCTTAGAGTTAATTTAAGACACTAAATCCTTTCTTAATTAATAAAAACCAACTAGTGCTGGTCAAAATGATTAAAAAAGAGTTACTTCAACATTTTGAAATTTCAATAGTTTCAGGGCTATTTTTTATTTTTTAAACACAACATTTATTTTGATGTTTTTAGAGTAACTTCATAAAACAGATTTTTAGATAGATATTAAATAGCCGCTGAGAATAGGAGAATTCAATAAAATATCTGAAAAACAATTGGACAAATAGGAATAATAAATTTATTTAAACCTTAAATTCTATCAAGACAATTCCTAATGACAACCTACCCTGACAGCAGTGAGAGGTGAGAAAGCAACAGATGCCATGAGTACCCACTAACCTTTCTCCTATTCAGTGCTTAAGTTAAGAGCTTTTTAACATGTTTTGGGCTTAACCCACTTTAAATCCTAAACCCTACTCAGCCAACGTTATTCCAAGACGTACCCAATACGCTCACCTAATATAAGATGTGACCAAGGCCACAAAATTATGCAGACCACTGTGCAAGATAGCCACTGAGCCTTCCATGAAGATGCATTGAAAATGAGCTGTTGCCAAGTCCACAGGCAAGGGGAGCAGTTAACACTGCAATCTTCACCTCTCTTTAATCCTATTCCCAACGAGAGGATTCTCATCTTTCTGCCAAGACTAACCAACTGAAACCAGGATCCAGTGAAAGAAGCCTAAAATAAGCCATTCTAGAAACCTGCTGGGGTCCACCAATGAATTATACCTATGCAAGAGGTAACCCACTTGATAGTGTAAAGTTCAAATGTACCCATGTCACAGAACCCCAGTTGCGTTTAAATTGCTGTAGTTGCATATATCAAGTGAGCATGTACACGTGCAAATTGATGGATGTAATCACTATATCCTTGCCTCGCACAACAGACATTTGCACAGAGGCAGAACAAAAGGAAATTGTTATCTGTCCAGGAACATGAACAAAACGGAGAGGTAGTGTTGAATTTTCACAGAAGTTAGGATCTACTCGTATGAGAGTCTCCTTGATACTTTTCAGCCAATTTCAGAACTTTTTACAAACTCTGAGATTAACCAAAAGGGGATCTCTTAACATGGGAGAATTGTCATTGGCTGGTGGGCACAGTGACATCACGCAAGGTTGTGACCTTGAATCTTGACCTTCACTCTACAACATTGAGCTGGCTGTGGTGGGACAAGACCCTTTTGGGTGTGCCAATGATAGTACAATTTAGCTGGCTCCACTGAAAACATTGTGCATTGAATTTAGTTTTCTCCCATGTAGAATGCTAGTCACTTTCTGTCTGCCATCAGAAAGCAGTTCTCATTGTTGAGAAGAGCTTTTTTATTCAAATAAACACCAAACGATAACCTGGCCTCCAAAAAGGATGCTCTTTTAAAGTGACAGTGACATCCCTTGACTTAATCCACTCCCCTGACTCCTGCAATAAAGTGACACATAAAATCAGTGACTGTTGAGAAATAGCTACATCACAGCTCAGATGGATATACACAGTCTTTCTCTCCCCCAATCCCCCAGTACAAATCTACTTTTTTAAAGCAGGTATTCTTTAAAGTAACAGCATCAGACTGAAAATATTGTAACAAGAAGCTTTTATAAAACCTGAAATGACAGAGATGGTTCCACAAACATGATAGGAAAGCCACTGAACTCATCAGCTGTGTAAATCAGCTTAGGACCACAGGGATTCAGCTGAAGATCTGCTCCTGAAAGTATTAGACAGAAATATTCTACAGTAATGGTCCAAAATATTATTGTAAGTAAAGCTGAGCAAATAATTGATTTTTCTGTTCAGGAGGCACATTTTCACTCAGATGTTGCAGGGCTCACAAAGTCTGTAGCTCCATTGGGGGCCTGTCTTCTCAGTTGTCCCCCAAGGCACAGGATCTGTGATTTCACCCTTAGACTTTCAGGTTTCTGGCTCTGCAGAAATTGATTCTGGAAGCCCTTGCATGGTGATCCTGCCCCAGAACTCTGAACCGCGGAGTAACCAGGGTCTGTGGCCCTGGAGAAGTCCTTTGGTGCGTCTGACCCAGATCCCCACAACCTTAAAAACAGCAGGATCTTTAGCAGTCAACCAAGAAGCAAAGCAGATTTCCATGGGAACACTGCCTTGGATTTACCAAAGGCCCACCGCCCCAACAAGTCTTGGTTGAAATATTTCTGGATTGACTATTTGGCATTTTCTGATGCAACTTGAAAATTTCTACTGGAAAAATTCTGACCAGCACTAATTGCAAGTTGCAATAAAAGATGTGATTTTAATAAGAGTGTTACTTAGATTTCACACAGGGTACGTCTACACTGGCAACTTAGGTCAACTTAAGGAGGCTTAAGTTGACCTAAAAAAAGCCACGTCCACACTGGGCTTTTATTAAGTTGACTTAAGCACTTCCTTACGTCTACTTAAGGAAAGCTTAAGTCGACTTAATAACACCTTGCGTTAGGTTGACTTAAGCCTTAAGTTGACTCCTTAAGTCAACTTAAAGCCAGCATGGACAGAGAGTAGCGCATAAGTCAACCTTATTAAGTCGACTTAAAGCATTAAGTCGACTTAATAAGGTCGACAAGGGATTATGTCTACACTAGAAAAGTTGTTGACTTTGTTAAGTCAACTTAATAAGGTCGACTTTAAATCAACTTAAAGATGACCTTATAAAGTTGACTTAACAAAGTCGACTTAACTTTTCTAGTATAGACATAGCCATAGTGCCCCACCCACTAAGTATGTTCACTAAAGGTAATACATAGTTGTTTACTCACTGTGACACTGAATCTCTGCACGTTCCTTCACACAGTATCATTCCTCTGACTTTCCACACCATGGGAAGGAGTTTGGGTTCTGTTTTGCTAACCAGGGGTCCCTCTGGATGCTGCCTCCAGCCTCATGCAAAAAGTGTGCAAAGTGGCTGTAAAATGCTACCAGACCAGCACTGTAACTGGGGTGTATTGGAACCAGGGTTAAAATTACAAGTCATAACTTTAAAAATGTGACTAGGGGTTGAGGTAGAATCCTGGTCCTGCTTGTGGCTTTGTGGGGGAAGTGTGTGATTAAAAAAAAAAAAAAAAAACAAATAAAAAAAAAAACATTCAGTCTGTAACATCCAGCATAGAATAAGGTGGGGTCAGTTATGCCTCTCTGACACATGGTGCAGCCAGCTTTCTCTCTCTCTCTTGGTCGTGGGGCACAGAACTTAACTAGCTTTGAGAGCCTGAAAAATTTCTGAAGTGATTGTGTTAGGGGTTGCTTCTGATGGGGGAGATTGGGCTCAGCAACCTTGGGGGTTGTAGGTGACGACCAGTGGCGTTCTGTTGTTGTTTTTCATGGGCTTCTCCTGCAGTAGTTGACTTCTGGGTACCCGTCTGGCTCTGTCAATTTGTTTCTTCACTTCTGTGGGTTTGTACTGTAGTTTTAAGAATGCCTGGTAGAGATCCTGAAGGTGTCTGTCTCTGTCTAAAGGGTCAGAGCAAATGCAGTTATATCTTAGGGCTTGACTGTATACAATGGATCGTGTGGTGTGTCGAGGATGGAAGCTCGAGGGATGTAGGTAACTATACTGATCAGTAGGTTTGCGGTATAGGGAGATCTTTATGTGCCCATCGCTAATTTGCACTGTAGTGTCCAGAAAGTGGATCTCTTGTGTGGAGTGTTCCAGGCTAAGTTTGATTGTGTTGTGGAAATTGTTGAAATCTATATGGAAATCTTCAAGGGCATCTTTACCATGGGTCCAGATGATGAAGATGTCATCAATATAGCGTAGGTAAAGTAGAGGTGCTCTGGGATGAGACGTGAGGAAACATTGTTCTAAATCGGCCATAAAGATGTTGGCATATTGTGGGGCCATGTGGGTACCCATGGCAGTGCCACTGACTTTGAAGGTATAGATCATCTTCAAATCTGAAATGGTTGTGGGTGAGTACAAAGTCACAGAGGTCAGCCACAAGTTTAGCTGTGTCATCATCCTGGATGGTTCTTCTAATAGCTTGTAATCCAGGATGTCCCCTCCTCTATGTGCTGTTCCCCAGTGTTTTGAATCCTAACACCTATTTTGATTTGCTGTTACAGCCTGACCTGATGCTATGTCATACACTCCCCTGCATTTAATTTCCTCCCACTCTGTAACTTTCCTATCTTCAAAGCGTCTGACGAAGTGGGATTTTCTCCCACGAAAGCTCATGCGATAAATAAATCTGTTAGTCTTTAAAAGTGCCACAGGACTCTGTTGTCTAGTCTCCTATGGCTCTGTTACTTTGGTCTAATTTCTTCTGGTCACTACTGGCCTTAAGCTGCATGACAGTCTGGTTTGGGGTAGTCGGTGTGATCATTTTAAATTCCAAGATTAAAAGTAGTGTTATATCTCAGCCGTCCAGCGAGAGCATTTTCGTTTTTTTAATTCAACTTCTCTCTCTGTGTGTGCTGCTGCAACCTCAGCAACAGCTTCTACACCTCAGCTTGTGTGTATGAAAACATCTCTACAAGGTGCATGACCAGGGAGAATCCAGCCCATTATGTTTAGAACCAAAGCTGAACATCTCTGTGGTTTCCCTCACCCGTACTCAAAAAAAATCATAATATCCCAAATAAACACTTGATCCAAATCCCATTGAAGTTAATTGAAAGACTTCCCTTGACTTCCCAGGGGGTTGGACCAGGCAATCTTGCTTATTGAAAATTGCATGAGGTGGATTTTGTTCTCAGTATTTGGCTGTTGCTGCCAATATTATGGAATAATGCACAAAGAGACAAAGCTAACATGTTAAAAACTTGTTACGATTCAGCTCAACACACTGATGTTTTCTGACACTCCCCTTCCCAGAATAAGTGTTTTATGACTTAAAACTCCCTTTCTTGACTACACACATACAATGTGATGGCAGACGTCACCACTACAGGTTTATGAACTGGGACCTGATTATAAATCAATATTGAAAATCATGGCAGTTTGCCATGTTAATTTAGATTTCAGAGTGCCAGATGGGAGTTGCTGCTATGCAAAGCAGTTTCCCCTTGATTCTGTGTGGGGGGAGGTGGGAGGAGACCACAGAGGATGTTTCTTATCTCTCATGAGCCATATTGGCACTTATTGCTGATATAAGAGCTGGTCTTGGTGAGATACGCATTTTAGGAACAATCTGGCAGAGTTCCTACAGGGCAGCTCTTCCTACAAACAGTGAACACTGATTGAGGTGTAAGAAAGTTTATTTATTTTACTCAAGTTTGCTTGTTTAATATTTACAGTTGCACCCCTAGCTATGGAAGCTATCAGGTTAAGGAGCTGGAAGTTATGGTTTCTTGGGTGAATTCTTGGCCCGGAGGAAGTTAATGGTAAAACTCCCATTTCCTTTACTGGGGCCATGATGTCACCCCCCCCCCATTCTATTCTCAACTGTTACTAATTCAGTGTGAGACCTTGTGCAAGTCAATTTCCCAATGGTAAGGCCAAAGCAGAACCCCAGATCTGAATGCACTTGAATTTGAGGAAAGTCCAATTCCAGATCCAAGCTTTGGTCTTATATCATTTCCACGTTTGACCAATCTGTACCTCTGTTTGACCTCCTTTACATTGGATGAAATTGGATAGCTGCATACCACTCAGTGGTGTTTCTTTGGACATGGTGATGAAGATATAGGCAGAGGAGAGATGCATGACTCCTCCTCAAAGGAAACCTGAGAAGCATTGTCTGCTCTCAGGGAAACCTTACAAAATATTTTTTCTTTCCGTTTCCTATTTGCAACTTGTTCCTCTGCAGAGACCACCGACACCAAGTGCTTTAGTGAAATATATTGTTGTCGTGTGTGTGTGTGTGTGTGTGTGTGTGTGTGTGTGTGTGTGTGTGTGTGTGTGTAATAAATTTGTGTCTCAGCCTTCCAGTGTATTTTGTGCTTATCATCTATTGTTACCTCTGTGCCTCAGTTTACCCAACTATTTATATTCAATCTATTAAAAACACTATTTCAAGGTAACTTTAATGTGGTTTGCTTGCCTAATGGTTTAATATCTCGAAAACTACGACTACAGCCTGTCCATCAAGAACAGACATAGAGCAGAAAATTCTTCGAAAACAAATCTTAATATTTATTTGTTTTCACATTAAACATAATAAAATTGAAGTATTGAGTATATTTTTAACATAAATCATATATGTGGAGAGTCAAATGACAGTTTAACAACCAAATAGAATGCTGCGGCTCCGCTGAACCATTCTACCATATAAACATAAAAATCATATAAAGCAATTACATAACAGGAATACTTATCAGTAGACTTATACTCTACTTTATAATTATTAAAAATCCTAATCTCCTATGTCATTCAACAAATGGTGATCAGTCATTTGTGGAATGGGTTGGAGATGAGACCTTCTCATTCAAGCCACATTCATCCAGCTTTATTAACACACAGACACACACACCCCTCTATACTTACAACACTTTAAAAATCATCCCTCTGTTCGTCTTATGGCTCCTGTTCTGTTCTGTCATAGGCAAAGGATAGCCTAGGAATCTGAATATACATGTTGGGACTCAGTTAGCCGATTTATTCAGACTCTTTTAGCACACCAATGCCTTACCCAAAATTTTGGGGTTCTGGGTGGTCGTTTGGATCTGCTCAGGTCCACCTGTGAGAGTCTTGCGTCCGCAGCAACACTCAGGGTCCTGCCAGCAAGGTCTCTGGTCTGGAACTGTGACCGCTTCCTAGGTTACTGTCACAGGCTCTTCTGGCTTCCTTCTGGGCTGCCAATCTGTGGCAGCAGAGTTCCTGCTTGTCAGTACTTGCCAGGCAGACTGGCACCACTTCCCCAGGCTCTCAGTGTCCAAGAAACCTTCCCTGTGATTGGCTGACCTTTTATAGCCTCAGGGAGGGAGGGGGAGAGAGCATGCTCTGGTGTGGGTATGGAAGGGGCTGGGAGCAAAAAAATGTGCCAGAACCTCAAAGTAGAGAGGGGAAGGGGGAGTAGAGAGATCACAAGAGCATGGGATCATCGCTAGAGGGGAGGGGGAAAGAGGGGAAAGAGGGAAGAGAAAATAAAGATTATATAAAGGCTGGAAAAGAGAGAAAAGAGAGTTAAAGATTGATTCAGTAAAGAGATATAAAGGTTACAGTATTGACAGTATTTATGAAAAAATGTAGGTATATAGGGCTTCCTAAGGAGTAGGGGAAAGGACTAAAACACTGATCATCCATAAGTTGAAAAGCACTTATCTACACTTCTCTCTAGGTGCTAACTATCCTAATTACTTAACACAAAATGTTCCTTATTACTGTTGCTACTTTATAATTGTTTCCAATTATCACCTATTAATTTGCAACTGACCTTAATTACTGTGGATACTTCGTAATAGCATAGAACCCTGTGCTACTGCTGTTCTACTGGAATTTAAACCCCTTCTGAGGCCTTCTACACACGATCACTTTATCGCGCATTAACAATCATTACCGCGCAATAGTAACAACAGCGTACACACGTGCAATAGGGCTGTTGCGCGTTAACTGCCTTGTTGTAGCGCAATACAAAAACCACCTCGACGAGGGTGGTAGCAGTTAACGTGGAACAGCTGTTGCGCCTTTCCACTCGTGTGTATGCTTACCGCGCAATGATTGGCCTCCGGAAGTGTCCCAGCATTCCAAAGTCATCCTCTCTGGTTTTCCCCCCACCCGCTCTGTGGCCGTGACGAAACAGTCCCCGCCCTGATCAGATTCCCGGGATTTTCGAATTTCTCATCTGTTTCACTTCCTGTTCTCTTCCTCGTGGAGTGGAGTGCAGCTCCGATCATCAGTAGCAATGGCGGCCCGTCGTGGAAGACGCGCACCCCTTTGGAGCACGGCAGAGGTGCTGGACCTGATCAGCATCTGGGGAGAGTCCTCTGTGCAGGCGCAGCTACGTGGCAGCAGGCAAAATTATGATACATTTGGCATAATTTCTCGGGCCATGTCAGAGAGAGGTTATGATAGAGACACTGTGCAGTGCAGATCAAAGGTGAAGGAGCTAAGAAAAACCTATCACCGAGCAAAGGAGGCAAACCGCCGTTCGGGATCAGAGCCTGCTACATGCAGGTTCTATAAGGAGATTGAAGCCATCCTCAGTGGGGACCCCACAACCACTGAAAAGAATCCCATGGACACTTCG
>ML685885.1:4990413-5050618 GCA_007922175.1 Pelusios castaneus | reverse complement strand
ACACTTCGCCCCCCCCCCCCCCCATCCAGTGAATGCCAGACCCGAGCAGGATGAGGACGTGATCGATGAGGAGGAGGAGATGGAGGATGACCTGGAGGAAAGTGCAACAGCGTGTAGCCAGGAGCTCTTCTGCACCCCCGCTGAGACGTCCACCCAAGACACGAATTGCAGCGTGTCCTCTGAGGCGGCAGAACGGGGTTCCGGTAAGTTTCTCTTTCGTGCAGCTATGGCTCCTGCTAAAATATCATTGTCCGGGGCGGGGGTGCTTGCTCTCTCAGTCCCCGCTATGCACGCTCTTTATTCTGCATTCATTAGAAATGCATCAACACAAGCAGTGATTGTCAAAAAATCATCTGTATTTAGGTCAATAAAGGTTTCCTCGGTGTACCTCCAGAGCCTACTACTCAGGTTAGATGGGAGAGTGTTTGTGTCTACGCTCCCAAAGACGGATACTCTGCCTCACCAGCTGCAAAGCACAGCCCTGGGAACCATGGTAGCACACAGTGCAGCAGCATACGGTCCTGGCTTGCAACCAGTGGCATGTAGGATATGTATTCTAGCTGGCAGGGGCACTCTGAGAAGAGAGATATCGGGTTCCATCTGTGTGCCCTGTGCAGAATGTTAGCCCCCAGTAAGCTTTCTATTAGGACATACCTTGTCCGCTTCAGCGAAGCATAGGATGTTGACTGCCCTGCACCTTCCAGTGGAATGTGCTACTGGAAGGTTACATTGGTTATCTAGGCTATGTGTTAACAACAGCTTTATTATTACTTTTTTTTTTTAGATTCGACCTTCACAAGGCCGGTGTCTACCCCAGCTGACCGCATGAGAAACATTCGGCGGCGTGCTCGAAGAAACAGGGAGGATATGTTTCAGGACCTGCTGAAAACAGCACAGGAATCTGCGAGGGAGAATCGAGCCTGGAGAGAGGAATCGCAACAGAGGAGGCAGAAACACAGGGACGAACTGATAAGCGTGATGAAGGAGCAAACAGAACTGCTCAAGAGCATGATTGCTTTGCAGACCCAGGCGATTAATGTACGGGCTCCACTCCATACAGTTCAGCTGTGTCTGCCTCCCACACCCCATAGTCCTTCAAAGAATTTCTTTGAAGACCACTCGTCTCCCTGGTACACTGCAACATCCAGTCCCCCCCAGAGCTACTTTTTAGAGACCCGCAGCTATGCCCACCTGTAACCCCCCCCCCCTTTTCGGTTTTAATAAAAACAGTGACAAATAATTTGAAGAGTGGCTTTATTTGTACACATTGAAAATCTCATAAGGTGCACCTGATGCATCCTGGAAGTGAACTACGGGAGGGCATCATTGAAATGGTCCCTGAGTGCCTCCCTTATGCGAGCAGCTTCTCCTTGGGCCCCCCTAATACTCCTAGTGGCTGGCTCTTTGTATGCTTCCTTGAGGCGCTGTGCCTCCATAGCCCACCCCGGGGAAAACTTTTCTCTCCTACTTCCACAAATGTTATGAAGGACACAGCACGACGTAATCACAGCAGGGATGTTGTCCTCCACCAAGTCCAGCCTTCCATACAATCATCGCCAGCGCCCTTTTAAACGGCCGAAGGCACACTCCACAGTCATTCTGCAGCGGCTCAATCTGTAATTGAACCGCTCCTTGCTGCGATCTAGGTTACCGGTGTATGGCTTCATGAGCCATGGCATCAGTGGGTATGCTGGGTCTCCGAGGATGACTATGGGCATCTCCACATCCCCCACTGTAATTTTTTGATCAGGGAAGGAGGTACCCCCTTGCAGCTTCTGGTAGAGACCAGTGTTCCTGAAAATGCGGGCATCATGCACCTTTCCCAACCACCCAGCATTGATGTCCGTAAAACGCCCCTTGTGAGCCACGAGTGCTTGCAGCACCATGGAGAAGTAGCCCTTCCTGTTGATGTAGTCGGTCTTGAGATGGTCTGGAGCCAAAATAGGGATGTGTGTGCCGTCTATGGCTCCCCCACAGTTAGGGAATCCCATGGTAGCAAAGCCGTCCACAATCTCATGAACATTGCCCAATGTCACCGTCCTCCATAGCAGAACGCGATTGATGGCTCGGGAGACTTGTGAGAGGGCTAATCCGATGGTAGACCTCCCGACTCCAAACTGGTTTGCAACCGACCGGTAGCAGTCAGGAGTCGCCATCTTCCAGACAGCAATCGCAACACGCTTTTCCACGGTTAGGGCTGACCTCATCTTGGTGTCTTTACGTCGCAGGGCCGGGGCCAACTCTGAACACAGTTCCAGAAAGGTTGCTTTCCACATTCGAAAGTTCTGTACCCACTGCTCGTCATCCCACAGCTGCATAACAATGCGATCCCACCACTCGGTGCTCATCTCTCGCGACCAGAAACGGCGTTGCACCGTGTGCAGATGATCGGTGAAGGAGCTGAGCAATGCGGTGCTGTTGCTCTGCAGGGCATCGATCAGCCCCTGCTCCTCAGCGTCCTCGTCTGACTCGGAGCTCATTGCGTACTGAGCAACCAGCTGAGATGTATTTAGAATGCTGAAGGAGACAGTGGAGATCAGAGCAGGATCCATGCTGTCGCTGTTGTGATTGCTCGCAAGTGGTGCGGTGCATCACTGCACTGTTGAAAATAGGCGCGAGTTGCTATTGGCAACGAGGAAGACGCAAGGGGAACACAGTGCACCACGGGAAACTGAGAGTTTACCCATGGCGCTTTGCGTTCCTTTCCTTCATCCCATGATTCCACGCGCCGATTGAGGGAAAATTGAACTGTGGGATAGGAGCCCAGAATTCATTGCGCTACACCGCGATATTGCAAAGAACTCTGTTGCGTTGCAAGGAGCAACGTGTGTACGTGCTATCCCGCAATAAAGGTCATGTGTTTTTTATAGGGCGATTGCCATGTTGCGCTTTAATCTGATCATGTGTACATAGCCTGAGGCTTTTCTGTCAATTTTCTCTTTACATATAACTTATAGTTTAGATGTCTTGGGACAAAAATCTCTAGTCACACTATGTAGTTTATAAACTCATCTGGACAGAGACCACAGGCCAGGTCCTCAGCTGTGATAGAGACATTTCCATATTCTCCCAAACCTGAAGTCAGTTAGAAGCTGGTTTTGGCCACTAACACAAGTTAGAGATGCCTGAAGACTGCATTGTCTTGTCTTGACAGCAAGGATTTCTTAGTTCATCCACTTGCCTAGGGTTGCCTCAGCAACATGCAATAACAATGCTTCTCCCAGCCTGGACAAAAACCAGGAAAATACTATTCTTTGGTGGGGGAGAGGCTGGTACTCAGCCAGTGACACTCACTTTCTGAGGCATAGAACTTTTCCTAAGCAAAAGAGATGCCCAAATTGGTCTTTTCCAACAACCTGTTTGACCCCATTTGCATCCTCAGAGTAGTACAAAGCACACAGAAGCAAGACTAACGTCTGGTCTCTAGTTTTCTTCTTTGTCTTTCCCTAAGCAAAGTTCATTGTGAGTGCTTACCATAAAACAAGAATAATAATCTATTTACGTAGTCCTGATATTAATTGGGGCTCAGGATCCCACACCTAAACCAAGATACCCAGTTTATTTCTAATCAACAGCTCATAGGCTGCATCTACACTGGTAAATTAAGTTGACTTAAGCTTGGCTTAAGTCGACTTAATGTGCCCTGCGTCTACACTACACTTTCCTTAAGTCGACTTAAGGAAAATAAAGTCGACTTTATTAAACCACCTTTTTACTCGACCTAAGGCTTAATTCGACTTAAGTCGAATTAAGCCAGTGTAGCCCTGGGGTAGCCTTAAGTCGACTTAGGGCTATTCCAGGACTACACCAATGCCCGCCCTGGCGGGGGGGGGGCACAAGGGGAGCCTGGCATGCCCCCCAAAGGGCAGGGCATGTGGGCACAGTGTGACACTGTCTGGATTTAGGGAAGCATTTATGATATTATTTTCAATGGATATCTCATAAACGCTAGAATCCATAGGAACTATGTCATGTTTGGTATCAATAGAAAGGTAGTAATTTGCTGGGAATGATTATATAGTTTATGTCTAAGGATTCTATTTCGATTAGAAGTTAAGAATTTGATGTTATATTCATACTTTAACTTGTGTCATTAGACGGGAGGGTGTGAACAACCATTGTCTCCTTAATGTTTAGGAATTTTCCAGGTAGAATGGTCTCAGGGAGTATCCTGATGAGCCATTAAGGATACAATGGTTGTATTCTTTATGTCCTCAATGGCTCATCAGGATACTCCCTGAGACCATTCTCCTTGGAAAATTCCTAAACATTAAGGAACAATGGTTGTTCACACCCTCCCGTCTAATGACACAAGTTAAAGTATGACAACAGAGTCTTGTGGCACTTTTAAAGACTAACAGATTTATTAATCGCATGAGCTTTCGTGGGAGAAAATCCCACTTCGTCAGACGCTTTGAAGATAGGAAAATTACAGAGTGGGAGGAAATTAAATGCAGGGGAGTGTATGACATAGCATCAGGTCAGGCTATAACAGCAAATCAAAGTAGGTGTTAGGATTCAAAACACTGGGGAACAGCACATAGAGGCGGGGGAGGTCAATTCACTTGATGTAATGCGAGAAAAATCCATAGTCCCTGTTTAACCCCAAGACAACTGAGTCAAATTTACATATAAGTTCGAGTTCTGCAGACTCTCTTTGAAGCTGTGATTTGTTATTCATCTGTTTCAACACAGCTATTAACAAGTCGTTAAGGGAGTGAGCAGGGAGATTAAAGTGTTCCCCTACAGGTTTTGCAGTGTTGCAATTTCTGATGTCAGATTTGTGTCCATTGATTCTTTGGCGTAGAGACTGTCCTGTCTGTCCAATATATAAGGCAGAGGGGCATTTCCGGCACATGATGGCATAAATCACATTGGTGGATGAGCAGGTGAACGAACCCTTGATGGAGTAGGTGGCATGATTAGGCCCTGTGATGGTGTCATCAGTGTAGATATGAGGGCAAAGTTGGCAGCGTGGTCTGCTGCAGGGCTGTGTTCCTGCTTTAGTGTTTCTGCTCTGTGATCTGTAGTTGCTGGTAAGTACCCTTTTAAGATTAACGACTTGTTAATAGCTGTGTTGAAACAGATGAATAACAAATCACAGCTTCAAAGAGAGTCTGCAGAACTCGAACTTATATGCAAATTTGACTCCGTTGTCTTGGGGTTAAACAGGGACTATGGATTTTTCTCGCATTACATCAAGTGAATTGACCTCCCCCTCCTCTATGTGCTGTTCCCCAGTGTTTTGAATCCTAACACCTATTTTGATTTGCTGTTACAGCCTGACCTGATGCTATGTCATACACTACCCTGCATTTAATTTCCTCCCACTCTGTAACTTTCCTATCTTCAAAGTGTCTGACGAAGTGGGATTTTCTCCCACGAAAGCTCATGCGATTAATAAATCTGTTAGTCTTTAAAAGTGCCACAAGACTCTGTTGTCTTTCTACAATAGAGTAACACGGCTACCCCTTTGGAAGTTAAAGTATGAATATAACATCAAATTCTTAACTTCTAATCGAAATAGAATCCCTAGACATAAACTATATAATCATTCCCAGCAAATTACTACCTTTCTATTGATACCAAACATGACATAGTTCCTATGGATTATAGCGTTTATGAGATATCCATTGAAAATAATATCATAAATGCTTCCCTAAATCCAGACGGCGTCACACACAGGACTCTGCCCTGCCAGGGTCCCTGTCCCCCTTTGCCCCATTGTACACAGGGGGTACTCCCCCCCCCGCCACCGTGGACCTGCCCAAGGTCCCCCTAGCCCCACAAAGTCGACCTAGAGCATCCAGTGTGGATGCTCTAGGTCAACTTTGTAAGTTCCCCTTTAAGTCGACTTTAATTTTAAGAGTGGACACACTAAGTCGACTTAACTAAGTCGACTTAAAAGTGCATGTGTAGACATAGCCATAGTGTCCAAATACAGTCAGTTACTATTCTCATTAAGATCTTTGAGGTCTCATTGACTACAAGGGAATTAGCCCATTGTTTATTCTTCTGCAAGCATCCCATACCCAAACCTTTTTTAAAAAAACCCACAAGAACTATAGATACCAGCATTCCAAACTGTGGTAGAGCGGTGGAGGAGAGATATCTATATGTCCATTTTGCCGTTGTAAAAAAATGTCATTAAAGAGCACACAGCACAGTCCAGTTTAACATCTGTGACTCTCAAGAGATGGAGAAAAAAATAGGGTTATTTTTTCTTATGTCTTGAGTTGATCAACTATGTTTCTCTTTTGCAAATCGGGGCTATTTTCACATCACAAAAGAAGTTTTAAAAAGGAAGAGGCTGAAATTTCAAACTGATGCAATTGACCTAATGTCAATCAATCTTAAAACAAGATTAACCCAAAAAGCGGCATTCTATCTGTTTAGAGTGACTGAGAATTAGCCTATTCCCAGTAGAAACACATGCATGGCAGCACAATATTGCCATACTGAAGGTAGCAGGAAGCTTGGACAATGGAGTTTTAATTGCTTTCACTGCTGTAAAATGGACTGAGAACCTCAAAACCAAAAAACAAAACAAGACATATCTTTCAGGGACACTGTGTGAGACTGCTTAGTTCATTATCTTGAAGAATCTGCAAAGAGCTTTTCTCATCTTTGTCCCTCTCCAAGGAAAAGAAAAATGAACAGACTTTCATAAAAGACAACTTGGCTAGCAGTGACTTGAATCACAGCTAGGCTTGCCAACAATATTTGCTGCCAATTTGCCCAATTCCATTCTGTCTATCCCATTCTCATCCCTTTAATATCTGAGGGTTGTACACTGTCTGTGAACCCTTTGTAAATTAATATGGATTTGGACAACTGCAATTCCTCTTGTAAGTATTCACCAAATAGTTTTTGTGGAGAGGTGTCAGTCTATAACTTGTTGGTCACCTGCTTCATTGGTCTCTTCACTATTCATTATTTGTGGTGTGCAGCTCAGTCAAAGGAACTTCAGTCCAAGCTTTAGGTGCCTAGGTACCATTGTGATTCACAAAAACCCACTCAGATGTTGCTTAATCCCAAGGGCATCTCAACTCACTGGATGCCTAAATTTCTACTCTAAAAGTTCCCTCAGCATCTAAATCTCCACCTCCTGTCTAAATCCCACCATGATCTGAAAACCAGGTGATGATAGATAGGGCAACAGCTGTGTCACCTGTGGGGCAGTAGGTGTATTCAGCACCCACCTAACTACACAAAACACGGCTGATGGGAAAGGCCTCCCTCATAACCTTTAACCCAGTGGTTAGAAAACTGGGCAGACCCCAGTTCCACTCCTTTTCTTGGAAGGGAGAATAGATTTGAACAGGGTTTCCCGTTCACAGGGTTTCCTTCACAGATGAGTTCCCTAACTTCACAGATGAGTGCCCTAAGCACTGGACAATAGGAAAGTCTGAGGAGGAGCTTTGCTTAACCTTCCTGTTGAACCTGTTGCAAGAAACAGCATAGGTACTGGAATCCAGGGGAAACTTCATGATTGTGGATTCTCTATAGGAGCCTCCATCCAGCAAAGACTTAGGCATCTATATCTGAGAATGGAAGAATTTAGGATTCCCCCCTCTCGTTGGCACCTGCAACTGGCCACCGTAGTTGGCTCCCTGCCTATCCTAGTGCAGCATGTGGATTCCAAGGGCAGGTAGGCACCTAAAAGTTATGCCTTGTAACACCTAAGTCTCTTTGTGGATCTGGGACATAGCACTATTTCCACTTCATACCTGAGTGAGTAAACTCTTTAAAAAGACAAAATAGCAAATAATTCACTTTACAAGATGGAGTTCTGGGTGAATAATCAATAGTGGTAGCACTTATGCAATGCACCTGGTCTGAATCTCTTCTGCCTTTAACTGTTTCTACACCAACATACCTCTGTGGAGTAAGCTCTTGGTTTACAATGATGTACAAGAAAGATGATATAAGCTTCCTGCTTTTATAAACATTTTTAAGAATGCCTGCTGGCCATATGAATGTTCCTGAACAATGATTAATGCATCTGATCAAATACAGGTAAATTCATCACTGTTTTCCAAAAAAATAGTCTTAATACAGTCTATGTACTACTTGACAAGAAGCTGGTAAAAATAGCATTGTGCCCCAAGCTAATAAGAGTTCCTTCAAAAGTAAGAGGCAAGATTCTCAGTTGGCTGAGCAGGTCCCATAGCTTCAATGAAGTCCGTTGAAAATTAGATCCAAGCTTTCCACCTTGGTGTCTCATTGGTTCAAGGTACTGACACACATACTAAGATAATATCCCAGTCGAAAGTATTAGGTGAGACACCAACATTTTTCTTTAGCCTATTGTGTCATGCTGGCAATGGTGTATCTTCAAATGCCACCCTCTAATGGAAAAGTTTCACTTCTGGTCACATATGCCTCATAAACACTAACCCTGGTGTGGTAGCTAAAAAATTCTCCTTTCACTAACTTGGTAAGACTCTGTGCTTTTGGAGCTAAAACACATGACTTCACTCCCTATACTCACGATATCGTCTATCACCATGTATTCATTAGAATTAGTGCCCAGCTATTGGTTTGAAATCTTGTAAACCCCCAATGCCTAGGTTACAAGCAGGGCCGTCCCTGGGGGTGGTGGTGGCAGCGAATGGGGCGATTGCCCCGGGCCCCACGGTTTTGCGGGTCCCATGCTGTTCCGCTCCCAGCGGGGCCTGTACTCGTGGCCCCCCCACAGCCACATTCTTCCTTACTCCTCCGTGCCTTCAGCAGGGAGCCGAAGGCAGCAGGGCGGGTAGGGAGCACTAAGCCCAGCCCCTGTGCTAGCGGGGCAGGGAAGGTTGCTGGGGCCTGCCTCTGGGCCAGCCTGCCCCATGCGGCCAGGGCCAGCCCTCGCTGGCAGGGTGTCCTAGGCCGGAACCGGCTCCCGGCGGCGGCCTCGGGTCTCCAGCTAGGGCACCAGCCGCAGCAGCCTGGGGTCCTGGCTACAGCCAGCTCCCCCCACCAGTGGCCCCCATTTCCAGGGCTGGAGCCAGCGGCCTCAGCCTCCCCGCCCAGGCTGGCTCCCTGGGGGGGGGGGGGGCTCGACTCCCCTCCAGCATGTGGGGCGGGGCCCCGCCTAGGCCAGTTGGTCCTGGGCCCTGCTCCCCCCATGGGACAGCATTGATTACAAGCCTTGTTTAGATGAGGGAGGTTACGGAAGGAGAAGTCCAGTGTACTGGCCAGGAACCTGTCCTTAAGTGTGTGTCATAGGGTTCAGCCACCAGTAAGGGCTCATCTTCCTGGAGCCTCAGGGGATTAGCTCTTTCTAGGTCCCAGGCCCCTTTTAGCTGCTTTGCCCTGTTGCCACTCTCTCTCACACACTGCCTGTGACTCAGTGTGCTCCTTCTTCACAGCTTGGCCCTCTGGGAGGACACTGGGTTTTCTCCTTTTTGCGAGTGGTAAGGGTCTTTCCATTGCAAGCAGTCTTTGCAGTCAATGCCCCACTACTACCTCTTCTCCAGTGGCTCGTAATGGAACCCAGATTTGTCCTCTATTTCAGGTTCCAGCTCAGGGGCCATCTATCAGCAGCCAAGCTCTGCACGCCTGAAGCATTGTTGCTTTTCCAAGGAGCCTTCTCCTACACCTTCTCCATGTATTTAGGTTTAACTTCACACTCTACTGACCAAAGAATGTCTAGAGGCCATCACTGCAGTCCCATTCTACAGGCAGCATCCTGGCTTTATCCTAGCCCAGTCTGTTCCTTCCCAGCTGTGCTCTATCTTTATGGGAGGGACTTTACTCAGCGAATTCCCCTCAGCACTGGCCAATCCAGTTAACTGGTCTGCCTCATTAGCCTTCTAGGCTGGTGTGAACATCCCATCAGAGTATGCTAATCACCTGCCAATTCCACGAATGTGGGCATGGATGCTGCTCAGCATGGCATGAACTAGTGTTCAACATATCTCAGGATCAGGTAATCACATGTGTATATGTCGCATGGATATCTGCTGTGTGGAATTCTGAATCATTCTGGATCTTGGATTCATTAGCTGTGAAAGCCAGAAAAGACCACTGTGATCATCTTCTCAGCCCTCCTGTATAATGCAGATCACAGAAATACCCCCAAAATAGCTTCTTTTGAACTAGAACATATCTTGAATTTAAAATGGCTAATTCTATAAATTCTATTATAACCCTTGGAAAATTGTTCCAATGGGTAATTACCTTCACTGTTAAAATTTTACACCTTGTCTCCAATCTAGCTCTATCAAGCTTAAATTCCTGGACATTGGGCCTTGCTCTACATTTGTCTGCTAAGTTGAAGATCTTATTTGCCAATATTTTTTTTATCATAGAAGTAAATATATATCATTGTCACCCCATACTCCTACTTGAGATTCCCTTTTTTATGCATCCAAGGGTTACATTAGTTTATTTGGCCATGGCATTGCACTGGGAACTTATATTCATTTGATTACCCTCTATGAACTCCAAATCATTGTCAGATTCACTGCTTCCCAGGATAGAGTTCCCCATCTTGTATGCCTTAGAGTCTTTGTTCCCAGATGTATACATTTACTTTTAGCCATATATAAAAAAAATGTTGGCTTGTGGCCAGTTCATCAAGAGATCCAGAATTCTCTGTATCAGTGACCTCTCCCATTTTTTTATGTCCACTCCCAATTTTTGTGACATCGACAAACTTGGTGAGTGGTTATTTTATCTTATCTTCCAGGTCATTGATAAACATGTCAAATAGCATTGGACCAACGGCTGATCCCTACATGGCCTCACTAGAAACACACTGTTTTAATGATCATTTTGTGTTTACAGAATACTGTACTTGTGTGTACAGTTTCATTCCAAGACTTGTAGTTAGCGAGTTAACCTATTGAGTGTGGCCATTTTAATTTTATATCCTTCTAGGTTTTTCTTTTCTTTAATCAAAACACCATATAGTTCCAATTCAAATATCTAATGGCTATTTAGGTTTATTACAACAGAACAATCACTTTTACCAAACTTATAATTATCAACCTAACTTATTACAGCTAATCTCCATTTCTTCTGCTTGAGAAGCCTGATCCAAAGCCACCTGATTTTAGTGGAAAAACTCCTCCTGCATTTAGTGAAATTAGGATAAGATTCTAACAGCAAAAGATCCCAGATTTTATGACCCAATGGTAACCGTACAGTCCCAGATGACCATATAATTGTCACAACATGCTGTTCATTGGCATTTTTAAGAAACTCAGTTGATTGTGCTTTTCTAACTTGTCTCTGCACTTTTAATTGTTGCTTCTCCAAACAAAAACACTGTAATTTGACATTTTCTGAAGCACTCACACCAAGAGGATGCTTAGACTGCACTCTGCTTTTTAAAGTATTGTTCATCCAACTCACTTTGAACTTTAAAGCTTTTTACTGAGATAACAGGATCTACAGTGTGAGATCAAGCTTAGAAATCACAGCTTGAAATGCCCATCCAGAGGAAGTCATGCAGAAAATGAAACATATCTGGCAGAACAAGACTGTGGTCAGAGTGACAAGACAAAGTCGAGGAAAAGGGCAATGAAGAAAACCCTAGACAAGGAAAGACTCCCTAGTGTGACTGGGAGAAAAGAGAGCAGGGGGCAGAGAGAATGAAGAGTTAAAACCCACCTAAGAAGGCTGCTATTGGAATATTTGAACAAGTCCCCTGAGCCCCAGGTCGTTCTGTGGAAACACGGCTCTGCTTCTCTTTCTTTCGTTTTCTTTCAGCCTTTAACTTGAAATGGGTGAAATGGGGTCTTTTTCATGCTGCTTTTCACCTTTTCTAAAACAATGAATGGTATGGAAAACATGTAGAAAAGGTGAATCAGGAAGTGTTATTTACTATATAACATGACACAAGAACAAAGAGTCACCTTATGATATTAATAGGCAGCAGGTTTAAAAGAAACATAAGGGAATACTTTTTGACACAATGCAGAGTCAATCCTTTGACCATGTTGCTATGGTCTGGTGTGAAGGCCAAAAGTAGACGCTGACTCAAAAAATAAATTAGATAAGTTCATGGAGGACAGGGCCATCAATGGCTAGTAGCCAAAGTGGTCAAGGATGCAACCCTATGTTGTCGATGTCCCTAAACCTTTGGCTGACTGAAGCCAGGACAAGACAAGAGGTGATAGATCACTCAAAATTGCCCCATTCTGTTCATTCCCTCTGAAGCATCTGACACTGTCCACTCTCAAAACACAGGATATTGGGCTAGATGGACCATTGGTCTGACCCATTATGGCCGTTCTTATGTTTTGTACAACAAAACAAACAAAGACAAAGTAAATTTAGTGTCATTGAATGGTGCTAGATTCACAATGGGGCAGCCACAGAATGGCAGTAATATGGGCAGTGGTAGCACTCGATTGCCTTGCATAGCTTACTTGTTGCTGAGATCCACCAATGTGTGAGGATCTATGAATCTTTCTTCAGGTGTTCTGATCCCCTGGCAGTCTGCTTCCGTGCCCTGTCCATGTTTTCCTCCTGGCCTGTTCCTGTCCCTGACCTAGTATCTGATTCTCACCTTTGGCTCAACTCCTGACTCTAGCTTTGACCCTTGGTTTGGGCTTCTGTCCCTTGACCCTGACTCCTGCTCTGACCACTAGGTGTGACTGCCTAAGCCCAGGTTGTGACACAATGAGTCTCTCCATTAAAGGAATGAGAAGACCCACTGTAGCTCACTTTATAGCCCAGTCCCTCTCTGTGACAGCCAGTAGGTATGCCTGATAATAGGTATTTTTTTTGTGATGGCAGATTACACAAACTCCATTAGGAATTCAGCTCAGACCAGCAACTCAATTCACAGCCATCACTGATCAACTGACACATTGCAACTTTCAGCCTGTATCAGCTTATGGGCACAATTCAAAATGCTGAGTCAGGCATGAGGGGTTTTCTATCTTACAAAACCTATATCTTGAGTTAACCCATTCTCTGTACCCTCCTCCTGTTGGCAATTTGGAATCATGCCTTTCCTGTGATAACAGTATGTAGGATTTCTTTCCCCACTCCTGTGGATTTGTACTACAACTCTGGTCTGGGTATTAATCAGAATTACTATTTCTATTACAGTAACACCCAAAATATACTAGGTGTTAATATAGATCAGAGACAAGATAGTCTGCACTGAAAAGTTCAACACTGACGTATTCTGCATGGGCAAGGGAGAGGAATCAACTGTCTTTAGTTCTGAAATGTAATCATTTCCAGTGGTTTGAAGAGTAAATGGGTTTATGAATGTATATGATTTACTGCATAGAGAGAAATTCCCTTTCAAAATTTAGGGTTATATGCTCATGACATGCATTCCAATCTGCTTACAGCATTATAACATTGGGGCAGTAACAAATAGGGATTGCTTTTAAAGGTTATAATCCTGTAATTCTTACTCACCTGAGTAGTCTTGCAGAACTCATACCTGTATAAAAACTCTACACTTCAGTAAAGGTTGTAGGATCAGCTATTATAGTTTGTGGCTGAAGTTACACTCATATTTTAGAATAAAAGAGAAAGCCAGTCTAGTTCTGAAGCAAATCCAGTACTGTGAGCGAGTTCACGGAAAAGCTTGCAAATCTTCTGGTGAATGAGAGACAGCACCCAAGAAAGACTGGGTCAACATAACACATATTTGGTAGACAGTTTTGATAACCATTTCAATAACAGCTTCAATACAGTTTCAACTAAATGACTGGAATTCATGCAAATGCAATGAAAAATGCAAACAAAATATTAAAAGTATTTTTTCTTTGTTTTTCATTTGATAAAGAAAAAGATTACTTGACCAAAAAACAAAAAAAAATTGCGTAGAGAACAGTGCCTAGCTCAATTCATTTCTGAAATGCTAAAATATACAGATAAGGTGTGAATCCAAGAGCCCTGAAATGACAATTGGTCCCATCTCTTCATAGGATATCATCCCACCTGACAGAGAAGAAGAAGAAAAGTAAAAAAACCATCCTTGGAAAACAGACTCTTTTCAAGGTAAATTTTATTTAATTAAAAACCCAGTTTGCTGTTGAAAATCGGTTTTGATGGAAAATTTTCAACCAACCTAAATTGTAATATCAGTTCTGCCTACAAAAGGCACCAGAGAGTTAAATAAACTCAGACACATGTATTTTTTAATCACCTAAATGTAGAATAACAGTTGTAGCTCCTAAATAACTTGCACGCTTGGCTTGTCTACACAGTGGGGTAAAGTGATGTATCTAAGGGATGTGATTTCTAAAGTGCACTGATGTGACACACATTAAATGGTCCATGTAAACCATGCTGCTATGCACTGAAGGTTCCTTAGTAGTGAGCACCAGAAAGATCTAATAGGCTATGTCTACACTAGAAAAACGTAGGTCGACTTAGAATCATAGAATCATGGGGTTGGAAGGGACCTCACGAGGTCATCTAGTCCAACCCCCTGCTAAAAAGCAGGACCACTCCCCCTAAATCACCCCAACCAGGGTTTTGTCTAACCGAGCCTTAAAAATCTCCAAAGATGGAGATTCTACCACCTCCCTACATAGCCCATTCCAATGCTTCACCACCCTCCTAGTGAGAAAGTTTTTCCTAATATCCAACCTTGACCTCCCCAGCTGTAATTTGAAACCATTGCTCCTTGTTCTGTCTTAAAGTCAACCTTATTAAATCGACTTAAAGTGTTTTCCATGGATGTGGACTTAGTCCACTTTTTAAGTTGACCTAACTGCCCTTAAATTGACTTAATAAAGTGGACTTAAGCATCCACACTGTGCATAGGTTGACCTAAAGGAGGGTTAGGTTGACCTAACCAGCAGGTCTTACTAAATCAACCTAAGCTTTCATTAGGTCCAGTTAAGGATTTTAGTGGGAGTGGTCCTGCTTTTTAGCAGAGGGTTGGACTAGATGACCTCGTGAGGTCCCTTCCATCCCTATTATTCTATGATTCTATGATTTTCTTAAGTCGACCTAATGAAAGCCTGGTGTGGACAGGGACTAAGTTAGGTCGATTTAAGCCTCCTTGCAAGTGTAGACATAGCCTACACATAGCACCAAAAGCGCTCTTTAGAAATCACACCCTTGTACTCAAGATTACTCCACCATATAAACATTCCCAATGTCTCTGCAGAGCCCTATGTCCTTTATTATGCATACAATATCACTGATGTTGTGAACCCCACTTTTCATTAGGGCAAATCCAAATAACTTTCTTGACTTCAATGGAACTACAGTTTACACCCAAAATAATCTAGCATCAAAATAATCCAACTTTATTTATTATCCCAAATTCAGCAATCAGATCTGGTAGCATGCAGTCTGTACCCACACACAGATAACCACTGATTTCAGTAGAGTTCTGAATGTAGGTTTGAGGCATTGGTTCCCTAAGGAAATTGGTTTTAAGAAAAATAAAATAAAGGCCAGTACCATAGCAAAAGATTTAGAACCAGGTAAAATCTGTCCAGAATAACAGTGAGTTCATGTTTAAAAAGACACTCCCTTCTAGCATGACAGATGGCTCTGAGCTGTATTTAGGCAACAGAATGACCTAAATTGTTCCCATAAAATGTTTGAGAGGAAAAAGTGGAGAGCAGTGCTTCAAAATCCAACCCAAAGAAGAATTTCTTTATAAGTGAGCATGCAATTTATACATATACACACACTCACATATATTACACCTGCAGATCAAGAAAGATTTAGGGCTCAGTTTTCAAACACCTTTCTCCATTTCCCCTGTCTTCATGCCTCTGTTTATCAAACTTCAAAAATAACTCTTTTTCCCCTTTTGTGCTTTCTCTAATTTCAGCCTTTCCTCAACATATGCTCCTGTCCTCTGCTTGCATTGCTACTTATAAATAATAAGACAAAGAGAGGCAGATTCTTTTAAATAAATAAATAAATAAAAAGAATCTAGGACATCTCATTTATTTTAGTTTAATTTTTAATTTAAAAAAATCATTAAAAATGACATTGTCCCCTAATTTTTCCTCTGTGCAACAGCTGTCATTGTCAAGCTGTTGTCTCTGTTACAGTGTTTTTGGTGCAAGAGAGAGACTGTGAAGCAGTGTTTTTAGAGAAAATATGACAGCTTGCTTTTATTCTGAGACACTTCTTATTGGAAACAACCCCTCGTTTTAACCCTCAGCTGGAGAAACCAGAGTAACACAATCTGCGTTACACCCACTGAGAATCTGATCTATTATGTGAAAAATATATTAACTGCCACACTGCTATATGAGTTTAATGCTCTCATTAAGTAGACTAATATAAGAAGGGTATTCAACACACCAAAAACTCAGACCCGATCTTCTCTTTTTCTTCAAGTTCCAAAGTTAGCTAATCCAGTTCAGCAAAACAAACAAGGAGTCCCGTGGCACTTTTAAAGACTAACACATTTATTTATCGCATGAGCTTTCATGGGAGAAAGCTCATGCAATAAATAAATTTGTTAGTCTTTAAAAGTGCCACAGGACTCCTTGTTTCTTTTTCTTCAGACTCTCTATGATCATGCTAATAAGCTGCATTACTTTGTTTTGTTTTCCAGACTCTAGGTGCAAAGAAATTCATTGGCTGTCTTTATTACTTTCATAAGAAATTATGGAAATCCACAGAGAAAGAAAGAACCAATATATAATCTCAGTGGGTAAGAATCAGAGGGACTTTATCTCTCTCTTTTTCCATAAATTCCCAGACACGAAAGCATTTTATATTTAAATTGGTGGGTTAAGATTTTTCAGAAGTGACTACTGGTTTTTTTATGCCTTGAGTTTTTGGACCTAATCTGGGACACCAGAATGGTAACAGATTCTCAGAAGGCAGATGCGCAGAACTTTGTGAAAATCTGGCCTAGCTAAGGTGTCACAAGTTAAGCATCCAAAAGTGTGGGACCCCCAAATCATGAACAAACTTCAAAGTCCTTGGCAGTGGCATAGTAAAAGCAGAATTATAGTTTCACACACAGCAATATTTCCTTTTCGCACCCCTAACCACACCGTTTAGTCTTATGGCTGGTTATTCATTATCATTAATCGCCATTGACCACAGGTTGTGGTGGATTTCCAGCCACTGGAAACTTTTCAAGCAAGATTAGATGAAATTAAAAGAAATGTTCTACTTTGAACAGGAATTACTTTGGGAAAGTTGTATGGGCTATGTTATACAGGATCATAGAAGATTAGGGTTGGAAGGGATACAGGGGGTCATCTAATCCAAGTCCCTGCTCAAAGCAGGACCAACCATGACTAAACCATCCCAGCCAAGGCTTTGTCAAGTCACACCTTAAAAGCCTTTAAGAATGGAAATTCCATCACATCCCTACATAACCCATTCTGGTGCTTCACCATCTTCCTAGTGATTTTTTTTCCCCCTAATATCCAATCTGGACCTCCCCCACTGCACGTTGAGACCATTGCTCCAAGTCAGACTAGATGATCACAGTAATACCTTCTGGTTTTCAGAAACCACACAACTATGAAATGCTTTTTGAAAAGTGGGAACAATATTACCAAATCTTTCAGGACTGAGCCTTCATTCAGTCACATTAGGTGTATGAAGATGGTGTGCCCACTTGTTTTACCACAACAGACACCTTGCAGGTACACATCTCTGTCAGCTTGGTATCATAACGATTTCTTCGTCTCTATCCTAACTGATTTTTCACTTCAGTATAGAAAGTAGCTGGAATAATATCTTCAGTACCCCAGGTAGGGACCAATAGGCTTTTTGGTCTGCCTTTAAGCAGATCTTTTTTTTTTTTTTTTCATAACCCTACCCCAAATTCCTATATGCGTTGCATAGTCCTACCTAGCTCATTCAATGGTTCAATATAGATGTAGCAGAAATGGGTGAAATACGTTTCCCTTGCTTTTGTAGCTAATGCTGGCCTTTAATTGAACTAGGCAATTTTTCAGTTAACTCAGTGGACAGGGACAGATTTCACCCTGGGAAAATACTTGACGAAAAAGGCCTACGTGTAAACTTAGCTGTTGCATTGGCAGCTGGAGCTCTATAATATTATACTGAACATTTATATAAATGCACTGTCTACAAATAGATAGACTTACCTATATTGTTTATAATGAGTTTGCTGAATAAGAAAACTACACATCACTTTTTTTTGCTGTCCTGGATCTCAATAAAAACCTAACAATATCCATTATGCACATCATACATCAAATCATATTTAAGGGGCATGTATATTAATTATGTGCTGTGATAGACTGATTTCCAAAAATATCATTTCTTTTATAATCTATGGCTGCATCTACACTGGTAAATTAAGTCGACTTAAGCTTGCTTAAGTCGACTTAATTTACCCTGCGTCTATACTGCAGTTTCCTTAAGGCGACTTAAGCAGCTTGCTTAGGTCAACTTAAGGAAAATAAAGTCAACTTAATTAAAATTAAGTCGACTTTCTAACACCACCTTCCTAATCGATCTAAGGCTTAAGTCGACTCCCGAGAGCCGACTTAAGCCATTGTAAATGTGGGGTAGCCCTAAGTCGGCTTTGTTGACTTAGGGCATGGGTCCATTCTTGCCGGGACCACTCAGGTCCTGGCAATAAAGGACCGCGTGGCTTGCTTCCTACTCCCCAGGACTCATGCTCCAACTGATCAGCAGCTGGAGCGCGGACGCCGGAGAGAAGGAAGCCCCACGCTCCTCACACTTCCTCCTACCTGGGACCATGCGGTCCCGACAAGGAAGGAGAGCTGGAGACCCGCTCCCTTGGCCAGTGCTGGCTCCAGCTGTCCCTTGAAACACCTGGAGTGCGGTGCGGGCTCCCACCGTGCTCCAGCTGTTTAAAGAGAAAGCTGGAGCCAGCTTGGGTCCCCGCTGCGCTCCAGCTGTCTAGAGAGACAGCTGGAGCGCGGCGCTGGCCAAGGGAGCGCGGGTCCTGGGGACAAGGGATCGTGGGGCTTCCTTCTTGCCGAGACATGAGTGGTCCCGGAGAGAAGGGAGCCCTGAGGTCCCTTCTTGCTGGGATCCCCACTCCAGCTGCCCGCTGCTGAGCAGCTGGAGCACAGGTCCCAGCCCACACCCCAGCTGCTCAGCAGTGGGCAGCTGGAGCGCAGAACTCCGGCTCATCCTCCTGGCCCGGAATACTCGGGTCCGGGGAAGTTGTCCCCGGACCCCAGTGGTCCAGGCTGGGAGGATTCCCTTCTGCCCAGGACATGGGAAGTCCCAAGCAGAATGGAGCCAAGTGGTCCAGGGCAGAAGGGAGCTCCATGCGGGACTGGCTCTCCCTGGAGCAAACAAGTCAACTTAGAGAGTCCGGTATGGACTCTCTAAGTCGATTTAGTAAGGGCCCCTTTAAGTCGACTTAGGAGTCCAGTGTGGACTCTCTAAGTTGACTTAATAAGGTCGACTTAAAGTCGACTTATTAAAGTCGACCTTTTTAAAGTCAACCTTAATTCCCTAGTGTAGACATAGCCTATATGTGTAGCTCAGTTTACATTTGATGTTTAATTAGGATCTTGCCGTTGCAGGGTTTTTTGTTTGTTTGTTTTTGTTTTTTTTTAACAGTGCTTAGGAAAGGTAGAGTATAATGAAATGTAAGTGACCCAAGCTAAATGGAAGCACTGAAGTAGATAATGTGGCAGTATATCAAGTAAAATGCACTGATTCTGTAGTCTGTGCATGCCCTAATAGCAGAAAAAGGGTTTGAAAACCACTTTAAGCGTAAGTAGAGTGTTTATGTATTATTCACAGTTGCAAATAATTGCAAAATGTCAACATTTCATTTTCCCCTTAAGAATGTCTTTTGATTAGTGATCTAATTAGCCATTAAAAACAAAAAGGTTTTATTTTTTTGTAAGTGTAAATATGAAGAGCAGGAGTGTTTCCTAGTGGTAAGTAATTTATGATCTTAAAATGTCACAGTCAACATCACTAGTCTGTTACTGAACAGCACTAAAGAGAGAGAGGGAGAGAGAGACCTACTGTCTTCACATTGCAGTATGGAGAGGGGTTTTTTATGATTATTTTTTATTACTATGAAGTAAGAAATGTAAATATTTCAACAATTACCTGGAGGGGATTTTTTTTCTCCTCTTCTCTTTTTCACAGAAATCCTTCAACAACCCTTATGTAGGTTATAGAAGGCAGAGACTATACATAGACTGAGGTTACATGTTCTACAATTATTTGATGTCTCCTGTTCTTTTTCTTTTCTTGTTTATATTTACAATGGCATTAGAGTAACACCCGCCACGTGCCACGGCCTGTCCAAATTTAGGACCCAATTTTGCCCCCCTTACACACAGTGAGCAGAGTCTTGGTTTGCACATAGTAGGTGGCAGGTAAAGACAGAAGCGACACCACTATTTGTGAGCTGATTTTACTCAGTGTAAAGATGGCAGGATCAGGCTCATAGGCTATGTCTACACTAGCAATTTAGGTCGACTTAAGGACCCTTTAATCGACCTAAATTACTCCCTCTCTACACCAGACTTTCATTAAGTCGATTTAAGAAATTCCTTAAGTCGACTTAATGAAAGCTTAAGTCGACTTAATAAGAACCACCCATTAAGTCGACTTAAGACTTAAATCGACTCCTTAAGTCGACTTAAGCATGGTGTGGATGTGGAATAACCCTTAAGTGGACTTTATTAAGTTGACTTAAGGGTGGTTAGGTCGACTTAACAAAGCGGACTAAGTCGACTTAGTCCACTTTGTTAAGTCGACTTCATAAGGTCAGCTTTAAGTCGACTTAAAGTCAACCTTATTAAGTTGACATAACAAAGTCAACTTAACTTTTTCTAGTGTAAACGTTGCCTTAGAGTGAAATACAGAAGAAGGCTTCATATGCTGACAAAACAAGTGGCAAATGAAAAGGAAAGGATTCAACAAAAATTCCACTTTCGTTTTCAATGAGACCACCCGGTCTCCCCACCTGCCCCCCTCCAAACCATTACATTAGCTGGCAAATGTATTATTATTAATAATACAGTATACTCCCAATTATCCAAATAGCATGGGGATACAGATTTTACTTAGGTAATCTGGAGTTAAGATAATTGAGAGGGCAAGAGCTATTCAGCCATTCAGCAGGAGGGTGGCCTGCACTGTGGCTGGGGTCCCATCCTCCTCCTCACAGTCCTGTCCAGGGAATTCTGCTCTATTATCCGAACCTCCACATTATCCAAATCCCTGCCTTGTCCCACAGCATAAGATACATGCCATCTGCATCATGTGGCTCATGCTGGGGGAGTCTAAAGGGATTAGGATAATGTGGAGATTCAGACAAAAGGATTTAGATACATGGGAATTTACAGTATTGCTCTAATTTATTTATATGCAATGGAGGAACAAATTAATTGGACAAGGACTTCAACCTGTGCTCCTCACAGCCAAGGTGATTGCCCTAACCACTGGGGTGTAGACTCAACCTCTCCTCTCGCTCCAGTGAATAAGTGATACAAAGTGGAACAGCTTCAACAGGCGAGACTGAAAGGAATTCAGGTTTCAAAGGGGTAGCCCTGTCAGTCTACTTCAGCAAAGCAAACAAGCAGTTAGTCTTTAAAAGTGCCACAAGGCTCCTTGTTCGTTTTGAGAGGAATACAATCCAGCATGTCCAATTGGCAGGGCATGAGAGACCTGGGGCAAAGCCTTTGCATCAAATCAGGTAGAGCAGGGATTGGACGTTCCTAGGATATTAGAGACCCTAAGGATATTGGACATTCCCAGGAAACATGCTGTTTGAGTGAGAACTGATCCCATAGGGGCACTTTGAAATAGCCTGCAGGATCAGGTCCAGCAGGCGTGATAAGAAGTTGAATGCCTAGTTTGCAAATGTCACTGGGGTTTCAGCAATTAATTACTTTGGGCAGCACCAGAGCATCAGTGGCTTTTTGTATGCTTCCCACTGGCACTCTAGGGCTATGTCTACCTAGAAAAAGTTAGGTCAACTTTGTTAAGTCGACTTAATAAGGTTGACTTAAAGCCGACCTTTTTATGTCGACTTAAAGTGGACTAAGTTCTTATTGGGTGGTTCTTATTAGGACGACTTCTAAGTGGGCGGTTCTTATTAGGACAACTTAAGCTTTCATTAAGTTGACTTAAGGAATTTCTTAAGTTGACTTAATGAAAGTCTGCTGTAGAGATGGAGTAATTTATGTCGATGTAAGGGTCCTTAAGTTGACCTAAATTGCTAGTGTAGACATAGCCTAGGTGACTACAGTCTTAGGTGCCAACTGAGTGGTGCTTTTGAGAAGACAAAAGTTATCTAAACAGTTGACTTTGGAGCCTACAGATTAGCTGATGCATGTATACATGTATTTACTTAGCCCCACATGACTTATCTAAGAGCACACCATGTAGCTGAGAGAGATCCAGAAGCTGAAGCCAGATCTCCTCTCCAGTGTCTTGATTGCAAGATTGAGGCTGAAATTAGCCTCCGATTTTGGATTATGTATGGGACATATTTGCTTCTGAAATTTCTGGTGTGATTGACCACAGGTCTGAAATACTAAAATTAGCCTTTTCTGGTTCCATTTATGTATCTGATCTCTACTATGTTGAATGCTGACCACATGCTTGGTGCTGCACAGAAGAGAAAAGACGACCTGATTCCTGCACCAAAGGGTTTGTGATTAAAGAGCATTTATTTTGTTGTTATATTGATAGTAAAAATAAGTTCAAGTCATTCTAGGAGCTGTACAAACATGGAACAAAAAGCCAGTCCTTGCTGCAAAGAGCTTCCAATCTAATGTTCACAGTCCCAGACATAATTCTGTATAGAGTTGCAAGTAAAAATAGAATATAATAATTGGAAAGAGAACAGACCCTACAGTTTAATTCTTATTTTCACTGTGGGTCCACGTCTGTTTTTCATGTATCCAAATCAGTTTGGCTCTCCCTGCTCTGCACTATAAATATATAGTAAGCCCAACACACACTACAGAGAGGAAAGACAGCAAAGACAAAAAGTCATGTGTGCTAAAAGCATTACAGAATAAAACTGAGGGGAAAGGATTTGGTGAAAGCCAATCTCACCTCCACCTGATGATGTGAGGTTCTGGGGTAGTGAGAAGAACATAGGTGCAGTAGAATCTGGACTAACCATCTCAAGTTTGTTCAGTCTCTTCCATGTTATATAATTATTTTAATGTGTTAACTTCAAAATATGTTAAGGAGCTGTGCCTCAGGTCATTTGTGTTAACTGTGTTAATGTGTTCCCTTTATTGTAATTTCCTTAATTAGTGTACACGCTATTATTAAATGCCCAATTCCCATATAGGAGTTTCTTAAAGCTTTCTTGGCTCTTAGTTAATATAAAAGAAAAAAAGTCCTTTGAATGCACTGGAAATGAGGAAGTTAAATCAATGTTTAGAAAGAGGATAATAAGAATGAGAGAAGGGAAAAAAGAAGATAGCTGCGAGGGGAAGGAGACGTGAGGAAACTCTTGCGGATGGAAATTTCAAAGGAGTCCACAAACTAGATCATAACAGGTTTTAAGATATTTACCTTCAAGGATATCAGTAATATTGAGGCACCTAAATATCACTGGGATCTGGGACTAACTGATTTAGGGCACAAGCCTCAGCCCTTAAATTACCTATGCTCTTTTGTAAATTTCACCCCATATGTACATTGCTATGGTCTTTTAAGTGTTGCTGAGAAGCAAGATGAATAGAAAAATAAATAAATAAAGGGACAACCCCCCCCCCCCTTTATTTTCCAAAAGCTTTTCATGGATTCAGTTGACCTTTGATAAACAGTACATGGCATTTACATCTATGCCTCTCCCACTTCCATTTTTATTGTGTGACAGTGGTTTGGCAAAATGTTTAGGTCTAAAGCACATGAAATATCAAGTGGAAGTTAAGTAGCATTGAGGAAATATGGTCACAAAAAAGATATGGTCTTATGTGGGAATCTGTGGAAGCTCTGTAATGGAAATCTCACCTGTTAGTTCTCTCTTTATCTCCAGAAAATTTCCATGTGCTCCATTCACATGGGCTATGTCTACATTTACCAAAGTTAGTTTGAATTTACTTAATACGAACTAGCATGGCCCCACTGGAATTTTAGTTCGAATTAGTCAGTTGCATTAATGTGCCGGTTAGTTTGAACTAACATGGCCACATTGACTTAATTCAAACTAACTAGTTCAAATGAAGGGTTAGTTTGAAAGGCACAATCAAATTTATTAGTTCGAATTAAGGAAGCCCTTAATTCGAACTAATGAAAGCCTAGTGTGGCCAAGGGTTAAGTTAGTTCGAATTAAGCTTCCTTAATTCGAACTAACTTGCCAGAGTAGACATAGCCATGGTTAGTTATAAGGGAAAGGATATGTAGAAAGGTAGTTTGCTGTGTTTGCATGGAGTGGTGATGGGAAGTTGCTATAGGCCAGGGCAGCAGGATTAAGATTGTATGACATGTGGTTTAAGTACAGTGGGGTAGAATGTTCTCTTTGCAGCATATTTTCTTTGAAACATAATGTGGTAGAATCCAAAGTGATTTTATGGAGACGTATCAAATATGATAAAGTTTTGCTGGAAAGATTGCCTGGGTTGAGGCTATTTGGTCACTTCTGGCCAGAGAAAGAGGGAGACACCCCACCCCCCAAAAAAACAACCAACCAAACAAAAAAACCCTGACCTTTTCAATCTGAAAACAGACATTTTGACACAACTTTTTTTCCCAAAAAAACCATGAGAAAGGCTTTTAGACTCATAGACTTTAAGGTCAGAAGGGACCAGTACAATCATGTAGTCTGACCTCCTGCAAAATGCAGGCCTCAAGACCTCACCCACCCACTCCTAAAATAGGCCACCAACCTATGACTGAGTTATTTACATCCTTAAATCATGATTTAAGGACTTTAAGATACAGAGAATTCACCAGTAGGTGAACCATGCCCTGTGCTACAGAGGAAGGTGAAAAACCCCCAGAGCCCAGGCCAATCAGCCCTAGGGGAAAATGCCTTCCCGACCCCAAATATGGCGATCAGTTAAACCCTGAGCACGTGGGCAAGTCTCAACAGCCAGTTACCCAAGAAACAATTCTCTGTAATAACTCAGAACCCACCCCATGTACTCTCCCCTCTTAGGCCACTTGTATATCCACTGCACATAGCCAAATATCAGTCAATTTCCAAAATAGGCTAATCATACCATCCCCTCCATAAATTTATCACGCTCAGATTTGAAAGCAGTTATGGTTTTTGCCCCCACAACTCCCCTTGGAAGGTTATTCCAGAACTTTACATCTCTAATGGTTAGAAACCTGCGTCTAATTTCAAGTCTAAATTTCTTGGTGGACAGTTTATAACCATTTGTTCTAGTATCCACATTGGTGCTGTACTCAAATAATTCCTCTCCCTCCCTGATGTTAATCCCTCTGATGTATTTATATTCCAAAGGGGTAGCCATGTTAATCTATTGTAGAAAGACAAAAGAGTCTTGTGGCACTTTTAAAGACTAACAGATTTATTAATCGCATGAGCTTTCGTGGGAGAAAATCCCACTTCATCACATTCTCCCATGAAAGCTCATGTGATAAATGCATTTGTTAGTCTTTAAAAGTGCCACTAGACTCCTTGTTTGTTTTGCTGAATTAGACTAACACGGCTCCCCCTTTGGAACTTGTCATCGAGCTGAGGTGATATACTAGCAAGGGGCTAACTTTTTATTTTCCTTAGTTTTGGGTCAGTTATGTTTTCTTCTGGCAAACTTAACTATTGGGCAAAATCTTTCATGCATGAATGCTAGTTTGGCTCCTCATCGAACTGTGTCATAGATCTCAAGACCAGAAGGGTCCATGGGGATCATCTATTTTGACACCTTCATAACTGGGCGTAGGGGTTTCTTAACTTAATTCTTACTTCAGGTCCAATAGCTGTTATTTTACTAGAGCATATCTTCTTAGAAAAGAAAAGAAAAAATCCAAACCCTTAAAATCCCTCGTAACTTTTCTTATTGGACTTATTTTCATTGGGTTTCTCCCACTTTGGACCTGCAGAAAATGGCCTTTTAATGTATTTATATTTAATCTGTATAAACTTTTTAACATAGATATAACCTTGCTGAATGATACCAATGAACAAATGACCTTACCAGTCTTTTTTAAGTTAACATAACTATATGAAACAGTTAGGCCATTAGTACAAGAATCATGGGGTGCATCTACACTTGTAAATTAAGTCGACTTAAGCAGCTTGCTTAAGTCGACTTAAGGAAAATTAAGTCGACTTTGTTAAACCTAGTTTAAAGTCGACTTTAGGCTTAAGTTGACTTTCTAAAGTCAACTTAAGCCAGTGTAGAACTGGAGTAGCCCTAAGTAGACTTAGGGCTCTCCAGGACTCCCCCACTGACCTCCCTGCCAGGGGGGTGGCACAGAGGGAGCCTGGCATGCCCCCCCAAAGGGCAGGGCAGAGCCCTGCCCACCCTGCCCCTATGCACTGCCAGGGTCCCTGTCCCCCTTTGCCCCATTGTACCCAGGTACAATGGGGCAAAGGCTGAGACCCCTGGCACTTGGCAAGGGGTGCCGCCCCTGCCACCATGGACCTGTCCAATGTCCCCCTAGCCCCTACAAGTTGACCTAGGCGTCCAGTGTGGACGCTCTAGGTCAACTTTGTAGGGACCCCCTAAGTCAACTTAAAATTTAGGTGTGGACATGCTAAGTCGACTTAATAAAGTCGACTTAAAGTCAACTTTGTTAAGTTGACTTAGCTAAAGTCGACCTAAATTTACAAGTGAAGACATAGCCATATATAGTTACTAAAGACTGCCTTTCCAGAATCTAAGCTTCTCCACAGCTACAGGTGGTGATAATGGGAGATGTCCATTCAGAATCAAGCTTTCCAAACCTTCACAGTAATGCCATTTAAAAAAAAAAAAAAAGATACACAAGCAAAACACCCTCTTTGACAAACCTGTAAACTGCCTGGCAGAAGCTGATGGGTTATTTCAAAATGTTTTATGTCCATTTAGTCTCTTAAGGGACAAAAGATACAAAGTAAATTGAGCCTGGCAGCCACCCAGCTGATTTAAAATATGATGAGAAGGTAATGTGCTTAGTCACCTGCTGAAAAATAAATGCTTTTGCCATAAGTAACTTCCTATCACCCTACTGAACTGCCCATCAGAGTCTCCTAGGGTGCGTCTACACTGGCAGCTTTGGTCGACTTAAGGACGCTTAAGTTGACCTGGAGTACTCCGCATCCACAATGGACTTTTATTAAGTTGATTTAAGCATTTCCTTAAGTCAACTTAACAGCTTAAGTCAACTTAACAACTCCACATCTGAAGGTCGACTTAACTCTTAAGTTGACCTTTTAGGTCGATTTAAGTCAGTGTGGACATGGAGTAACCCTAAGCCGACCTAATTGGCCTCCAGACCCCCCTCCAAGAGTTTCTGGCACAGTCGGCCTACTAACTCCCAGTGTGGCCATAGGTAGTCAACATAAGTTTCTAGTGTGGACTCTCTAAGTTGACTTCGACTTAAAGTCGACCCTGTTAAGTCGACATAGCCCTAGAAACTATAATTTAAGGACATGAGCCACTGAAGGTGCTAACCAATGAGATAAGCTCTGGCCAAGCTAGCATTCCTGTAGTGATCCCTGTTGTTCAGCCTCAAACAGAAGAACCAAGAAGAGATGTTCCAGATCAAGGCATCTGAACCATGAAAGCAAATATTTTCTCAGACTGGTGCTGCCACATCACATCAAGTATGTTCCACTCTTGGTGACAGCTGGATCCTCACTTTAACATTCAGCTCTGGCAGGTGCAGAGGGGGATTTTTGACCTAGGCACAGGATGAACAAAATATGCAGAAACTGATCTCTGCATATAAGATATGGCTAGGTCTCAGACACTTGAGCAGGGACTTTTTGCCACCGACTCTGCTCAGACAAAGGGCTCCTCTAGCCTTTACAGCTTTGTAAGGCAATATACTCATGGTTAAGATTAAGTACGAAGTTTGTTTTAGAAGGATCATTGCTTTTACTTTATAAAATAGCCAGTTTGTTGACGTGAGCTTTTGTCTTCGTATTTGCTAATATTTAATTTATTTCAATAATATTTTGCTAATGTCTCTGTGCATATTATCTATTGCAAACTCAACTAGACATATTGTCAAGGGTCATTACATTGATCTTTGGTTTTGGAGCGCTATGGAACTATCTTTTGCTATGAATGGAAAAGAGTAGGAAGGTTCCCCATAACCACATAATGAGTCAATGTGCATTTCAATTTTCAAGAACACATTTGCTTGTTTTATGCAGTAGAGTCTGCTGCAATTTGCATTTTGGAATCACACTTGTGATGTAATAGATCAAAATAACATTCATATAAGGTAAGTTAGACAAAAAAGGCAAACCCAAAAAACTCCACCCACCTATAAACCAGGAATACTGCTATGAAATTGTAAAACGGAATATATAAGTAAGCTATTTCAGAAGAATTGACCACATTTCATAATTTAATGATTAAAGCAAAGGACTAAAGGAATCACTCAGGAATTCCTGCAAAAGGCTCAAAATATTCCTGCCGCCGGCCAGAAGTTGCCACATTGCCTTTTCAACACATATGCAGCCACTGCTCCTCATAAAGTAGTCACAATCTGTTCCAGCAGTCTGAGGACTGCTTTAAGGTTTCACACTGAAAAAAAACAAAACTTCCAGGTTTGAGATTAAACCCAGGGGAACTCAGAAGTTTCTATTGAATTTCCACTTTGGGACACTGGTTTTCTTGCATGCCAGAACTTCAAGCAAGACTCAGGACTACAAACATAAATAAATGATGGTTTTTAATGGAAGCCCTGCTCTTGGGGATTCATAGAGATTTTCTTTTGACTGGGAGCCTAATCATACAAGACATACCTGTTCTGAACTCTCATTGACTTCAAGAAGAGTTCTGGGTAAACAAGACCTGTTGGGTTTGATCCTTACTGTATTAATGTGGCAGAATCCTACACACCCACGTTTTGAGGAATGGACTTTGAATATAGATGCCTCAGCTCTAAATGCCAAGCTGGAAACATTGGGGTACCTGATTTGCATAGCTATGAATACCCCTCCTCCAGACTTTAGCTGAAGTTGCAGGTGTCCAGGGTCTCAGTCATGCCTTCTTGGACATTGAAGAATTCAGGCAGTTATAGTGAGTGGTCACTTCTGACAATGATGATCTGAATCTATACGTACCTCGTTAGATTTTAAAGAGGTACATATAGGAATATCATCACTTACCTCTGTGAAAAGGTACTTTGAGATTCCCAGAGATAACAACATATCCTCGTGATTAAGAGCAAAGGAAGAGAGCACACAGAGCAAATTTCTTTAATTAAAAAAAAGTTTTACTCACTTTTCTTTCTCCTTTTTAGCAACATGCAAATTCCTAAATATAAACATTTATTAGGGCAGATAAATTCCTGCTTGCATAGCATTATGTGTTGCCATTTTCTTAGTGCCAAAGTGGATGGAAAGCTCATGTGGCACTTTGATTACTTCAGATACATCCCTGTTCCCTTTCTGAAGTTCACTGTACTTCATACTTTTACATAGGTTGCTATTACTTTGAAAAGCATCTGGCATTTTGAAGACAATAAGATCATAATACAGGTTGTTTTTTTCCATGAAAAGCATCCTGTTTTCAACGACGGCAGCTCCTCCTTCTGCTCCTTCACAGAAGGGATACGGGAATAATCGATGCCCCAATAATGGCAGTTCTCACTAGTGATGGGGTGCATCCATAGATTATTCTGATAACACATTTCCTCTTCAGTCTTTCCTGGAAGGTCTCCTAGGGAGCTTCCAGCAGGACTGAAAGCAGACGCCTCCTATCAAACTCCCATGCAGGACAGGAGGCAACAATGGCTGTGCCTTATCTCTGCAATGGTGTACCCTTTCAAAGATCATTATAACCGGAACAGTCTTGCACTTTTGGGAAGCAGGTTCAATGGAAAGTGGGGAGTCTTCAGCTGCGTTAATAAAATTGTTTTAAATTTTGACTTCTCCGTGCATGCATTTACTTTCTACTAGGCAGTTAGACAGCTTCCCATGGTGAAAATCTTTCATTGTGGATGCAAAATGATTAGCTAGAGCAAGAAGGTGTAAATGCAGATCCTAGCACTACTTTGGTTAATCTGACTCAGGAGCTTTTAGGGAGAAAAAACAGTAAATGACCTTATTCTTCTAAGAAGTTTCTCTTTAGTTGATTTAGACTGATGGTATGCAGCTATTACCTAAAAGCTGAGATGCTTGTCATGCCTAGATAGTGAGCCAGAAATCTCATAGCAATAGGTCGTGGGAGTTCTGCTACAGCCTGGTTCCTGCTAGCTCAGGGAAGCATGCAAGCAAATCTCTATTGACTTCAGTGGAGCTGGGCCCTCTTATGTGAGTGGGAGTGGATTCTTGAGTTTAGCAAAGACATAACCAGATCCAATGGCTGTAAGTTCCTATTTGAGGGGAAAAAACAAACAAACAAAACAAAAAAAAAAACAAAAAAAAAAGAAAGAGGAAATAAGATCCATATTGCTACATTTGTGTAATTAACTACTGTACCAATTTACCATGGGATTGGATATATTTTCCAATCCTTGACATTGTTAAATTGAGAGTAGATATTAATCAGAAGATGGTCAGTACAATGGGAGCACTGAGCGAAAACTCTATGTCCAGTGTCATACACGTTCCAGACTGGGTGATCCTTTATGGTCTGACCATCTGTGAGCATATTCTTCAATTATTTATAATCAGCACGTATACAATGTGATTTGAATTCTTGTGATTTTATCCTCAGCATTATGATATTTGATGCTCTACTTAAAACACAGGTGGGTGGAATCATGAAAATCTCAGCTTTCATTTAAAAAGTAAATAAGTTTCTACTACTTCTGGCTGCAGATAAAATTGTCAAAATATGAAGCAAACACACCCTAAGGGTGGAGAAACCAGAAGGTGTATAAAAAAACAAAAAAATATTTTAAAAAACCCTCATGATTTTTAAGCTAATAGAGATCTTTTGGGAGCTTGGGTTTGGCAATTCTGTGTATATTATGATAAACATATCTCTTTGCCCCACAGGTTAAACAAACAGTATATTGGGTATGTTGCTATTTTACTTATAAATATAATTTCATGTAAGAGTCCTATAAAATTTAACAGAGCACGACAACATGGTATAGGATGTTGAAACCAATCTATAGAATTCTACCTCAAGGATATAATTTTCTATAAAATTCCATAGGAAGATCTCATTCTCTATGGAATTCGATCTTGATCCCACTTTATGATTACATTGGTGAACCGCTCGTTGTTGTCCTGTTGATGGCAAAGAGAGACACTGCCGGGCACAATAGACTACCCATTTGGATTACAAGGCAGGACTGGGGACTTAATTGTTCTGGGTTGAAAGAGAGTGCAACTCATCTCTCAAGAATGTGAAAGTATCCAGAACAAGACATTATTATAATTTAGATTCTAAATATTTTTCTTTGGCAGAAGTTGATCTTCTATTGCATCCGCCTAATAGGTGTTCTAGAAAATGTGCCTAATTAATACCATGCAGCCTAGCATTCCACTGAGTTGCATTTCTTTTAGAAAAGCATATTTTAATTACAGAAATTCTGAATGCAATATATATTTTTGCAAAGCATTTTTTTAGATGTTGGATGACTTTATAAACCTTGCTCTGCTTCATTAAAAAAAAACAAAAATAAAAACAAAAGTGGTGAATTGCTATATTATGTGAAAACCGATCTTCAAAATTTACAATTACCACCCTTTTTATTATTATTATTATTTTTGTCTAGCATTAGTCTTGCCAAAATCATGATGAACTACTGGCCACTAGTATCGAACACATGATCGAGGTCAACCATTTTGTGATTCTTGTGCCAATATATCATCAATGGTTATATCCTGGTTGCACAATATTAAATCATGGTAAATCATTGCCTGCCATGAATGTGAACAGAGCATCGGTTCTTATGCTCGTTCATTTCTTTTCTTCAAGAGCTACACTCTCGAAGCCTGAATTACTGCTGATGAACTCTAGATCTATTAGATAAATATAGCAGGCAAGTTTCTGCCTCATACCCACCAGATATTAAGGCAGAATGGGGAGGGGTCCATTATGAAGCCAATGAAGGCTTCCTGAGTTTTGCCCTATAGAGCTCAAACCGTGGTATAGGCTTAAGTACCAGATGGGGTTCAGCCTACTCACAACTATTTTTTAAAAATACTTTATTGGGAAAATAGTTATTTTTCTTTTCTTTCTTTCCTTTATGCTGCTTTTACTGGTGAAGGTCATGCTAACAGCATGGAGACCTCTCTTTTCTCTGCAATAGCTTTTGGCTCCTACTGGGAGATCCCCAGATGTTACCAAGCCAGCTGGGAGATACAATCCTTTCAGTATGGCCAGGGCCATCCCTAATGAGGGGGTGGGGCCCAGGACCAATCCCTAAGGGAGGGGTGGGGCCCAGGGCCAATTGGCCTGTGTGGGGCACCAACCACCCTGCAATGGGGGGAGCGGCCGGGTCGGCCCAGAGAGGCCGGGCTCCGCCCACAGCAGTGGGGTGGGCTGGTCCAGGGCTAGGCTCTGCTTCTTTGCCCCTTCCCTTGGCTGGCTGCTCCACTCTGGGGACGGGGAGAGGCCGGGCTTCACGCTCCCACCCCACCCTGCCCCACTGCCTTTAGCTTGCTGCCGAAGGCGGGGGGCGGAGAGGAGGGAGCACCAGCGTGGGCCCCGCACTGCCTGGCTGGGACCAGGACAGTGCAGAGCCCATGTAATCATGGGGCTCAGGGCAATTGCCCCATTCAGCCCCTCTCCCTGCCCCTCCCAAGGATGGCCCTGCTCCTTGGTTGGTTTTGGGGTATCCTCCCAGTGAGACATTCCTGTTAGAGTTCCAAAGAAAGGGACCTATCAGGTGGCAAATCACCTCAGCTGACTCCTCTCAATCTGGAGTAGTAGCGGCTTTAGTACAAGGCTCACCTGAGTAGAAAGTCTCTCATCAGATTTCAGGGACTCAATACAGCCACCTTACAGAGAATCCTCATTTCTGCCACTTGCACCCACACTCGCGCCCTTTCAGTATTACCCAACGGTCATGATCATAAGTGAGGATGGGGACATAGAATGACCTGCAAACTGAGAACTCTGTCTGAAAACTTAGCTTTTGCTTCACCCCCACAGATCAGTACCGCACCCACTTCACTGCTGCTGCCACACTAATCCACCAGTCAATCTCCCACTCCCTCCTGCTATCACTCATGAACAAGACCCCTAAACACAAAACTTTTCCAACAAGGGCAACTGCTCTCCCTTCACTTGGAGCGAAAACTTTCACTTTCTATGAAGAAAGAAGCAGGACCTCTGATTTATAGGTGCTGACTTTCATCCCAGCTGCTTCAGACTTGGCAGTGAAGCATGCCAGTGAACATTGGAGATCGCAATGTGAAGAAGCAAGGACATCATCTGCAAATACCAGAGATGTCACCTTCAAGTCCCTGTCCCCGATACACTCCCCAAATCAGCTGCACATTGATATCCTGTACATGTAGATCACAAACAAGAGTGGAGACAGGAGACATCAGTGGCGGAGGCCAATGGCTACCTTGACGGAACTTAACCATTTCAAGAATGAAGACATATGTCTCACAAGGGGAATAGAGGGACCAGATAGCATGCAATAGCAGCACAGGCACCTGATATACTTCTGCAGCACATGCCACAGGACGTCTCAGGAAACATGGTCATAGGACTTCTCCAGGTTTACAAAACAAAAAGTAGACCAAGTTAGCAAATTCCCATGATCCCTCAAGTATCCATGAGAGAATAAAGAGCTGGTCCATTGTTCCAGTTGTGGAACAGAAAGCTCATTGCTCCTCCTGAATCTGAGGTTCAGCAGACAGGTGTAGCCGCTTCTCCAACACCCTGTCACAGACTTTGTCAGGGAGACTGAGAAGTATCATCTCCCACTGGAGCACATCCTCTAGTCTCCTTTCTTAAAGACCAGGACCACCAACCTGCTTTGGCAGTCCCAAGGTGCAGTGCCTACCTTCCATGCAATATTGAAGAGGCACGTTTACCATGACTCTCTGACATTATCCGCTGATTTCAACATCTCTGGGTGAATGTTATCCACACCTGCTCTCTTACTGCTGCAAAGGCACTCTACTGCCATAGTGATTTTATCAAGAGAAATACTTCCAATCCCTCTGGGGGTTTCCAGCACTGCTTCCTGAAGGGAGGGCAAAGTTCCTCAAAGGATTCCTCAACCTGGTAACCCAGTGGGCTTGCCATCACCTCAGAATTTCAATGTTAAACTCCTCCCAGGCTTGGGCTTTCACTTTAATGATCCCCATAGCTGCAGCCCTCCTAGCCAATATCTAAGTCATAGCAGGTGTCCAATTCATGAGCATTTTACAGAAGATCTTCTTCTCCTTGACAGTTTCCCTCACCACTAGTCTTCACCAGTGGATACCACCATGACAGGCACCAATCACCTTCAGGTCACAGCTTTTCATGGCTGTCTCAATGACTGAGGCCTTCAACATAATCCACTTGGACTCGGTGTCCACAACCTTGCCTGGAATACAAAAGAAATTCTTCTGGAAGTGGGAATTGAAATCTTTCCTCACAGTGTCCTCCACCAGACATTCCCAGGTGACATGCACTGATTGTTTGGGCCTCCCGTGTCTGACATCCCATGCATCGGATCTAACTCATCACCAAGTAGTGATTGGTTGACTTCTCTGTTTCACTCTTCATCTGGATACCAGAATACCTGGTTTTAGGTCTGATAAAACTACCATAAAGTTGTTCATTGGTCTTCAGCTCCAAATGCTTGTTTACCAGGTACATTTGTGAGTAACCTTGTGTTCAAATATGGTGTTGGTTACACAAAATCTAAAAGCAATATTTTATTTTGAATCAGACCACCTAACATTGAAACACTTCAATTGGTTGACCTAAATTTGAACTTTCCCTTTGGTTGAGTAACACTAAATTGTGTCCAGATGACCTGCTATAGTGCATCATGGGAGCTGTAGTTTGGGCATTTCATTCCCCCTCTCATATCAGGCTCTCTGGCTGGGCTACACACCTCATCATGCACCTCGTCTTCACCTTTGGTTGAACTACTATAATGTATTTTGACAGAAATACAGCACAGCGTGAGAAGACAGTCTATCTAAAGAGGTCAGCGCACAGACAAGAAGGATAGCTGAAGGCAACCAGACTACAATCCCCATAAGGCGCTGCGGCAGCTCAGATGGATGCAGTACAATATTGAACTGACCTGACAGGAAATGTTTGGATTCAGGAAGGACAAAAAGTTTAAGTTTAATCATAACCAAATTTAAAATCTGTTGATACTTTCTGTTGCATGAACAATTGTTAGCTTGACTTTAAATACTGAAGTACTGGGATTTCCCACTAGATTGAAATTCCAGTTTTCTACTAATTGTAGTGCTCATCAAGACTTCAATGGTTTTAGTGATTTAGTCTCAGTCTTCCCTTTAATTGTTGCATTCCCTGCTCTACATTCTATAACACTATTATGATTATTACCATAAGGTCTGGAATATGTTTGCTTTTTTTATGGAAATACAATTTTTCACCTAGACGTTGCCTTCCTGCTCATTAAAAGAGCAACTCAGAGACTTATGCATTCCATGTGCCTTCGTTCTCATTTATACAGTTGCTCCTACCCACCAGCAAGGAATTTTCTTCTAAGTGATGGAATAATAGTTCAGTTGTGCCCAGTCAGCTAGCTGAGATTTCTATAGATAGATTTAAAATAGATTATTTTTAGACTTATAAATAAACCACATGTATGTTTGAGCATCTGCTGTATTTCAGAAGGAAGCCTACCTCTGAAATCTGTGCGCGGAGAGGGGGCGGGAGGAAGGGAACAAGTGTGAGCTGTTTAATAGAGCTATATATACAGTACAAATCACTTCTACTGCTTTCCAAGCTGGGGTGCTCAGAACTAATATAAAACAGTGAGTGGAAAGGCACAAGACAAGCCCACATTTCTATTTCTGTAACTTTGGTGCCCATATGTTTAGTGCCGCAACTTGAAACTGGGTTTTTTGGAGACTGGCAGTGTCCGACTAGCAAACACCAGCCCAGACAATACCATATGGTTTTCCTACTCCTCCCATCTTCAAAGCATCTGACAAAGTGGGATTTTCTCCCATGCAAACTCATGTAATAAATAAATCTGTTAATCTTTAAAAGTGTCAGAGGACTCGGTTGTTGTTATGCAATAGACTACCATGGCTACCCCTTTGGAACTTGACTACTATGAAGGGACCATCACAAGGATACAAGCAACAGACCTGTGGGAGTTGACAGATGAAATATGTGTCCCTCCCCCCACAAAAGACCTTTCGTCATAGCAGTATTGCCTTTCAGTCATGCCCCCTACCTCCAATCAGGATTCAGCACCCCTCTGCGCTAGGTGCTGTACATAGTTATAAAGGACAGATGGTTCCTATCACCAAAAGCTTACAGACTACTAAATATTTATCTAGAGAGGTGGGTGAGATAGGATCACTTAGTGCATTTGTTATCAAACCACCAGTCACAATCCAGTGCTGGGTCATGGTGTAACCCATATGCCTGAAAAGGCTATCTCTGAGAGACCTGCTGAGGGTGGGTTACTGTTGCTGGGCAGATTAGCGACCCACAACTGGAAACTTCCAGTAGCAGGGAGTGGTAGCAATTTGAGCATGCTCCACAGTGTACCCTGCTGGTGTGATCAGTCAGATGACTGGAGAGCAGCAGCCTGAGCAGACAGCAGGCAGGAGCTGCCTTGAAAGGAGACCATGTGCTCAGTGTTCTGGAGAGGAGCTGAGCCAGGAGTGAACAAGATGTTTTCTCCATGTAAAGGAGTCATTTGCACCAGACCTTGCAGACATGCATATGGGACTGAGGGCTGGTTGCAGAGAAGAAGAGAAAGCCTGCATGTAATGCTACAGAGGATCCCAGCAAAGAAAGAAGAGGACAGCTATTTCTTGCCACTCAAGCTTCCACACTGGAACAGAGACTGTAGCTGAGAGTTGGGTGAACTCCACACAGACTTTGGGACTCTTGGGTATCTTTCATGCAAGGGATTGTTCTTGGTTAATTGTAGTTTGTTTTCTTAGGATAAGGTTCATTTAGTTAGTAGTTAATAAAGTTCATTGTTATGTTTATTGTAGTAGTATTTTAATGTGTGAGTGTAGCTCTGAGCAAGCTTCGCCGTGAGTCCTGTACAGACTGGATCCTGGGTCTCCAGCTGCTTTTCTCCACAGGGGTTGGGGTGTATTTCTGTGAGGCACTGGAGAAGGGCAATTTAATTAATTTTAGCCCACCTGAAGGTTACAATGGCACCCCTGGCTGCTGTCACGGAAAAACTTAAAGGCACACAGGGTAGCAACAGTATCTGGGCATCCTTTTAAATCTGCCGCTGCTAACACTCCCAACGGGGGCCGGGGGAGAGGAAGCAGTGACAGGCAGGCGTGTTGCTGCATATGGGCCCCTAGAAAGAAGCCACCCAGAGCAGCCCCTCTCCATGGCATGCCTGGTGGCCTCCCCATCCCAGCTGAAAGAAGCAGGACAAAGCAGCTCCTTTCGGTGGCAGCTGGGGTGGAGTGTCCCTAGGGATGCTACCAAAAGAGGCCATTCCAGGCTTTCTTTGGCAGTATACCTGGGGATCCCCCCCACACCCACGTCCACTGCCGAATATTCAGGAGGCAGCCACTTTTTTTTCCAGCAGAGGGTGCTGCTGGTCCAGCTGTGGGGTCAAGGAGGAGGGGCCGGCATGGGGGCTGGCAAAGGTTGACGACTCCTACTCTAGTGCACACAGGCACCAGGGCCCGTGCCTGAGGGGAATGAGTTTGGGGGACTGTGTCCCAAATCTTTTCCCTCTATTCTACTTTTATGAAAACTCTAAAAGGTAATTGTTGGGTCACAGGCATAAACGATTTCTTTCACCCGAGTCCCAAGGAAAAAAAGTTTGACAATCTCTGACCTGCTGAACCAACTGAAAGACATTACCTCACCTACCTTGTTTCGCTAATTTTCTGGAGCTACTACACTGAATACAAATATTTATATAGTCATTAATCAGAGACAGGATTGCTATAGAAGAAATAAACCAGATACATAAGTAGTAGTGGTAGATAGAGAGACAGTTGGATATATATAAAACTCTTATGAAAGACCAAGATATATAAACACACATTTCATTGAAGCAGAGGATCAGCTAGATAGACAGAATCAGTAGAGAAGTTCCAAAGGGGTAGCCGTGTTAGTTCAACACCACAAACAAGGAGTCCTGTAGCACTTTTAGGGTGCGTCTACACTGGCAGTTTAGGTCAACTTAAGGAGGCTTAAGTCGACCTAAACAAAACCATGTCCACACTGGGCTTTTATTAAGTCGACTTAAGGGCTTCCTTAAATCGACTTAATAAAAGCTTAAGTTGACCTAATAACACCTTGTTTTAGGTCGATTTAAGGCTTAAGTCGACTTCTTAAGACGACTTAAGCCAGTGTGGATGCCCTAAGTCTACTTATTCCATAATTTGACCTAGGGCGGGGGACAAGAGAGCCCCGCATGGCTCCCTGGCAAAAGGAAGCTGCACGCGGCTTCCCAGCAGATGGGAGCTGCGCATGGCTCCTTTCTGCTGGGGAGCCACGCACAGCTCCCTTGTCCTCGGGGGGAGCCCCTGCTCCCTTCTCCACAGGACCCGCAGCTTCCCAGCAAGAAGGGAGCTGTTGCTCCTTTTTTGACGGGAAGCCGCAGTCCCGGGGAGAAGGGAGTCGCTCAGTGCTCCCCAGTCAGGGTTCCAGCGGGGAGGGAATCCCCCGCTGGGGCTCGGGCAGCGAGGGATTCCCCCACAACCCTGGCTGGGGCTCCAGCGGTGAGGGAATCCCCCGCCACTCCGGCCAGAGCTACAGCCGCGGGGCTGCAACCCCAGTCGAGGTGGTGGGGGAATCTCTCACCACTGAAGCCCCATCCGGGAGGCGCAGGTTTCCCTCGCCACTGCAGTGAGGGTCAGGGAGCCCCATGTAGCTCCCTTCTTCCCAGGAGCCGCAGCTCCCTGCTTGCTTGGGAGCCAGAGCTCCCCTTGTCCGCGGGAGCCGTGGCTCTCCTTGTGCCCAGCAGTTTAATAATCCCACTTCATCAGACGCTTAAAGTTGGGGAACGTATAGAATGGAAGCAAAATAAAATAAGTAGAGGTCTATGACAGACTGGTAGCTAGAAGGGTCTTAAACATCTCATTTTAGTAGTTTCATTTGTAACTGCCTACAAGCGGCCTTTCTCTAAATACAGGATATCTAGTCTCCCTCCCTCCTACATAGTCCAGGATCAGCACTGCATAACGTGCTTGCATCATGCATCTAAATTCATCCCGGGTGTACCTCCATTGATGTCGGTGGAATTATACCAGAAATGTGCTTGGCCCAGTCAATGCAGCATCTGCAGTCTCAACCTTTTGGACCAGAAGTGAGGATGCAACAAATTCTGAGAGTGACAGGAGGGTGCGGGTTAGAGAAGGAGGGGGTAAGAGTAGTATAGCATAAATTCCAATTATCGTTGTTCAATTAAATATTCGTTTCACAGTAACATTTTTTTCCTTTAAATCAAACTGAGGTCTTTATACCTTTAAGCTCAATAGTATTCTGCATTAGCTTGATATGCATATCAAAATGTGAACTATTTCTTAAATTGGCAGATAGGACCGGTACACTATTAACATTTATACATTTAAGTTCTACAGTCATTTGCTTAGAATACATTTCTCCATCAAAGATTGGTACTGCTTTCAGCTTGTAATTTATTGCTGGGTATATAAGGTACACTGAGTCCTTCTGATTCACAGCTTTCTAATCGGCTATTTAGGGTTTACACCAAGCAGAAAATCGATGTATTCAAAATGTAGTAGCTCTCTTGTTAACTCTAGTCATTTGCTTAAAGAGTAATGTTCAGCTGATAATTGAACCATGGTCTAAACCATGCATTTTAATTTAAAATAAAAAATGCTTGAAATATTATTAATTTAAACTCCCCCCACCCCAAAGGGCATATTTATTTCAGTCCCTACTCTGAGATCCTAATTCCATGGCTCACTAGGATTTCATAATAATAGCATCTTACATTTCATACAGCATCCTGAAGGAACCTTGAAGCACTTTATAAACTTTTTACATACCGTCAGCCAGTCCTAAAATGCTGCTACTTCTGGGGGTGGAACATGACAATTAACTGCACTCATGAACAGTAATATATATATTGCAGAACAGGAAATGGGCAATACTTACCTTAATGGAAAGGCCAGGAGGAATTTAAAAGAGGCCTTTTGTAAAAGAATTTGGTCAGAACTCTGGAATTAAACACATGTATTCCAGGGAAAAGGTGGGATGGGTTTTGTAACAACTTCAAAAGGTACGATTCTCTGTTTCTCACAAAACAAACAAATAAAAGCTTCCTGGTGTGCTTCCACCATGCTGTTTACACTCTGCCTTGGGTTTGGCCCACTGATGGCCTGAGTATATGATCCTAAACCCACGAAGTTAGGTACCTAGATATAGGCAACCAGGTTTCAAAATACTAGTTAATTGGCTAAGAGGGAAAAGCAAATAGGGAAGGGAAAAAAAAGAGTCCAATATGTCCATATTCTTTGTCCTGTACTAGTTAACCTGGTCATTCACACAGGCTAAGCATAGTTGATTTCAGAATGATTGGTATACTATTTTGAACAACCAAACCCATTATTAATATTTGACATATCTTGCGGATATTAGAAATCAGTTAAAATTAAGGGGGGAGTCCTAGTAAACCCACCTTATGAGGTGGGTCTCCCCCATACAATTCTGGGTCTGGGGGGAGAGGAGTGGCCCTAGCGAGGTTCCATTTTAGCCCCTTCCACTCAGTGTCTCCGTCCCCAATGTGGCTCCTTCTGCTCCTATGGCTGAACTCTCTGGTGTTGGGATTACTTGAGTAGAACAAGTTGATAGAGAGACACGGTGGCTGAGGTACTAGTGGACTGACTTCCATTGGTGAGAGGACAAGCTTTTGAGCTTGCCCAGACCTCTTCTTCAGCTCTGATAAAAGATATTACCTCACCCTTCTTGTCTGTCTAATATCCCGGCGTCAACATGGCTACAACATTGCATGGAACAGGTTTAACAATTTCTGTTGTTTCTTTTAAAAGAGAAAATACCTTTTAAATCAAAATAAACATTTTTTTTAAAAGGACTGAGTATTTTTTCTTTGTTTTGTTGGCAATACTTTTCTGTATCTTTTTACTGTAGGGGAGAATGAAAAATATATGAGAAAAGTGAGAAAAAAAAACACTTCCATTCAGTCTCTTATTTTTAACTCCATTTTCCAGTGGTGGGGAAGGGTCATTGAAGAGAGAAGACAGAGAGAGTGTGGTTCTCTTTCCTAAGGAAGCTAAAACAACATTGAAAAGAGTTGTTTTATTTCTCCAGCAAGCTCCTTAAATAATATGTGATTTCTGAGGATTAGTAACAATAAATATTATGGTCTATCAATGAATAGGATATTAAGGCATTTTTCAAAGCTTGTTTGCTTGGGCTGCTGTTTGCCGCCCCCTCCCCTTTCATGGGGGGGGGCACATCATACAATTGTATTGTGACTGAAAAGCAAACTCTGCAGCTTTCTCTTCTCTCTGCCTTCTATGTCTGCTGTTTTTTTTTTTTTTTTTACCTTCCCTTCTCCCGAAGAGCGTCCTGAGCTCCTGAAATGGAGCTTTCCCTCTTGCTGCTGGGGTCTGACATTCAATCTGCATAGCTCTTATCTGTAGTACACAGAAGGAGGGTGGGAGGGGGGAGGGAGATTATTTGTGCAGTTCAAAGTCAGAATTCTTTTATGTTTTGCACTCTCTTTTCTTTTCTATTTTCACTCCCCCCTACGCCCCTCCCCCAAGATAAACAGTGGTAACAAGGACAAGCCGTTTTGATTAGCATTTAACACGTTGTCAATTTTTAATGAACGCGTAACCTCCAACCATCAACTTCACACAACTGGAGACAAGGTTGCAAAATGGATATTAATAGCTTTGGCATGTTTTTGCAGGACTGCCCTTTGGTGAATTTCCCACGCTAACCCATAATGTCGGGTCCCTATTAGTGGAAGTCTAAACTGGGATAAGCATCAACCTGAAGGAGCTGGAGGTACATATTATTTGCTCTTATGGCTATTGTTATTTATTCACATCACCATGGGGCCTGGACAACCCAGTATGAGAGCAGAGCTTGTTATATACTTAAAGAGGTGGCCCTGCCCCAAAGAGCTTACCATTCAGTGAACGTCCACGCGCAAGCAAAGCAGCAATTCCACTTTGGGTAGGTGTATCTGAGCTAGCTTTAATTGCCTCAGCAGCAAAGAAGGAGCAGCGCAGGAGCCAGCACAAGCTAGGAACATGAGTGCATACCCAAGCTTCAGGACAGACTTTCACAGCTGGCATTGAAGCCCCACGGGGCTGCATTTTCGCTGCTATTTTTAGCCGTGCTAGGTTGATCTATGCTAGCACAGGCTCTGTCTATTAAAGTTGCTGTACCATCTCTGGCTGCAGGGTAGACATACCCCAGATATAAAACAAGAGAGACAGCAGGGGAATAGGACACACATATGGGGGCTGTCAGGAATGCAAGGTACCAGTGAGATGACTGTTTCACTCCTGTAAGTAATTAACTTACAATTATCAGGGCTGCATTCAGAGTTTTCAAATGCTGTACTCCCTTGCCAGGGCTTCTTGTGGGCATCACAGTAAGGGAGGGTATGAAGGAGGAGACTGCAGGGGCTTTACAGATCTCCAGTGTTTTCTCATGTAGCAAGGGAGGAATTGGGAAGGTACTTTGTTGCCCAGTGGTGAAATTTTCCCATAAAGTGCTGGCATCATCTGTTGGTATTCTGTTTGCTTGTTAATGTATTTGACATGTGAAATAAACTGCATTTGTTTTACAGATTCAACTAATTCACCTGCTTTTTGCCCACCGAGCCATCTATTCTAGGGCTACTTCTAACAATCCTATCTCAAAGTAGCTTTACAACACCCTCCTTTTTAAAATTAAATGAAACCAAACAGCCCCTCACAATTTACTACAGAATTCTTTCCTTCTTTCCCCAGCAAATTACCCCAGTTTGAATTTAGCCCTGGCTCTTGTGAGCCATCAGGGTTAGTATGAAATGAGAGATTTATACTCTAGGGCTATGTCTACACTGGCAAGTTAGTTCGAATTAAGGAAGCTTAATTCGAACTAACTTAAGCCTTAGCTACACTAGGCTTTCATTAGTTCGAATTAATGGCTTCCTTAATTCGAACTAATAAATTTGATTGTACCTTTTGAACTAACCCTTCATTTGACCTAGTTAGTTCGAATTAAGTCAATGTGGCCATGTTAGTTCGAACTAACTGCTTAATTCGAACTAACCGGCACATTGAGCTTAATGCAACTGACTAATTCGAACTAAGCAAGTGCCATGCCTGGCACTTGCTTAGTTCGAACTAAAATTCCAGTGGGGCCGTGCTAATTCGAATTAACAATTCAAACTAACTAAAATTAGTTTGAATTAGTTAGTTCGAATGAACTAATTCGAACTAACTTTGATAAGTGTAGACATAGCCTAGGAGAGATGCAGAGGCAGATCTCAAGTCTAGGGCTTTATAAGCATATGTCAAAACCAATCATTTAAAATTCCATCCAACTACACAATATAGTACAGAGATATCACTACCTCCTAGGTATGTGTGTATGTACACACGTTAATTACACACAATGCAATTGTTGTTGTGAATTTGCATAGGCATGCTTGAAATGTAGGCATGCAATGCAATAGAGCAACAACTCAATAATACACATCACCACTATTACAGTGAGCAAAGAACAATCCTGCATCTGAGCTGTAGAGGAACCAATCCTGCTATCCCTGTAATCAATAAAAAAAATATTTAGGCCTACATTTTTATAAGTTTTCACATATATTTATGTGACATTGGTTTGAATGTCTAAGTCACCTAAAGCACATTGGTAAGGCACATGCAACTTCATAAAAATATAGTTCCTAATGATTTCACTGGCTGTAGGATTAGGTCAATCATGTCTGAAGAGCAGGTTTATTCACTGTGTGTGTGTATGTTATGTATATAGATACACACACTATTTTTACAAAGAAAAAAATTAAAAGTAAAGGTCATGAAATGTGATCATCTCTATATTTAAGATTACTGGAAGTGTTCTGCAAATAACAAAGTACTTCAATACCCTGCTTGCACTTTAGTCTCATTTAATATAAAACCTATGAAAGATTATTCCTGAAGTCATTATCTTTAACTGTTGAGAGCATAGATCACGCCTAAGTGACTGAAGTGCCGTGTGAACTCTCAATGGGATACTGTGGAAAGTCTGATATATGTTTTTCGGTCTCCGTAGAAGTCAAATGACGTGCAGGAGAAAAGCAGTGATAGCTTTGAGAAATGAAATGCATTCGACATGCTTCAGGGATGTGAGCCTAGGGCAAGCTCTGTGCAAGTTAAGGAGAGTGAAAAACAACAGGTGCTTAAAAAAAATTGACAAAGCCACGAAATATTCAGCTATTCTTGTTGGTAAAGGAATAAGTTTCCTTCCTGTCCCGATTCCTCAACTAAGAGAATGGGTGTCAAGACTTTTTGGTTTCTGTCCCTGGCACTCCCTTAATTTTGCTGAAAAACTCAAGACAAAGCATTGGGCATGTCTTCACTGATGGTGGCAAATTCATCAACATCAGATTGATCTTCCTGATCGACTGAGCGGGTCTGCTAAGATCTGCTCAGTCGATTGGGAAGTCAATCCCTGAATACCACCCCCTCAAGTAGCGTAGTGCTGAAACAGCAAGAGGCCATTTCCTATCAACTGAGTGCACTGCGACACCACGGTAAATAGGCGTTAGGCAGTCAAAGGAAGATACACAAGTTACTTTAAATAACTTGACTATCTCCCTTTGACTGCCACCAAAATCTCCCCGCAGTGTATACCAGGGCATTGTCTCTCTTATTCTGATAATTTAGACAAAATGGTTATGATATTTAGCTGCTTTGAAGGAGAAAGAATTCTTTGGTAAGAATTAATCTGAACTGTAGAAAGTGCTTTGAGATTCTGGAGTGTAACATGCAACATCAATCTAACACATTACCATTCAATTTCTGCCACTCCATGTTCTCAGTGTCCTTTTTCTGTCTGCCTCTGACTTTGGTTTTTTTTCCAAATCAGTACTTGCAAGAGCCATTTTGTCTCCCCTTCGATCTCTTGATTAGAGCTTGTCAAATTATGTGATGAACATAATATTATCTACACATTTAGCCCTTTCTTGTTCTCATGAATAATGCATGAAACAATCCTCATTTCAGCAAACTTGTTCTTTGTCCCTAACTATCTGCTGCACAGTTTGGATGAACAAACTTTACCCTGTGGGCTGTTCATAAGTTCTCAAGTTCAGCTATTGTTAACGGTGTGCAAGTGTTTACGTCATTACATATTGTTTCTAATCCCTGATGGGATGACCGAAATCTTTTGAAAAAGGAGAATAAGTCACAAATAATAAACAATGGGTGATTTTACACAATGACACAGCAGAAAGCTTGATATCTGGTAGGCAAAAATAATTCCCTCCCACTCCATGAATCATGTGGGTGAAATTCTACAGCCTGGGTTACAAAAAGGAATTCAGACTAGGTAATCATTCTGGCCTTAAAAACAACCATCACCACATGTGAATGATGGAAATACCTATGAAAAGCAGCCATTCTTCTGACATGTGTTTGGGCAGAACCCTGTTCACATAAAGTGACACACATGACTGTATTTTGGAATGTCGGTAGATGTCGATTTTGCAGGATTTGACCTGCTCTACTTTTGGTAACATTGAGCTGATTCTGAATATTATTTAATCTTTCAGAAAATCTCTTGGCTAATTAATTTATATGGAATTCAAATGTCTTATTTTATTTTATTTATTTATTTATTTATTCATTTGGCTGCCTATTTATGCTAAATTTAGTGTGGAAAATTTAGGATTATGATGCAAAGATCAGACTAACAAAGTAAAAGGCAGAAAACCTTCCCTTTTGGTGAATCTCTAGTAATGGATATTTTCACTGGATAGATTCCCGAGGTGTATTGATCAAAATCTTTTCTCAGCTGCAATGTAGTTTCAGTAGGGAATCTACTGATTGAGACACAGCGTTAGGGGGTAAGATTTTTAAGGCAAATTCCCAGCTCAGCCATTTAGCTGCTGCATGAGATTCAACAAATTATTTTCTCTATACCTTCAGTTATCCATACCTAATTATTATTAATTAGGTATTAATGATGCCCAGTGTCCAGTCATGAGGTCTCCACAGTACTAAGTAAATACTTTTCTTGAGGTGTTTACCACTGAAGAAGCACAAAGTAGGTATTGAAATAATTGCCAATAAAGAGCCAGGAGTACAGCTTTTTAAATGGCTCTGAGATATCTTGATATAGAAAGTTCTCAACAAATGCAAAATATTAATATAGATGTCAAAATGTAAATGTGTACACATGCCGAGTATATTATACATATATCAGAAAAAAATATTTGTTCAATTTTAAATGTATTTTATCCTTGTTCTGTAATAATATGACAGCACATGAATTACCATAAATAAACCCAGACACAAATTGGTACATAAAGTTGTCTTAGCTTCATACTAGATCTGACCTTGGAACAAGGAACGTATTATATTCGTGATGATTCTATCTGCTTTGATGAATCACAACTCTTGCTTATGTTTAATCACTGCTGATAGTAACAGCTGACAGCTAGTTTGGAAAAATCCTCAACAAAGAAATTTTGTTCTGCAGGAGGTTGAGGGGGTGATTTACAAATGACTCATTTTGCATATGGACGGATTGATCTGAAGGTTATTCTGTATTTTTTTAATCAAATAAATAAACACACATATAATGCCTGTCTATTCCTCTTAAGTATAAATGATAAGTGTGTTTCCTTACAGATTAGTACTTATGAAGATTTCAGTACTGGACTCTGAATTTCTTTGCCAGAGTATTCATTATCTTAACTTGATCCAACAAGAAGAATTTATGGTTAAGGGTCAATCACAAAATATCTGTGGCTGGAGAGAAAAAAGGGAATGTTTGTGGTGGCAATTTTAGTTGTTTGGATATTTTTAAATGCAATACATTAAGCTTCCAAAAGAAGTTAATTGTCAGAGTTGATAAGGTAATGTAGCCAATATCAAAGTTATTATGGACTAGCTTTTGCCACTATTATCTGCTTTGAGTAGCACCTTCTTCCCTAAAATTGGCTCTTTAAAATAAATAGGACAACAAGCTCCAGAGGGGTAGCCGTGTTAGTCTGTGTACAGCAAAAAACAACGAGAGTCCTGTGGCACCTTAAATACTAACAAATTTCTTTGGGCATAAGCTTTCGTGGGCTCAAACAAAGTGGGTTAGAGGACAAGAAGTAGAAATTAAAGGTATTACATAATGCTGACAAAAAGTAGCAAACTCTGGCCCTATGTTCTTATATTAGTGTGTCCCCAAACTGAAGTTCAGAACTCAGATTCCATGCACAAGCGTTTATGAGTGGGTTTCCATATATTGCTTTGCAGAATGATATCTCTGACTCAGACTTAAAGCCAGAAGGGACCATCATGATCATCTAGTCTGACCTCCTGCTCATTGCAGTCCATAGAGGCTGGAAAAAGTATGTGTCAGATTTTATTCAATCTAATTTGTCCACTCTAATGGCTATTTGAAAATATGCTAACCATTTTCTAAATCTGGATAATATATCAACTATATCAACCAAGCAACAGTGCACACATGCCATTCACCAAGCATTACGTCTTGTTGATGCTACTCTTTCTTCTTAAAAAAATAGGGAAGTCATCATGTTCAATACTGCATGCAAGGGAGGTATGTTAGCAACATTGTAATTAAATGCACACACACACACACACACACACACACACACACACACACACACACATTTATCTGTTTTGTAATAGTATCTAGAAGCTCCAATAATGACTGAGATACCTTTTGTCTTAGGCACTGTACAAACCTTTAAGAAGACACAACAATTGTTCTAAAAATCTCAGCTTCACAGTCAACCTCATTTTGATCACCAAGTAGCCTATGTAGAGCCTGATTCAGCTATGACCATTCACAATGAGTAGTACTATATAGGCCATCTCATTTCAGTGCAACAACTGGAGTAAAACACTACTCCTTGTGTGTAACAGTGGCATACTTTAGCTGATAAGCTTTTCTGTATTTACTGTACCAGAGAAAGATAACTTTACTTACATTTAACCTTAGGCCTTGAGTGACCCCATTAGAATGTATTAGTCTTCTATGGGGATGGGCAATGTTTACTGTAACTATATCAGAATCAGGCTCATTATTTGTTTGTTCATATTTTATTTTTGATCCTTTGTTTTTAACAGAAATATTGCTTAAAACTCATTCGGTTGATCTGATGATCTCCTATTATCTCCCCTTCCCCCCAGTCAAAAATAAAAAATGTTTGCAATCCATAAATCATAGCAGAAAGAAAGAAAGAAAGAAAGAAAGAAAGAAAGAAAGAAAGAAAGAAAGAAAGAAAGAGCTTATGCGGGGCGATTCTAGCTAAAGCTGAATGTCAGTGCTTGATCACATTATCCTCTGTATTACTCATAATTTCACCCAAAACGTTATCCAGAAAGAATTATTCGTATTAATGTTCTCTTCATTTCTGCAGGGGGCATAAAAATAACTGATGAGTGTGAGAATATAAACCGTATGGTTAGTGAGGCAGAGGTGATAATTAGAACATGCTGTACTATGCAGTAAACAAAGCTATTATGAACGATAAAATTCTTCAGAGTATTTAGAAGGGAGAGAGAAATAATAGACTTTCCCTTGACTGGTTTAAAAGCTCCATCTGCAAGTACCACAAGAAATAATAATAATAAAAAAGAGGTTTGGAGTTAATCACTCAAAGGATTTGGTTTCTAGTTAAAGACATCTTCAAATATTATTGATACACATTGAATTCTATTCTAATTTACTTATAATACACTATCAGTTCCCAGCTTAGTGATCTGTTTGCAGAGGATAAATCATGTCTAAGACATGAAATCAAGAAATTCAGGAAGAGAACATTATTGGTTTCTTTTCTAAGTAGAATTCTCTTTATACCTTTCTATTTTACATACTGTTTTTTTCCCCCTGATGTCAGGTAGCCTCAGGTAACCTGAAATGAACATTCAGACACTCAGAAACTATCATAAAACTGAGCAGATAGATAGATAGATAGATAGATAGATAGATAGATGCCTGCAGTCTGAAATTTGATCTCACTTCTAATTACCCAGATATATAAAAGTTATAGTCTGCTGGATATGAGGATTGAGCAAGTATCCAATGGCAAGGCTCTCATCATCAATAACATCCCAAAGATTGTCAGATATCCTCATACTCATGTTTAGCATGTTACTCCACAAGTATTCCCATTGAAGTCAAGGAGGCTAACTCGAAGTTGGGTGCTGGTCAATGTGGTACAGCTGTTAAAACCTGGCCCAAGATCAGTAATCATTAAGCCCTAACAGGAGGAATATAGCTTACAGTGGTGTAGCAACAGGAGAGGCCGTGGGGAGACAAGCCCCCAGATGTCGGAATGAATGGGGTCTCTGGGAAGGCCTGCAATGCATGTGGTGGCATGGGGTACCTGGGGGAGCACAAACGTGGGCTTGGCCTCATCAGTGGGCACCCAACAACCTCTGATGGCTTAAATCATCTCCCAACACAATCCAAATCCAAACCAAGCATTCTGCCACAATGAGAATGGAATGATGAACTCCCAGAGTTAAAAGTACGGGCCACAACAGCATGAACTAAAGCTCCCTGTAACTGTAAGAGAGGTTTACATTGACGGCAGCAAATTTGCAGCCATCAGATTAATTTTTCCAGATCAATTGAGTGGTCAGTAAAGACACTATCAGTCGATTTGGAAGTCCTTCCAGTGGCTTAGTGCTGTGTCAACAGGAACACATTTCCTGTCAGCACAGTGCAGTGGAAACATGACATAGAAGGGAAGTTATGAAGTCAACAGGGTTATGCAAGCTACTTTACATAGCTTGTGTAATTCCCATCAACCGCTGCTGAATTTTTCTGGCAGTGTAGAACAATCCCTAGATCCTCCGAGGAACAGGAGGAGAGGCCAGTAGCACACTTTTCAGTGACTGACACTAATTCCTTCAGGAGCCAGCAATACAACAAATGTTTCATGGTTTTTGCTTCACCAGTCATATGTATATCCCCACTTCTGCTTATTGACTTTTAACTTGCCAACTAGAGTGACTGAATAGCAAGTATGAAAAATCAGGAAAGGATGTATATGTGTGCAGAGGAGGGGGTAATATGAGCCTATGTAAGACAAACCCCCAAATATCACGACTGCCCCTATAAAATCAGGACATCTGGTCACTCTCCGGCTAACTCTTGCTCAAAGGCCATTGAACATCCATGTTGATCAATCCTGCAGGAAGGTGTTTGGCAGCATCAACATGCATTTTGACATCCACCTTTTTAAGTGGTTCCATTACAGCTATGAATAAATAGCCCATAATTGGCCCCTACTAATTCCCATTGTGAGTGTGATCCAGCACTTATCTAACTCACTTCAAAACCCCTTATTACTATTGCCATAAAAAAGTAAAACAGCCTTTGAATGTGCCAGAAAGTGCTTCAATGCCACCAACTCCCCACCTTCCATTGGGAGTTTTGGGTTCCCATTTGCCTTTTCCCTCCTCTCTTTTTCAGAGAGTGTTCATATTGCCTTCTCCCTTCTCGCCAAATGCCCCATTGTGGGTGTACTCTGGGAAACATCATAATTTTATCTTGAACATTACCAGGGTCAGTCCCAGTCTAATGACCTCTGAGAATTATCTAAAATGTGGTAGCCCACTCCTTCTGGTTATCTAGGGGACCTTTTGTCCCCCTTCACTGTAGTATCTGAGCTCATCATAATCTTTAATATATTTATCTCCACAGCACTCCTGTGAAGGTAATGCACTTGTCCCTATTTCACAGACACTGAACAGAAGCACAGAGAAACTAAGTGAGGGTCACAGAGGAAGTCTGTGGCTGAGCAGGGAACTGAACCTTTAGCTTCTATGTCCTGGGATCACGTTGCAACCTTCTCCCTCTCATGCTGACAATTGTTTTCTGTGGGTAGTCATTCTGTGGCATATCTGCTGCGACTAGCTGCCATGTTAGTTTGCAGATGGGCAGGCAATAGTTTGAGCTCTGGTCTATACTTGGATATACTATTTGTCCAGAATCTGAACATCTGACTAATATAGCAAAGAATCTAGGTTTCAGTTCTTTGCCATGTATAGGAGAAGGATGCTATGGGAAGCATAAACCTTCCAGATCTTTCCAGCTACAGCCGTGCAGGAGGATGGCCAATTGTCTCTGTTTGCACAAGATACCTATTAGTTTTAGTATAAGCTTCACAGAAGGTCAGGAGGGAGATAGATGGTGATAAACTAACAAGCAAAATTGTTCTAACAAAGCATCTGTGAGCAACTGCTTGATCAAAATGACAGACATCAATCAGAATAATAACTTCAAATATGAGGTTTTCAATTAGCGAGGGAACATAAATAAATGCGTCTGGAAAATAAGCATAAGGGATTTTGGAAGGAGACAGCATATACATAACAAAAGAGGTGGCAGGAAGAAAAAAAACAGACTGATAGGCACAAAGCAATGGGCACAAAGGCAGACTTACAAAGAGGTCTGCTGGGAGATATTCAGATAAACAGAAGCATTACAAATATTATCTCTTGCACACCCATATGCAAAACATGCTTACTAGAGTTTTGCATAGATCTTAGGTGGCCATTTTCATTGAAAAGGTACTTCACCCTCATTTATTGTTAAATTTTCCTACCAGAAAGACTGCCTATTGGAAATGTTTGTCAATAGTAAAAATATGGGGAGCAGCAACTAGAACCATACAAAATAGACAGCATGAGTGCGTCATTCATCATTGCCCAGTCCTTTTGGGTGTTATTTCCGGGATTAAAAGGGGATGTAAAATGTGATACGATCTGAATGTCTGCACAGAATTTCCACTTTGCACTAGTGTAAATAATTGCAGCAGGGGCAGTTCAATGGAGATTCAAATCCTGAATCTCAAACCTATGTATATTAGCCTGGCTTCTAGACTTCATATATCCCTGTGACCATAGAATGAGGATGTTCATACTACAGAAGTTGCAAACCTCACATACACCCCTACTCTTTCCATTGGACCTTCTCCTTTCTGCTCCCTCTGCAGGCAGCTGAAAGTTTGGAATGGTAGGAGAAATAATGGCTGGGAACTCAGAGCTTCAAAATTCTAAGTGAATGTTCTAAAGAAAACTATCTTTCAGCTCATGCAAGCAAAATTGAAGGTTTCAATTAACAAGACTCCTCATCAGTCAAATCCTATATTGTTCACTTAACGCTATCTGTAATAAAGTGAATGCATCTTAGAGGAGAGGTGGGTGGGAATGTAAGGATGTCAGTCAATAACATCAACTGTCATGGTTTCAGTGAAATTTAACACTCCTTTGTGAAAGCAATGCATACTGTAGGAAATGCCAGATTGGAGCATGGATCCACCACCATCTTAAATACTGCCCACACCAAAGACCCATGCCCAAGACATAACATTGAGGTGGGAAAGAAATTCATGCTTCAATCACTGAATTGTTGATTAGGGGATGTGGGGAGGAATTCATCTCTGTCCCATACAGCTGATCACTCAGGAGAATGTGATTTGATTATCCTTTTATTTGTCAAAATAAATAAGGGATGAGGCAGTTGTAGTATATATCACTGTATAGTAGGTGGGTTTTGTTTGTTTTTTAAATGAATGTCTGCCTAGGTTTTTGTACTGCACCCATCTCTGTGTATCTGATCAACTTACAAAATTCATACCTTCAGAGTAATCTGTGCTATCTCGGGGACTTTCTTTCTGCCCCATCACCCCCACACATAAGATACAATTCTGAAGTGACCTGGAGAACTTTCGCCGTCTCAGACTCAAGGAATATTTCACCACCGCCAGTATAGAACACAATGACCTACAGATACCTTCCTTCCAACATTGCATGAAAAAATATTTGCCGTGGACTCCTCTTGATGGCTGGAACAACAGACTAGACTTCTATATAGATTATTTCCGCCACCAGACAAAGGCTGATATCGTGGACAAATAGCATCCCTTACACCATAACGTCAGCCATGCAGAGCACAATGCCATCCAGAGCCTCAGAAACAACTTTGACATTCTCATTAAGGAGGTTGACAAGGGAGGCACCATCATCATCATGAATAAATCGGATTACAATCAGGAGGCTTATAAACAACTGTCCAACACAACATTCTACAAACCACTCCTCTCTGACCTCACTGAGGAATACCAAAAGGAACTGCACCTCCTACTCAAGAAACTCCCCAAAGCAGCACAGGAACAAATCAAGACAGACACACCGCCAGAACCCCGACCAGGGATATTCTATCTACTACCTAAAAATACATAAAAAAAGGAAACCCTGGATGCCACCCTGAGACACACTACAGATTTCCTGAGAAAAATCCAATTCATTGGTGAACTTCCAGAAAATACCATCCTGGCCACGATGGACAGAAAGGCCCTCTACACCAACATCCCACACAAAGATGGATTACAGGTCATTAGAAGAACTATCCAAGATGATGCCACAGCAAAACTTGTGGCTGAACTTTTTGACTTTGTACTCACCCACAACCATTTCAGATTTGAAGATAATTTATACCTTCAAGTTAGCGGCACTGCTATGGGCACCCGCATGGCCCCACAATATGCCAACATCTTTATGGCCGACTTAGAACAATGCTTCCTCACATCTCATCCCAAAGCACCTCTACTTTACTTACGTTATATTGATGACATCATCATCATGTGAACCCACGGTAAGGATGTCGTTGAAGATTTCCATAGAGATTTCAACAATTTCCACTCCACAATCAAACTTAACCTGGAACACTCCACACAGGATATCCACTTTCTGGACACTACAGTGCAAATTAGTGATGGGTTCATAAAGACCACCCTATACCGCAAACCTACTGATCGCTATAGTTATCTACATCCCTCAATCTTTCATCCAAGACATACCACACGATCCATTGTCTACAGTCAAACCGTAAGATAAAACCACATTTGATCTGATCCCTCAGACAGAGACAGACACCTTCAGGATTTCTATCAAGCATTCTTAAAACTACAGTACCCACCCACAGAAGTGAAGAAACAGATTGACAGAGCCAGACAGGTACCCAGAAGTCAACTACTACAGGAGAAACTCGAGGAAAAAAACAACAGAACACCATTGGTCACCACCTACAACCCCCAAGTCAGACCTCTTCACCACGTCATCAAAGATCTACAGTCTATTCTTCAAGACAATTCCTCACTCTCTCAAGCCTTGGGAGACAGACCTCTCCTTGCTTACAGACAGCCCCCCAACTTTAAACGGATACTCAACAGCAACAACAACAGAAACATTAAAGCAGGAACATATCCCTGCAACAGATCACGCTGCCAACTTTGTCTTCATATCTACACTAAAGACACCATCACAGGACCAAATCAAGCCACCTGCTCCATCAAGGGCTCATTCACCTGCTCGTCCACTAATGTGATTTATGCCATCATGTGCCGGAAATGCCCCTCTGCCTTATATATTGGACAAAAAGGACAGTCTCTGCGCAAAAGAATAAATGCATACAAATCTGACATCAGAAATTGCAACACTAAAAAACCAATAGGGGAACACTTCAATCTCTCTGCTCACTCCATTAACGACTTGCTAATAGCTGTGCAGAAACAGATAAATAAATCACAGCTTCAAAGAGAAACTACACAACTCAAATTTATATGCAAATTCGACTCAGTTGCCTTGGGGTTAAACAGGGACTATGGATTTTTCTCTCATTACAACAGGTGATTTGACTTCACCTTCCTCTATGTGCCGTTCCCAAGTGTTTGAATCCTAACATCTATTTTGATTTGCTGTTACAGTCTGACCTGATCCTATGTCATACACTCCCCTGCATTTAATTTCCTCCCATTCTGTAAATTTCCCATCTTCAAAGCATCTGATGAAGTGGGATTTTCTCCCACGAAAGCTCATGCGATAAATAAATTTGTTAGGTTTTAAAAGTGCCACAGGACTCTGTTGTTTTTCTACAATAGACTAACATGGCTACCCCTTCGGAACTCATACTCAAGGGGCAGGTAGGAACTGTACCTGTGGGCAGGTCATTCTATAACTGTTTCATGAAGGGTTTCTTTTACCTTTCTCTGAAGCATCTGGTACTGTCCACTCTTAGGAGACAGGATACTGGGCTAGATGGACCATGGGCCTCATTCAGTATGACAACAGAAATTATTTCAGGGAACATCTATGGACTGTGTCATGCAGAAGGTCAGATTAGATTATCACAAAGGTCTCCTTTCTGACCTCAGAATATATGAATTCTTATTATGCTAATTAATAGTATGCAGTGGTCTACATAGACACTTGCTATTATGTCTCTCCTGCCCTCCTCAAAGGAGTCTAGGATTGGTTCTTTTAATTTTTTTACTCTTCCCGTTGCAGCTGAGTTCCAACCTTTCACAGCTCAGGATGGAAATGTAAAATGAGCCTGAGGGAAACATTGAAATTTAAGCCTTTGAACTGGCAAGAAAAGTTATTATTTTTATATTTTTTTCATGCAAGCATGAAGTCTGGCAGAACTGCTATTTAATGAAGGTGCATTGTGGTTGGCAGGGAATGGAGTGAACAAGTTTGGATAAAATAAAATCTGACCGGCTTTGAAGAGCAAGAGAGGTCACATGGTCCAGAAGATAGGGAACAGGTCTAGAACACAGGATACCTGGCTTCCCTTCAGGGCTTAGAAAGTGACCTGCTTTGTAAGATATGGGCAGGTCAGCTCAACTCTATCTCTGTTGCCTATTGAGAATGTTAACTCTTTGGAGCCAGGGCTGTGTGTTATGATGTGTACGTAAAGTACCAAGCAAGACAGAGGTTCAGACACTACCATAATACAAGTACTAAAAGCCAAGGAACATTTTTAGCAGAGTAGTGAAAAAGGTTTGCTTCTAGAATCTCGCCACAATCCCACTTCATGTTCACAATGGGCTATGCACTTAGACTCAGACTCATAAACTAAAGCCAGAAAGGACCAGTATCATCTATTCTAACCTGCTACACAATGCAGGGCCCAGAACCTCACCTACACACTCCTGTAATACATCTCTAACCTATATTGATTTATTGAAGTCCTCAAACCATGGTTTAAAGATGTCAAGGTAAAGAGAATCCACCAGCAATGAGCCGTGCCCTTTGCTACAGAAGAAGGTGGAAAAAAACCAAAAAAACCAAAAAATGCAGAACCTTTGCCAACGTACCTTCTGGGTAAATTCATTCCCGACCCCAAATACGGTAACCATTTAAATCCCGAGCATGTCGACAAGACTCACCAGCCAGACACCCAAGAAAGAATTGTCTGTAATAACTCAGAACCCACCCATTCAAATATCCCATGCCAGGCCATTAGTATGTCTGTTAGCAGTAGTCAAAGATTAGTCAATTGTCGCACTTGGCAAATTTGGGCCGTGGCTTTGACCAATTCAGGATCAGTATTATTTGTGACTGCAGTTTTCCTTTCTATACAGTGGGGCAGTTGCCCTGTTTTATGCTAATTACCTGTCAAAATGTCTCACAGCTCCAGAATCTGGTTTCCCCTTGAGCAACTCCCAAGTTTATTAGTTTGACCTTATCAAGCTTCTTTTAAGGCAGCTCTCAATGTCAGTCCAAAGTTACAATCTTATTTTCACTACTACAGCTCTTCTGAATTCCTCGGCTTCAATCCGGCAGCCTCCATCTCTTACCAAAGGCATCACTTTAAATCTTGGGTATGTGTGGTGGAGGAGAAAGGGGCCTGGCGGAATATTAATTATGTCTCTTTCACACTCATTGCTCAAAGTATCTCTTGGTTCCTTTCTTCTGACAGTGACCTGATTGCAGGTGCACTTGCAGCTGTTTCCTCCAAAATATGGGCTTGTCTCTTTCAGAGAGAGAATAATTTCTGTCATCCGCACACCTCCTAATGTCTCTTTTGTTTAACAGTAATTTTCAGCCCACGTTTGTTTCACATGGAACAGCAGCCCTTCTTGCCACATGCAGGAAAGAACTATTGCCAAAGAATTCCCCCTGAATTCAAAGGCTTTTGTGTCAAACCTTGTAATGTAGTATTTAAAATCATAGTGCCAAAGGAGTGAAGGAAGGGTGGGAAAGTTATCCCTTCATCTTCTCATTCCACTTCAGCCTGTGATCTCGGTACCAGATAAGGGGAATTCAAGATGGAGAAGACAAACCACCTGATGATCTTTTCTTCAATCAGCATAACTGTATGGAAATCATTGGAGCTATGCTGAGAGTATGGACTTCAATTTTCTATTCCATCCTCTGCCGGTTTCTGATTGTTCCCTCCACATTCAGTACACTTGTGGTAGTTCACTTTCTAAAACTTCCCAACCAATGGCCCCCCTTTTCCCTACTTTATTTCACAGTTCAATAATGCTCTGTTAGGTAGGTTTCCTTTTTGTTCCATGTCTATGCTGCTAATACACCAGTGCACATCAAGATAACCATCTTTCCTCAGCACTTAGCTGGCTGTTTAACTGCTGGGTTCAGCTGATTATTTGTTTTTGTTACATATTCCAAAGGCATCTAGATCTTCAGAAAGTTACTCATACAAATCTAAATAAATACATTAATGAAAATTCTTCAGACACTTGTAGGAAGTTCTCATGTCCCCCATTAGTCATCAATTAATCTAGTAATGCATATTTCTTTCTTTTCATCTTTCCTTGTGATTCATTATCTCCAGCCCCTTAATCTGTCTGGTTGCTGTCCTCTGAATTGTGTACTGTTTCTGACATCTCCAACTCTCATGCCACCCTCCTCCTCTGCATTACCAACATGAGCTTCTCCTACTAGACCCGTGGTTCTTAACCTTTTGCGGGTTGCGGCACACGAGGCGGCATATCACAACCCTACAGGAGACACCGGCTCACTCCTCCCAGGCTGAATCCAGCCATCTTCCTGGCTCTCCGCGACACACTTACCATTGTATGGCAATTCACTAATGTGTCCTGACGCAGTGGTTGAGAACTGCTATGCTAGACATTAGAAGGTGAGTGTGTGCTATTGACACTCATGAATGACAGGTGCATACATCAAAAAGTGACTAAGCCTCTGAATCTGGTGTGGAAGTGGATTTAAGAATGGCTTTTGTTTTGTCCAAGCTCACAGGAATGAACACAAGAGATGCCAGGGGAGGGGGAGGAAAAGATTAAAGAATAAACAAATACAAGTTGAAAAGAATTGTTAGTAACTCATAGGAAAGCCATTACAATTCATAAATGAGGGTTACACGCTCAATCTCCTTCTCTTTTTATGTATCAAGTGAAACAGATAGAACTCCCACACACTTTTTTCCTCCAGCCACTTTGAATATTGCTCACTCTTGTTCTCTGCTTTGCCAGTGATAAAAGGTTTATTCCACATATTCCCAGGCGATGGGAGAGCAAAAGATATACCTAATGCGACTGTCCAATGCATTGACATTCATATTTAGTCTGTAAAGTCAAGTCATTTCAGAGGGAAGGGGAGTACAATTTGCTATGTAATGCACTGAGACAATCCTATATCTCCTACTGTGTTTCATGACAGATCTTATAAAAGACTGTAAATTACTATCTGTTGAAATATATGAATTTAATGGATTCCATTAATGCATACACCTGCACATAAGAAATTCTGCAGGCCAGAAGATATGATCAGTCAAACAGCTTTAATAGTTATTAATTACAGTGGCTCACTATTTATTCCTTGCCATCATAGAAATGTTAAGATCTTTTAATACCTACACTTGTGGATGGCAGGCATATAACAAGGGGAACAGCCTTTTTCTGCTTCTGGGTAATTGATCAGCCAGTTACCCAATGCTTTAAAATCTTTGTTAGACATTTTCTGAGACAGGACATTCATTTTTTTCCATGTACTTCAAAGAGACCACAGGGAGCTGACACACAAAGTTCCCATTCCATACTGCTAACTCGAGCAAAATTCTGATTTGCTTCAGTGGGAATTTTGCTTGAGTGAAGAATGCAGGATTTTGCCCAAATATATTGAAAATCACACATTGTCCTTTTTATTAAAAAGAAAGAAAAAAAATCCATGTCTTCTTGTCATATGATTTATTCTACATGAGATACTGCAATCATTACAACTAAAAACCCTCCAACACTCAGGTGTCTTTTTCTTTTTCTAAAAACCTCAGTATTTCTCAGCACAAAGACCAAAAATGGCAGAAACTGAGTTACTGCATTACCAGTCCTAACATCAATTGAAAATGTATAAAGAAAGTGAGGGTCAAAGGATCTAACCAACAAAAGAAAGTACGTGGAATCCTTGTCAACTGTTCCAATTAATCTACCTGTTAGATTTTCAGACAAACATATATATTAAGGACCAGCCTCTGAAAAAAATGAGTACTTTTCATTCATGCTTTGCCGTTAGTCTCATTGGCTAGGTCTACACTTGAACTTTTAAGTTGACTTTAACTAAGTTGACTTAACTAAGTCGACTTTAAGTCAACTTAGTTAAGTCGACTTAGTGTGTCTACACTTAAAATTAAAGTCGACTTAAAGGGGAACTTACAAAGTCGACCTAGAGCGCCCATACTGGACGTCTAGGTCAACTTCTAGGGGCTAGGGAGACCTTGGACAGGTCCACAGTGGTGGTGGTGGTGGGGGGAAACCCCTTGTGTGCAATGGGGCAAAGGGGGACAGGGACCCTGGCAGGGCATGTCGGCATGCTGTCTGGATTTAGGGAAGCATTTATGATATTATTTTCTATCCATATATCCTAAATGCTATAATCCATAGAAGTTATGTCATGTTTAGTATCAATAGAAAGTTAGTAATTTTCGGGGAATGATTATATAGTTTATGTCTAGGAATTGAATTCGGATTAGAAATTAGTTTAGTTAGGAATGTGGTGTTATATCTATACTTTAACTTGTGTGATTTTATGGAAATGTCTGAGAGAGGCAGGTGTGTAAAACCATTGTCTCCTTAATGTCTAGGATTTTTCCAGGTAGAATGGGCC
>ML685885.1:4939649-4984188 GCA_007922175.1 Pelusios castaneus | reverse complement strand
GAACCACTTTTCAAGGTATTGAGGCACCTGAGGATGCAAATAAGTGCCTAGTGTGATTTTTTAGAACGCCTGACCCTCACTTCCTACATCACTTTTGAAAAAGTAGCACTCTGGCTCCTAGATTCCTCAGGCATTTCTTTTGAGAATTTTAGTTCATATGCAGTAACCACTTGCAACACTAGTTGTGAGCCTGACCCAGCTCTCAATATATCAAGGGAAAACGCACAGTTGTCGTTGATTCAGCTAGAGACTGACTGATCGGCACAATGTTCGAAAAGTGCATTTCTGCAAGTCCCACATTTCTTTGCACAGATCGGGTCCCTGAGTGAAAATGGACTCTCGGCTATGTCCCTTGCATATGAGAAGAGGTTGCAAGTTCTCCAGGGAAGGCACAATCTATCTTTTGTGTCCTGCACAGCACTGAGCAGATAGGCCTAGATCTGCAATGAGATCAGCACCCAGGATGCATGGTCTGTACTTAAAAAAATAATACATAGTGCACCATTTTTGGAGTCTCAACTAAGGCCAACTTCTTTGACAAGCTAGCCTGTGAACTGGTATGGATATTACAGTGCCTCTTACCAGGCTGATAGAGAATCGGGATCTAATTCCAGAACTCCCACAGAATGTCTGCATTGTGTGAAGAGCGTTCAGGGGGATCAGTTAACAGGTTAAAAGAGTAGAGAACACACTGTAACTTAGCTCAAGTTCAATGCTAGTCTACCATATGTGATTCAACTTAAGATCCTAACCAAAGTTAAAAGCCAAGTTCTATTTTAACTTGGGTAGACTAACAGGAGTTAAAGAACTTTGTGTGTGTGTGTGTGCACCCCCCCAATTAAGGCACACTCCTCCCCTCAAACTGTACAAGAAGGTTCTAGATCCACTGTGTCGTTATAACTTGCAGCAAATGTACAAGATCATTTGAAAACATGCATACCAAATCCATTGTACCCACAGATAAAGATTCTCAGATCAAATCAAGTTGTATACGGAGGACTGTTGCACTAACATTAAAGGTCTAATTTAAATCCACCAAAGCAAAAAGGTCCCCACTTCAAACCTAAAGTCACCAAAACAAGAGGTATGTAAACTATCTTGTCCTAGATACAGAGGAATGAGTTTGGCAGTGACTGGGAAATTTTGTTTCCGATTTCCTACCTTTCATGGGTTTGAGTTATCCTATTAATGTTACTCTTAATAGAGACTGGAGTTTTAACATTCAGATCTTAATATTTCCTGTCCTGGATGCCTGAAATGTCTTGTCTTGTAGGGTCAAATCTATTGAGCCGCTTGAGTTCCAGTAAAAGGAAAAATAAAGACACTCGCTTCTGGCAGAACAGGGGGGGAATTTTAGGCTCCGGAACTGTTTAGTAGTGATCTATTTGTGTGTATATTTTCAAACACCAGTCATGTTAAATAGGCTGACATGCAACATAAATAGAATTCATGAGTGTGTTGCTCCCAATCCAAACCGCAGCTCCTGCCCCTTCACCATACAAACCCACTTGAGTTAAGAGGCTGTTTATTAGTGAGGAACAACATCGCACTGGAACCTAAGACTCAGAGGAACTTCAAAAAGCCAATGCCCGGCTAGTGACAGTGTTGCAGGTGAGCATTAAGATTACGGTTTCTATTTTAGCCTCCAGCTATTAGTGGACAACATAATTAAAACAGCGCCAGCCTGAAGAACAATGGAGCACAGACTTGGAAATGCTGGAGGCCATGCAGCTAGTCGTTAATTGCAGAAGCAGATTCCCAAAAGTTCACTGCGTTGTTTGTCCCCTTTTCTCTTGCACATATATCCAGCCCTCCATGCCCCTCTGCTGATGTACTAAGATTTTTCACTTAAATAAGGCAAAGGCTCGCAATCCTTGCAGGCTGAAGCTGTAACATTCCTTCTTGACATTCTTTCTGTTCTTAGGTGGCACTACTTTAGAAAGCCAAAGGTAACCACTGTTGTTTTAGGCTTTGGTTGTTTTGCTGAATAGGAAATCAGGGTACAAAACAGGATTAGAAAGCAAAACGTTTGCTCACCAAAAACCATTACATTTGAACTCTCCCCACTTCCCAAATTACCTGTTCATTTTCTGCCTTGAAAGAGTTTAATTTCTCTGTTCTGACTTTGCTTTCATGCAGTGCTCCAGTTCGGTATTGCTCAGGACCAGAAGACAAAATGATACAAAAAAATATTTCTTGCGCTGTCTCTGATCCCACCAGAACCTAGAAGATGAGTGTTAAGCATGTACAAAAGGGCATTTAGGCCCTGATAGGTTAAAGCTTATGGTGTCTGGGATTTACACAGATCTGATCAGGTGTGTGTGAAAATAACTCCACTTACCACTGCCTCTCAGTGCACGCATTTCATCTGAGCAAAACTAAGTAAATGACAGACAACCAAGGAATTTTGCCAATTCTTTTTCCACACAGACACTTCAGTTTAAACTACAGTATAATCATAGAATCATAGAATCATAGAGTTGGAAGGGACCTCACGAGGTCATCTAGTCCAACCCCCTGCTAAAAAGCAGGACCACTCCCCCTAAATTATCCCAGCCAGGGTTTTGTCTAACCGAGCCTTAAAAATCTCCAAAGATGAAGATTCTACCACCTCCCTAGATAGCCCATTCCAATGCTTCACCACCCTCCTAGTGAGAAAGTTTTTCCTAATATCCAACCTTGACCTCCCCAGCTGTAATTTGAAACCATTGCTCCTTGTTCTGTCCTCTGTTACCCTCGAGAACAGCCTAGCTCCCTCCTCTTTGGAGCAACCCTTCAAGTAGTTGAAGGTTGCTATCAAATCTCCCCTCAGTCTTCTCTTCTGTAGACTAAATAAGCCTAGTTCCTTCAGTCTCTCCTCATAAGTCATGTGCCCCAGCCCCCTAATCATTTTTGTTGCCCTCCGCTGGACTCTTTCTAATTTGTCCACATCCTTTCTGTAGTGGGGAGCCCAAAACTGGACACAGTACTCCAGATGCGGCCTGACCAGTGTCGAATAGAGGGGAATTATCACATCCCTCGATCTGCTGGCAATACTCCTACTGATGCAGCCTAATATGCCATTGGCTTTTTTGGCAACAAGGGCACACTGTTGGCTCATATTCATCTTCCCGTCCACCATAACTCCCAGGTCCTTTTCTACAGCGCTGCTACTTAGCTGATCGGTCCCCAGCCTGTAGCAGTGCATGGGATTTTTCCGTCCTAAGTGCAGGACTTTGCACTTGTCTTTGTTGAACCTCATGAGGTTTCTTTCAGCCCAGTGTTCCAATTTGTCCAAGTCTCTCTGGATCCTGTCCCTGCCCTCCAGAGTATCTACCATTCCCCCCAACTTGGTGTCATCCGCAAACTTACTAAGCACGCAGTCTATTCCATCATCAATATCATTAATGAAGATGTTGAATAGAACCGGCCCCAGGACCGACCCCTGGGGCACTCCACTCGTTACCGGTTGCCAACCAGACATCGAGCCATTGATTCCTACCCGCTGAGCCCGTTGATCTAACCAGTTTTCGATCCACCTTACGGTCCACTCGTCCAACCCATACTTCCTTAACTTGCCAACGAGAATGCTGTGGGAAACCGTATCAAAAGCCTTGCTAAAGTCAAGGTATATCACGTCAACGGCTCTTCCCGCATCCACAAATTCAGTCATCTCATCATAGAAGGAAATCAGGTTGGTCAGGCACGATTTGCCCTTGGTAAATCCATGTTGATTGTTCCTGATCACTCTATTTTCCTCCAAGTGTTTCAGGATGGATTCCTTGAGCACCTGCTCCATGATTTTCCCAGGGACTGAGGTGAGGCTGACCAGTCTGTAGTTCCCCGGATCCTCCTTTTTCCCTTTCTTAAAGATAGGTACTATATTTGCCTTTTTCCAATCCTCCGGGACCACCCCCGTTCGCCACGAGTTCTCAAAGATAATGGCCAGCGGCTCTGCAATCACTTCCCCCAACTCCCTCAGCACCCTCGGATGCAGTTCATCCGGCCCCATGGACTTGTGCACATCCAATTTCATTAAGTGTTCCCTAACCTCACTTTCCATCACCGAGGGCCACTCTTCTCTCCAGTCCGCTTTACCCCGTGTAGTAGCCTGGGAGCTGGCCCGCCCTGTGAAGACTGAAGTAAAAAAAGCATTGAGTATTTCAGCCTTTTCCGCATCATCCTCCACGAGGATGCCTGCCCCATTCAGTAAGGGACCTACACCACCTCTGATCCTTTTCTTGTTGCTGATATACTTATAGAACCCCTTTCTGTTATCCTTCACATCTCTTGCTAGCTGCAACTCCAATTGTCCTTTGGCCTTTCTGATTTGATCCCTGCAGTCCCGAGCAATATCTTTATATGCCTCCCTTGTCATCTGTCCAAGCTTCCACTTCTTGTAAGCTTCCCTTTTATGTTTCAGCTCCCCGCAGAGTTCCCTGCTAAGCCACGCTGGTCGCCGTCCACATTTGCTGTTCTTTCTGCACATCGGAATGTTATCTTCCTGTGCCTTTAACAGGGTTTCTTTAAAATACAGCCAGCTGTCTTGGACACCTTTCCCCTTCAGATCAGCTTCCCATGGGACCCTGTCCATCAGCTCCCTAAGGGAGCCAAAATCTGCTTTTCTGAAGTCCAGGGTGTGTGTTCTGCTTCTTTCCTTCCTTCCATTGATCAGGATCCTGAACTCTACCATCTCATGGTCGCTGCTGCCCAGGTTGCCATTTACTTCTACTTCCCCGATCAATTCTTCTCTGTTTGTGAGCAATAGGTCTAGAGGTGCAAGGCCCCTAGTTGGTTCCTCCAGCATTTGTACTAGGAAGTTGTCTTCAATATTCTCCAAAAACTTCCTGGATTGCCTGTGCACTGCTGTATTATCTTCCCAGCAGACATCAGGATAATTGAAGTCCCCCATAAGAACCAGGGCCTGCGACAATCTGGAAACTTCTGTTAGTTGTCCATAGAACGCCTCATCCACCTCCTCTTTCTGGTCTGGCGGTCTGTAGCAGACACCCACCACAACATCCCCCTTGTTGCATTCTCCCCTAAACTTAACCCACAAACTTTCAACCATCTTGTTTCCACTTTCATAGTGGAGCTCCGAGCAGTCATACAGCTCTTTTACATATAACGCTACTCCTCCCCCCCTTTTTCCCTGCCTGTCCTTCCTGAACAATTTATATCCATCCATGGCAGTGCTCCAGTCATGCAAGTTATCCCACCACGTTTCTGTTATTCCAATTATATCATAGTTCCTTGTCTGTGCCAGTACTACCAATTCTTCCTGCTTGTTTCCCAGGCTCCTCGCATTTGTGTACAGGCACCTAAGATACCGGGCCCATTGCCCTACTTTGCCCTGTCGATTCTCCCTCCTGTCGCATCTTCCCCCTTGCAATTTCTCCCAGTGTCCTCCTTCCCCACTCGCCCGAGGTATTATGACTTCATCAGGAAATAAAAAACAATTATTTGACCCCAGCCCCCAGTTCCAACTACCCTCTCTTTTATTCCTGCTGTTACAGCCCCAGCATCCCCCAAGTTCCATCCCTTCCCCCAGGTTTCCCTCAGTTTCACTTACCTGTGGGCCTTGGTCACCTTCCCCCTTCGAACCTAGTTTAAAGCCCTCCTTACCAGGTTAGCCAGTCTGCTTCCAAATATGCTCTTCCCCTTCCTGGATAGGTGGAGTCCGTCTCTGCCTAGCAGTCCTTCTTCCTGAAACAGCACCCCATGGTCGAGGAAGCCAAAGCCCTCCTGGTAACACCATCTCCGCAGCCAGGCATTCACCTCCAGGATGCATCTGTCTCTGCTCGGGCCCCTACCCTTGACCGGGAGGATCGAGGAGAACACCACCTGTGCACCGAACTCCTTCACCCGTGCTCCCAGAGCCCTGTAGTCACCTTTGATCTGCAGAGGGTCACCTCTCGCAGTATCATTGGTTCCCACATAATCTCACACTCACACTTCCTTCTCTCTCAAAATGGTGATGAAACCAGGCAGAAATTGAAATTGGCCTGAGCCACAAAGTTCAGATTGGGTCTTAAGTTCTCCAAGGCTTTAGGGGCTTCACAGCCATGCAATGGAGGCTATCAGCTGATCTTACATTGACTGAGTTGAATTTGATTGAATTTGTTGGACAAGCTACCACTGTGTTCCCCAAAGGTGCTAATTTCTAGACACTCCCTAACATTGATGGCAGGGCTCTGTGGAATTGGGCAGATTTTGTAGTTTGTAGTTTGAGCCCTGTTCCATTTAGATTCCTGGACCTCTCTTTGCTCTACAATATAGATATGTTACGGACGCGACTAGGGGCCCCTCACCCAAGAGAGAGTCGCTCCGTGGCTCGATTACCTCGCGGCTTAAAGAAGGACCCGTCTCTTGTATAAGGAAATTGACTAGAGTTTATTTAGCATCTGCAGATGGGTGACTCCAGTACCACACAGGGCAGGAGCACACCCACAGGCTTGTGTTTGCACATTTTATTGTTGATTAACCCCCTCAAAGACTGCCCAGGTACACCCCTTGATTATGACGTTGTCCAATTAACAATAGGGGGAATTCGTAGGTTTTCAGCTGTGCCTGGTCTGGCGTTCACCCTTCTTGGTCTGGTCCTCATCATTTGTGTTTTTCTTTACTTTTTCCTGCAGCAGGATGTCTGTTTCATTCTTTATGGTCCTGTCCTCATCATTTATGTTTTCTTTACCTTATCACTAATAGATTTATGGTTTCCAGGGGTCTTTGTTTCCTTTCAAAGCAGGATGTTTGCATCTCTTAAAGCTTCTCGGACCCCATAGGGGTATGGGGTTATAAGTTTACCTTTCCACGGCCTAAGGCTTCAATACTGTTGCTCACTTATGTTAAGCTAAACTATTATCTACTCATGCTAACATAGAATGTCTAGTTATCTTAAAATGGCTAAGTATCATAATTTCATAACAGATATGTCTTATACATTCATGCTTAAACACTTCTACATCATTTAATTCCTAACTGGAAAAGGATTGCAAGTATTAGGAGTATGTGATTACAGAATAGCAAATTTATTTTCTACAACAAAAGCTCATGTGATAAATAAATATGTTAGTTTTTAAAAGTACCACAGGACTCCTTGTTTGTTTTGCTGAACTAGACTAACAGAGCTACACCTTTGGAACACGATTACAGAAAAATCAGTTGCTGTTTGTTTTTTAACTCTGTTAATCCAGGCGCAGGACGCTACATACTGCAAAGGAGCAGAAGAGCTGAAATCATGCGGCTCAGTATTATTAGGCTATTGAATCAAGCTCTCTAGCCACACTAAACTGTGAGAGAAACATTTTAATTTGAGCTCTTTCATATAGACCCTTGCGTAGCTTGCTCTCTGTCTTTCTCTCTATGCTCCACATTACAGCTGTGTTTGTGCTATCTGAAGTAATAAAGACTCCTGAGGCATCAAATAAGAGAACCGGAGTTTGGAATGTGTTACATGAGCATCAAAATATAAATGTTTCGAATACTATGGTAACTGAAATATTGCAGTGTCTCAGGTTGATTGGGACACATCATCATGTAGCAGAAGACCGGTAGAGTAGGACTCTGGGTTTTGTTCTTGACTGCCCCAGCCTCTTGTGGGGTATTGGGTAAGTCATTTGACCTTTCTGTCTCTGAAATTCCTCATCTGTAAAATGGGCATAATGATATTTACCTCCTATGTAAAGCACTGTTAAAATGTTCAGCAGAAGAGCCAAGTATGAGCATAGCCCTATGCTTAAAATAAATTGTTCTCGTCCCTGATATCAGTGGGTGCTTCTTTAATGGGGCATCTGAAGGTAATATTCAGCTGCTTTGGGGGCAAACATGCACCAGATTTTTTTTGGGGGGAGAGGAATCCCAAATCTCTGAATCCAGTAGGACTTTTCCAAATATTGACAAAAGTGTACAGTATATTGAACTCTTCCTCCGAAACAGCATTTAGAAGGATGCTCAGTCCTGTGAGAAATTCACAAATAGACTGCTCATATGTGGCAAAACTTCCTAAGCCAAAGTTCATTTTACACCTTTGAAACTATGCTGACCATGTGTGAGCAGTCCCTGCAGGACCTGAATAAGCTTGTGAGGCAGGTAGCAGCTTACCCTCAGTACAGTGGCAGCTGCATCTACAACACACGGAAGCGAAAGGAATCATGGGGCATCTGACTCACGTTATCGAGACTAGTTCACAGCAGAGTAAGGTCACCGACGCCACTCCTGACATCGGTCCTAAGACAAAGCTCATTCGAGTTGATGGGCACCCCATCATTGGGCTTTGAACTGAGCCAGCCAGAAACAGGCACCAAAACGTTGGCAGCACTCTTGCAGGCTGACACCCCATGTGCTGTCAGACAAGTCACTTCCTCTGTGCTTTGACTCCCTACCTGTACAAAAGGGGAAGACGGTGCTTCTCCTGCCTACAAAAGCTCATGCGATAAATTCATTTGTTAGACTTTAAGGGTGCGTCTACACTTGTAAATTAAGTCGACTTAAGATTGCTTAATTTACTCAGTGTCTACACTACACTTTCCTTAAGTCGATTTAAGCAAGCTGCTTAAGTCGACTTTATAAAACCTCGTTTTAAGTCGACTTTTGGCTTAAGTTGACTTTCTAAAGTCGACTTAAGCCAATGTAGACCTAGAGTAGCCCTAAGTCAACTCTAAGTCGACTTAGGGCTCTCCAGGACTCCCCCACTGCCCTCCCTGCCAGAGAGGGTGGGACAGGGAGAGCCTGGCATGCCCCCACACAGGGCAGGGCAGAGCCCTGCCCACCCTGCCCCTATGCCCTGCCAGGGTTCCTGTCCCCCTTTGCCCCCTTGTACGCAGGTAGAATGGGGCAAAGGCTGAGCCCACTGGCACTTGGCAAGGGGTGCCCCCTCTGCCACTGTGGATGATTCCCAGGTCCCCCTAGCCCCTACAAGTTGACCTAGGCGTCCAGTGTGGATGCTCTAGGTCAACTTTGTAGGGTCCCCTGAAAGTCCTCTTAAAATTTAAATGTAGACTTAGCTAAGTCGACTTAAATTAACAAGTGTAGACATAGCCTAAAAGTGCCACAGGACTCCTTATTTATTTAGATGGGAAGCGCTTTGGGGTGAGGAAGTAGCTCTTACTGCACGTATATACAATTCATAGCACAGTGCGATGCTGATATCTACCTCCGGTAATCTCTAGATGCTGCCATAACTCCCGGTTATAATGGGTTAATTCCACAAAGTGAGTGTAATCTAGCAGGCAGGTTCTAGACAGGCACAAGCCACACTTAACTGCAGTGTTAATTTTGTACAACAGAACTGAGCCATAAAACGAGGCTAGAAGTGTTCCCATAACTGAACCCTAATTAACCTGAGAGAAGCTAATATTCTGTCAGCAGGGAGGGGAGAAAGATTACGGGGCAAAAAAAAGAAGACGTTGAGGCAGCACAGTGGGCACATAAATCATTATAAATGACAGTGTTCCTTGGAATGATATAATGTAATAATATACAACAGGATATCTTCTATTCTTCCATTTCTCCTCGCTTTTCTCTTCTCATCTCCAGCAAATCCTGGCTTCTTTCTCAAACTCCTCCTAGCACAAAAGCCCCTGGCAGATTTTCAAACCCCCAAGCTTCCCTATGAAAACCTAACCCTCCCTGCTTAGACACAGAACTGACACTCCAGTGTCCTCTTAGGGTATCACCTGTGTTGTAGCTTGGCAGAAAATAATTCAGACCACATAGATCCAGGTGGAGCAGTAGAGAGCAAAGCTTCAGCAAATTCACGTTTCCTGCCTGCCAACTGAGTAAACCCAATTCTGTCCTCATTTACAGCATTGTACATCTAATGAAATCCTAATGAAGTTTATGGATTTACTCCAGATTCTGACCAGGGCCGCTGAGTACAAAATTTGGCTCACCACATGCTTTGCAAGCTCTTTGCACTTCAGTGCACAAGAAAACCTTAAATTATTTGCAATCACCTAGATTTGGTCATAAGTTAATTGCTGCCCACCTCTATCCAAGATGATCAGATGCCTTAAGAACATAAGAAAGGCCATATTGGATCAAACCAGTGATCTACTGAGCCCAAGATCCTGTCTTTTGACAGTGACTAATGCCCCCAGATGCTTCATAGGGAATAAATAGAACAGGGCAGATCTAAGTGAGTTATCCTCTGCTATCCTGTCCCACTATCTGGCAATCTTGGCTCACAACATTGATGGACCTATCCTCCATGAAATTATTTATTTTTTTTTAGCCTACATTTATTTTTGGCCTTTACAACATCCCCTGGCAATGAGTTCCACAGGTTGACTATGAATTTTGTGAAGTACGTCCTTTTCTTTAATTGAAACCTATTGCCTATTAATTTCACTGACAGCCCCTGGTTCTTCTGAAGGGGTAAATAACACTTCGTTTTTTCACTTTTCTCACACCATTCATGATTTTATAGACCTCTAACATATACCCCCCACCCCCTTAGTCATCTCTTTTCCAAGATCAACAGTCCCAATCCTTTTAATCCCTTCTCATATGAAAGCTGATCCAGACCTTTAGCAATGTGTTGCCCCACCCTGTACCTTTTCCAATCCCAATACATCTTTTTCTGAGAAAAGATAATCAGACCTACACATCATATTTAAGGTATGGGCATACAATGGATTTGTAAAGTGGTATTAGAACATTTACTGTTTTGTTATCTATCACTCTGCCTTGTGTAGCTGCTGCTTATTCTTCATTTCTTCTTGATATGTCCTCAGAATGCTTCCCACCACATCCAGGCACGTGCAGTTCCCCAATAATTGCACTCCAGCAGGTCACTGGAAGAGCCTTTCTGCTCAAGCAACCGCCAACACTAGAGAAGCTTTGAGACTTTCCCCCACAGCCACAGCCATCCGGGCCAATAATGTAGCCTCAGTTGATCACCACATCTTTAGACTGGCCGACTTCAATTTGGAGTCACTTAATGTATAGCCACATAGCCTGGGGCCGGTGTAGGTTGAGAGACAACGATAGCAGGGTTGTCACCTCCTCATTTGCCATATTTGAATCCTTGTCTCATAGGGTAACAGCATAAGGGATTTAACAGTAGCAAGAAAACTTTGTTACAACTTCAGTCCACTCAGAATTGGTGTTATAACATATAGCGCGGTGACTGTCAACCAGCAATATGCCAAGGTCTTCCAGGGGGTACATCAGCTCATCTAGATGAGTGGTTTTCAAACTCAGGTACTGGGTCACGGTAGCCACCACGAAAAGGCATTGCTGAAAGATGTAAGTCTTAGGTCACAGACATAATCTTTTTTCAACCGGGTCCCAAGAGAAAAAGTTTGAAAACCACTGATCTAGGTATTTGCCTAGTTTACAACAGGCGACCTAAAAAGCACAGGAGAAGTCAATACCTCTAAACTAAAACTAAAGTTTCATACAGGCAAAGACTTGTTTATACTGCTATAGACACACTATGGCTATGTCTACACTTGTTAATTTAAGTCGACTTAGCATGTCCACACTCAAATTTTAAGTCGACTTAGAGGGGATCCTACAAAATCGACCTAGAGTGTCCACACTGGACGCCTAAGTCAACTTGTAGGAGCTAAGTGGACCTGGGACAGGTCCACGGTGGCGGGGGGGCACCCCTTGCCAAGCGCCAGGGGCTCAACCTTTGCCTCATTGTACCTTCGTACAATGGGGCAAAGGGGGACAGGGACCCTGGCTGGGCATAGGGGCAGGGTGGGCAGGGCTCTGCCCTGCCCTTTGGGGGGGCACGCCAGGCTGTGGCTGTGCCAGCCACCCTGGCAGGGAGGGCAGTGGGGAAGCCCTGGAGCCCCCTAAGTCGACTTAAAGTCGACTTAGGGCTACTCCACGTCCACACTGGCTAAATCGACTTTCTAAAGTCGACTTAGCCAGAAAAGTCGACTTAAAACGAGGTTTTATAAACTCGACTTTATTTTCCTTAAGTCAACTTAAGCAACTTGCTTAAGTCGACTTAAGGAAAATGTAGTGTAGACGCAGAGTAAATTAAGTCGACTTAAGCAAGCTTAAGTTGACTTAATTTCTAAGTGTAGTTGCACCCTATGAGTAGCTATAAGAAATATAAGTACAATATCTATATTCCACACAATTCATTTTATAATTACATGATAAACATGAGAAAGCAAGGAATTTTTCAGTAAAAGTGTGCTGCTCCCCTATTTTTGTACTTTTGTGTCTCATTTCATAAGCATGTGGTTTTTAAGTGAGGTGAAAATTGGGTATTCAAAGCAAGACAGCCCCCTGAAAGGGGTTCAGTAGTCTGGAAAAGCTGAGACCACTGATAAAAGTAGATGTCTCAGATCTGCACATTGTTTTGTGTGCTAAGCTCTACTAGCAACTTCCCAGACCACATCAGAAGCAATACGTGAAGGATGTAGACTCTGGTTCTGTTGATGGGAGAAGGCTTAAGGCACCCTACGATACAGAGGCAGGCCACATTAAGGGCAGAGCCTGCTTTCTTTGTAGGAAAGGGTCGTGTCCCGCTGCAGATGCTGTATTGAATAAAGAAGTAGCAAAGTTCTGGTACTATTGATCATACTGAGAGGGTCAGCACCCCACAGATGTAGCCAGCTTTTTATTTTTCTTCACTATTTCTACTACTACTATTCAAAAAAAAAAAAAAAAAAAAAAAGGCACCATGAATGGACTTGAAAAAAAGTTTTCATGTTTCCTTTCAGAGCGACATTTTAGCTAGCCCTGAACATTGGTGTGGGAGAACTAAGAAGTTACCCTACTTCCACTGCATTCACATAGCAGACCCCAGCCCAGCTGCCACAGCTGGGGCTTCCAAGTTCTCGGACCTACCTGGCTGGGATGGGGGTCGTGCATCACCATGTCAATGTGGCATGTAAGTGAGGGTGGGACTCTTGGATCTGTGGGTAGGGTTAAGGTCTGGATGGAACCTGCTCAGGTGGGGGTTTCCCCGTGTCTGCTGCTGCAGGGGATGAGGCTGAAAAAACTGCCTCCTGCCATGAAGGATCTGGGGAGGAGGGACAGAGCTGGGGCCTGTGACCATCCTTCGTCCTGTCCCTATGCCCTGCTACTATTTGTGGCATGCAATGGGAAAGGCCACTGCTGCAGGGATGAAAAAAAAGTGGGGAAAAGCATTTCCTGACATCTGTATTAACAATGCCTGCCCTGTAAAAATACAGAACAAACCTTGAGCTACAAAGCTCACCTGTCTGACCAGTGAGCATTCAGTGGGAGCACCACACACAGAGGAAGGGCTGGAAGACAGTGGAGTCCAGACTGCATTTGTACCCCCAAAGCCTCTATCTCCTCCCCTGCTCTGCAGATACAGGACTCTCCATCTACCCCCGAGGCAGCTGGGGGTGGTGCTGGGACACCACCTGCCCTGTGGCCCAGGGAAGGACACAAGCATAAGCTTGCCCCCCTCCCCCCCCCGCCAATGGCTGGAGACCCTCAGTATGCCACTGGTCAGAATCCAAGCGTGGGAGCAGAGCAGGAGCAAGGCTGGAAACAAGGCAGGCACAGGAGTGATCGCAGCTGCAGGGGTCAATGTTGAACAGCAATTGGCCCACTATTACTCTCATGGTTAAGAGCCCTCCTGGCCATGCTACTCAGCCAAGCAGACAATCCGTCTGATTATGGATCTCAGCTGCAGTTAGGCAGTTGAGACCAAGCCAGCTATAGGCTCTGTCTCTGACACAGAGTTCCCATGCACTGGACACACTCTGATTAATAAAATAAATAAGTAACATCTAGACTAGTGATCGCTCTTTTCCTCCATAAATGGAGTATGTTTCAAATGCCCTCTGTGCGAAGGCCTTGAGTCAGTTCGGTACAGGGTAAGTATGACTCCCCAGTTCTTACTCCTACAGAACCACGATATTGCTCTGCCTCATTTGACATAATAATACAAAATATGCACACAATAGTCAAGGCAAGATGACAGGCAGATCGTCAGCATAACTGATGACCAACATGCTCAGGACATGCTACTCAGAGAAGAGAGTAAATGCCTTCCAAAATGGTAATGCGGGGGCTCTGTAGGGAACTCCGATAATTAATGGAGTTTTTTTTTTTTTTTTAAATCCCTGCAATTTTGTTCATATTTAGAACCAAACTCAAACTGACATTTCTAAGGCCCTGCAATACTCAAAGCGGTTTCTCCCTATCTCGTTTTCATACCTTTTCCCATGTCAGGATTCCAATTAGCAGGAAAGGAGGTTCTCATGGCTGGGACCACAGGCAAACAGTTTAATAATCTCATGCCAGTCACACACAGATTAAGAATAACAGCCAAGATAGAGCCTCAAACAGTTGTAGCAGTATTTGTGCGCTTACGGCACTGGATTGGAACTCCAGAGATGTGAATAAATTCCTAGCTCTACCAGAGGCCTATGTGAGCTTGGGGTTTAATCAAAGGAAGCTAGATGTCTAAATACTTTTGATTGTCTGGGTCTTTGTGCCTCCATTCCTCCTCTTTACTTTGTTTCTCCCATTTATTTAGGCTAAACTCTTGAAAGGCAGCACCTGCTCTGAATACATATTCGTGCAGCATCAGCAAAATGGGGCTCCAATCTCAGTTGAACCTCTGGGTGCTACCACAGTGTAAAATAAAGAAAGGAAAAATAGAATATTTATGCAAGATTTCTGGCCCTTATTCACACACTGAAGAGGTTTGCTCAAACGTCAGATAATAATCCCATTTTTTTCAGAATTGATCCTGAGCGCCGAACTTTAGAATAATCAGTAAAAGGGAATTTCCTGTCTCAAGTGTCAGAAATAAACTGCCCACCGTTGAACACAATGGGAGCTTTACCATAGGCCATAAAATAAGGTCCAAAGTATTCTGTCTAATGCATCAGAGGTCTTATCCACAGGCCCTGGCAATCAACAGAGTCTCCATGGGCTTTGAATCCAGCCTCGATGAATAAGTTTGGTGACGACAGCTAAACCAAATTGGGATAACATTCTCTGCTTGATGAAGTCATTTTAAGGGAGGTTTGCAACAGCTGTTACGTACATAAAAATACACCAGTCCTTTTAGAAATGCATTTGGCCAGAATCTTCCTGCACAGCATGAGATCTGGGGATTGCCCTGACAGCTCTGGCCATGCAGGCCACTCGCCTGACCTTTGGGTGACTCTTCGAATCCCTCTGGTCCCTTAAAGGGGGAATAGCTTCATTAATTCCTCACATAATGAGTCAGAACGAAAACACAACATGCTCAGTTAAAATAGTTCAATTAAGCAAGTTGAAAACCTTTTCTGCTCCCCCGTCAGTCCCCACCCATTTCTAATTTTGGTTTGAACAGCCTCATTTTGGGGGCATCTTGGTGATGCCTGGAGGGGAAAAATATTTTACACAGATCATTACAGTTTCATTTCAAGGTCTTTTTTTCTGGCAGCATTTTAAAGAGACAACACCCAGATGAAAAACAATATACTGAATAATGCTTAGTCTTTCCGATTCACAAGTCAGTAACACCCATGGGACCTATTTAAGAATAAGCCCCAATTGTGCTACCCATGTGTAATGCTAGACCTAAAACGGCCAAACCATCTTGAAAAATACGTGACCGAAATCTAACCTCTAAAAACATATTGTTGGAAAACACAGTGGCTAGGGCTTTGATATGCATGTATATTGTTAGTCGTTTCTTGGTGATGTTTACTGACATCTTGTTAGAGGTTAGCAAGGTAAATGAACTGCTTCCCTCTCTGTTACTATCGTCCTATTAGAAGAGGTCAAAAGGGAACATTAACATCTAGATGGACCTTTGATGTGCCAATGTAAACTGTCTAATAACGGTGATAATGCAGTTACTTAGCTGTGGTGCCCAAGAGGTGACGGATTTACTTCAAAGGGCTATATTCATTACTATTCTACACTTAAGGAAGTATCTGTGAACAGTCATCAAAGCCCACATGAAGAAATTACCTCCAAATACCCACCTTGTTATAGCTAGAAAAGGAAGTTGGGAACATAATCCCTTTATCTCACATCTGTCCAAGCTTTTCAGGAAAAGTTGGGGCCACAGGATTGAGATCCCAGCCAGCATCTGGCTTGGAATCACCCTGCTAATTCTCATGGGGATATTAGAACAAACTCTACACTTGGACTATTTGGTCTTTATTCCTTTGAAGTGGATTTCTAACAACTGAAGCTGTGAAACAAAGGACTTAAACCCATCCAGATACTGGATGTGTTGCAGACTCTCATGTAGTAGGTCGCTGTGTCCTCTGCTGCTGTCACCAAAAGAGAGGAATGCATTTCTTGAAAATGTAATTGTTGGGTCGTGGGCATAAATGATTTTTTTTTTTCAACTGGATCCCGAGGAAAAAAAGTTTGAAAACCACTGGCTAAAGGCACTATACAAATCTGCAAACTTCAAATTTGACTGGAAACCTCATGTATATGGACTTTCAAACCATTGTATGTATGTGATTATTTTAACTCTTTAAAAGTACTCTCAGTTTGTTTCTTTCCTTGTACAATAAACATTTAGATTTAGTTGCTAAAGGATTGACTGGCAGCGTGGTATTTGAGTGAGATCCAAAATTATATATATTGAGTAATGCGGCTGACCCTTTGGGGTCAGGATGAACCTTTCTGGGTAATGGGCTTGGAGTTTTAAGCAACTTCTCTGTACCAGACCCAGTGGCTCTTTGGGGACCAGTGACTGAAATGCAGTAAAGGGGACTGAGTATATTTTACAGTGGCTTCTTGATATCCAGTGTGGGGGATCAGAAGCACTAATTGTGACTGGTTGGGGAGTTTAGCTCCAGGTAACCCACCAGTGTTGGTAGAATTTGCTCTCCTTTTTGCAGCTTGCCCTGACCTTTCATATTCAGGTAGTTATCCCAGGAGGCCTGGGTCACTCCTTGAAGGAAAACACTCCTCTCTTAATGAACGTATAGTCTAAGACATACACAAATACATAGAGCGATCCTCTTAGGGTTTTGTACTGACACCCATCATCATAGTGTCTGGGCACCTTGCAAGGAAAACCATTTAACTCTAGCAAGATCCCTAACTGAACCACTACCACTACCACTTTTCCCTTTGGGGTACTGAAAGGTCCATTTGGTGCAGGGTAACTTTTTGCTTGTTTGACTTGCAGATAAAGAGATAGAGATGGCACATTAGACAATATAACAGATAGGCAAGATACATTCCTTGTCAAAGTGCCAAAACAACAATTTCATATCTTTTTGGCATGTGACGGAATGGGACTTTGCCTACGAAACTTGTGTGAAAAATAAATGTGTTAGTCTTTAAAATGCCACAGGACTCCTTGTTTGTTTTGCTGAACTACACTAACACAGCTACCCCTTTGGAACTTGCCAGTTTTCAGATCTGTTCGTTAAAAATCCCCCAAACTACCCAACATTTTCCATTTCAAAGTGGTGGCTACAATCATAGTTAAATGGACTGAACATTAAGAAAATATTTTTATATGCCTGGCTGGCAAATGATGACTTAAAAGCTCCTATTCCCTTTATAAAGTAGAACTAATTTCAAATTGCAGGTTAAAGTCAGGTTTGAACCAGAATAGAGAGGTCACAACTAAAACTGGGGCTCGGATGGTGATAGGCACCATACATGTGTGTAGTAAGGGAAAATTCCCACCCCAAAAAGCTTACAATCTATATAGGAAAAACCAACAAACAGAAGGAGAAAATATGTGTATACCTCTTTTACGTATGTGGAAGTGAAGCACTGAGATGGAATGGCTTGCCTAGAAACCAGAAAGGCAAACACATGGTGAGTCTAGGAACTGACCTTGGATTTCTCAAGTCCCAGTCAAATGGCTTAGCCAAAAGATCATCCTTCCTGTCCCATACTAATGTCTTTTGGTTCCCTTGGAGCTTAACTATGTAAACAAAACTATGATTGTAAAAGATACATCTGTCTCTATCCATTCACAAGGGATTATTTTCAGGGCTCTCATGTTGTCCAAAGGATCTATTTGTTACCTTTAAAACCTTCACCTCCAATACAAACCCTGAACAATTTTTTAATCTAGAATAAAATAGACTTGAGTGACACTATATGTAGCGTATGTTCATTTTCCTCTTCGCAAATATAACTTTCAGTGTATTCTAGGAAGACTTCCATCCCCATTGAGTCTGATGGCTGGTAAATGGCTGCAGAAAATTCTTGTTGGTAGGGGGGAAACATCAACTCATTTATCTTTACATCATTATCTGTTGCCAATTAAACTAAAAGTATAGGGTTTGCACACTAAAATGGTTACACTGCAGAGCAATGTGCCCATAAAACAGCATGCTAACATTCACAACATGATAAATGGAGTGCACTGAACTCCCATAATTTCAGATCCTCCCCCCAGGCATATGCCAAGGCTATCACCTGTTGAGTTTCACTCAGTGATGCTAGAATGGCATTTCTGAGAAATTATAAGCTTCCTTGATGCTAGAGGTGAAAAGCTCCTGACCTGCATTCAATTAACATGCTTCATCTGGAATAAAAAAACTCACAACCTAGACTGCTAAACGGGCCAACTCCAGTAACCCATCCCATAGGGGAAATTGATATTCATGAGCAGGGCTGACCTGTTCTGTTCAACAGAGGGGAGCAATAGACATTGCATGTTAAAAGATGATCTCAGGAAACCATTTGCAATATGTAACTATTGTCTTTTATATAGCTTCTTATACTTCCTCCATCACCTTAGCAACTGAGCACCTCCCGCTAGACATTAAACCATATGACTAACATCTGTAGCAACAGGACTATAATCAGGTACACCTTCATTGAGCCTACTATTATGAACAATACCATTATATCCTTATGTTCTAGTAGATGGCATTCTGTATATTAATGAACTGTCTAGGCTAGACATATATCAATCTTCCTCTTTTAATAGATTATCAAAATGATCTCTTCCAGCCTTGGAATCTATGACACCGTAGATACACACAGGCCTTTCTTTACAAGTTTAGGACCCTGTGCTGAAAGGTGCTGACTTCAATGGCAAACAAGCATGCCCAGAACTCTTGGCAAGTTCTCAACACCTTGCAGGATTAGACCCTTAACATCCACTGAAGTGCAAGTTGTATGCCTCGGAAATTTGATTTAAAGACTCTTCTAGTCTCCAGATGTGCTGAACTCCATGCAGAATTCATAGAATGGGTATAGAATGTGGAACGCACACACCCGGTGGCGGGATATGTTCTCTTCATCCTCTGAGGATAGGACAAGAAGTTATGTGCTTAAATTGCAATAAGGTAAATTAAGATTGTATGTTAGGAGAACTTCTCTGTCAGGGCAGTTAAGCACTGGAATACATTGCCCAGGAAGTTTGTGCAATCTTGTTCATTGCAGATTTTTAAAGATCAGGATAGACAATCACTTGTCAGGAATGGTCTAGATACACTTAGCCAGCCTTGAACCTCTCAAGGTCCCTTCCACTCTTACTCTTCTATGATTCAACCGAACATGGGGACACCTTTAATTCAATACAGAAGAGGACACAAGTCATTAAGAAACAGGTTCAATGTTGGTTTAATCCTCTGAAAAAATAATATTAATATTTACCTACCTTACAGCAGTTTTGTGAGACTTAATTAGTGACTTTTTGCCAACAGCTGTGAGATGCATGGGTGAGCAGTGTTAGAGAAGTGTGAAGAGTTGTTTTTACTCTAGCTTGGAAATAATAATGGGATACAGTATTGGTAGCAATATTAACTTTTATCCAATGATGTATTTAAATAATAACTGTCAGACTAATATTTAACAGCCCTCACACCGACAACTTATACACAAACATTCTCTCCAATCAACTGTGTCTGGAAAAAAATGCTAACACCATTGATCACTGGGTCAGCACTCTTCCGGAAAAAAATAAAATATGAATGAATAGCCTTTGAATGGAATGACTAACTAGATACCTTTGATCAAATCTGGCATTTATTCCTACACATCTGTTCAGACTAAGAACAGAGGACAACCTTCATATAACCAACCTTGTATTCACAAGGGTTTCATCTTTACAGCCTGAAAATGAAATATGTGTCAACCAATTGACAACTGAGGATATGATAATTGTTTGTGAGACTTTGAATGGAGTAAACACCAAAGAAAAGAAAGGATTTATTTAAGCTTGTCTAAAGGGACCCATCTGTGGTTAATATGGAGAAATTAAGCACAAATTCATAGGGTAGGCATCAGTAGACATTTCTTGGTAATGGGGAGAAGAATCACACTGAAATGTCCTCCCAAGGGAACTGATGGAGTGCCCATTGCTTTAACGATGCAAATCTATCTCTGACAAAGCATTGTGAAATGGAGCTGGTTTGGGAGAAATTGCCTGCAGGAAACTGAAGAATTTCAGCTGAAAATTAAAAAATAAAAATAAAAGGTGATTCAGAAAGTCTGCTACAGTGACTCATGGAAATTATAGTGTGAGTGTCTTGGACTCCCATTATTTCCTATATGCCATGTTCTCTTTCTGGACTACATCACCCATGATGCACGACAGTTTCCTCTTTGACCGAGGTTGTGTGTTGCAGCACGAGAGGTCTCTGACTGTGATGTAGCGTGGGAGATGAAGTATGACTAGTTCATATGAGCAAATGTGACCATGAGGCACTCAAACTACAACTCCCATGAGGCCTCATGCTCTGTATTCTAATTTAAAAAAATAACAAACACATTGTTGACGGGGAGGTGTTGCCCTAGAAAACAAAAGCCATTTTCATGCTCAGGTTTTTTAATAAAAACAATGAAATTTTTCCACAGGAAGCAGAAATATTTTCCTAAATAAATAAAGTATGTTTCATTAGAAATTAACTTTTTTTTTTTTTTTTTTGCTCAAAGCAGTTTTTACAGAAAAAAAAAAATCAGCCAGCCTTACTATTGAACTGGTTCAAAGAAGCCATCCTTAAATGCTAGGATGGAGAACATGATTTAAGAGAGTACATTTCCAGCTCTGCTTCCTGTGATTCTAAGAAATATATTGCATTGAACAACTTATTCAATTTCCTTTGCTGGGATGAAGGCTCCCATATACACACAACTAGCTAACTTCTTGTTACTTTGCTGTAGCCTGTTACCTAAAATAGTTTGTTAAACAAATTACCTTAAGTGTTATTTTTCTACCTAAATAATTATTTCTTCGCCCCAGATATAACTCATTTGCTTGACTGTCCCACTCCTCCATGGTTAGGCTTTATTATATCCACAGGTCAATACATCACACATACTTAAGTGCAAATCTTATTGCAGATTGATTTTACAAGCTGTAACATAGACAATGGGGAGGGAAGAATAGATGGCTATGGATATTGGTAATGGGATACAAGTATGATAAGCTGCAGTGCATTTATTGCATGGCACTTTAGACTTAATAGATGCCGTGATCATCTTCAGGTTGATTAAAAAGGAGGGGAAAACAGTGTAATCAGGTGAGATAATGACTACAGAAGAGTCACAGAGGATTCAGATCCACTGGTGCCCACCGTTTTTTGGACTGCCAGGAAAAGGACTCTCTATGGAAAGAGAAACCCATCCAACTCATGGATGATCCGCAGTGAATGTTCCAGAAGATAGAGAAGTATTTCTTACCTCTCCATCAACATTCCTGTGTGGAATAGCAGGATTGTCTCTCAACCAGATATGGGGATCAATTTAATAAATTTAACCCTGGGCATGAATCACTGTAGCTAAGCATCTAGTCCCTGGTGCAGCTCCAAATCCTTTGGGCATCTGAATTAAAGTCCATTTTACTTCTCTTACTCGCATCACATGGATTTTATCAAGGACAATAAGTTCACAATGAGGAATTGCAGAAAACAGTAAGGAAAGAACAGCTCTGGAGGCTTTTTTAAACAACTAGCTAGTTCTCTTTCTCTGTGATTCATCTGACTGGCCACATTCAATTTAACGCAAGATTTGGGTACTAGGTTTGGAAAGTAGTTTGAACTGCCTGATGTGTCAGATGCAGGTACTGCACATCTGGAGATCACTGAACCATTTTGGTTTTCCATCTCCACTTTCAAAATGATTTGCATTCTCCTCTTGCCAATGGGAGAAACCGGACAGATTGATAGGAAACCAAGCTTCCCAGCTGATTGCTAAAGATGTTTCTTTGATTTGTGCAGAACAGCATAGAGCTGCCACAGGATAAGTAATGCAACAATACAGGGATGGAAAGGACATTCTCAAGGTGTTCTGAAATTTGGCCCAGGAGCCTTCCTGCAGTTGTTCTTAGCTAGATATCCAAAATACATTTTGATTGCCACAAAATGTTCTTATATTGAAAGAAAAAAACGAGGGTGGGGGAAGAACAACAACAAAGCAAAAGGGTAACTAACTGACCTATATTTTAAAGTAGTACGCTGTACCCTGCATACTCATCACTGATCTATGATCTGATATTTCACACAAAGGGGGCCTGGCAAAGGATCATATGATCTGCTGAAACTCACTGGTCTGTCAACATATGTCCACGATCATTGTATATGAAATTATGTTGGTCTGTTCTCTGGCTGATATTGATATATATTGTGTATTCAGGAGGTGCCCACAGCTAGCTCTCCCATGGCAACGTAAGAGGAGACCCACACCTAAACAGGCAGGACACGTCCAATGTAAGCCATTGAGCAGCAGGAAAATTGCAAACAAGACATTTCTCATTTGTGCAAGGATGACACAGTGAGTTTTACTCAATTTTATGACTCAGTTGTGCAAACACCACACAATAAGGATTGCTCAACTCTGAGTCAGCAAGGCCCACCAGGACATACCTGGGCGATGAATTCAGAGTATAAAATAAGGGGCAATGGCATTATGAGACAAATTTTCTTCGCACGTTACTACTTAGAAGGCAACAAGGATGCTGGGAGAACAAAGACTTCGAACTTTGGAGATAGGGTCCAGGCTGAGAAGGGAATTCAGACTGTGTATTAAGAACTAAAACCTCCCTGTAACATCCAGTGGGGGTAAGAAAAGCTGTTTGAGTCAAATCCTACAGAGTCTGAAAGTTTAGTATTCAGAATTAATTTTATTTTTTTTATTATGGTGGTATTAATCTCTGACCTTTATGCCTCCCCATTATAACCACTTCAAAACTAATTTTCTGTAGTTAATAAACTTATTTTATGGGGGGGGCAAGTCCATGTTTGTGCTCCCACAGGTGCCACATGCCAATCCACACCTTGCAGCCTCCTCCCCCCCCCCCCCCCCCAGACCATCCCTGCATCCCAGTGCCTGGGGGCTTTACCCCACCCCTATTGCTACACCACAGATTTGAATGTTTTATCTTAACCAGTAAATGGTATTTAAAGAGTTTGGGGAATCTGATCAGATTACAAAAGCGGGTTCCCTGCCCTTTGATGAAGTGGCAAACTAATTAATGAGCTTGCATTGTTGTTCAGGGTCTCGAGCTGTGTACAACAGTATACGTCTGGGTGTAAGGCCGGGTAGATTTGCTGGTGTTTCCCTGTATATGGTTCATTAGTGTCTTAGGGTGCATCTACACTTGTAAATTAAGACGACTTAAGCTTGCTTAAGTCGACTTAATTTACTCTGCGTCTATACTACTCTTTCCTTAAGTCGACTTAAGCAAGCTGCTTAAGTCGACTTAAGGAAAATAAAGTTGACTTAAGGAAAATAAAGTCGACTTTATTAAACCTACTTTTAATTCGACTTTAGGCTTAAATTGACTTTTTAAAGTCGACTTAAACCAGTGTAGACCTGGAGTAGCCCTAAGTTGACTTAGTGCTACTCCAGGACTCTCCCACTGCCCTTCCTGCCAGGGGGGTGGCACAGAGGGAGCCTGGCATGCCCCTATGCCCTGCCAGGGTCCCTATCCCACTTTGCCCCATTGTAACCAAAGTACAATGGGGCAAAGGCTGAGCCCCCTGGCACTGGGCATGGGGTGCCCCCCCTGCCACCGTGGACCTGCCCAAGGTCCCCCTAGCTCCTAGAAGTCAACCTAGGTGTCCTGGAGATCCTGTCACCATAAGCAACAATTATAGATATAATGATTTCATCTCTCGTTATTCTACATCCCCAAACACTTCAAATTCAACAAATGTACAGCTGAGTGGGTGAAAACCAGTTCAAGATCTAGGTCTTATGATGATTCCTCGTTCAAAACTCCAGATGGAAATAATGATCCAAAGCTGCAGTTCCGTCATGGGGAGAACTTCAGGAATCCATCCAGTGGCTTGGGGTCAATATTATCTTGTACCATGAGTGAAGGTCTATGGTGTGTGTTATTCAAAAGGTTGGACTGGAGGGTGGTAGTCCAGTCATTATGATCTATGAGTCTGTGCAGAGAGGGTGGGGGCTGTTTCAATTTTTATAATGGGGGTGCTGAGAGCCATTGAAACAAACTGTAAACCTTGAATAAAACAGAAAGCATTTCAGGCCAGGAAGTCTGGCAGCTCCCCCGACCCCCTAGCTTTAGGACCTATGGCAATGTCTACACTTACAAAATCAAGTTCACTTAGAGAGTCTACATTAGATTCTTAAATCGACTGGCTAAGTCAACAGAGAGCTGCAGAGCTCCAGCCGCACATGGCAGGGGAGCCCCAACAGAGAGGGAAACCTCTGCCACCCTGGGGCTGCAGCCGTGCCAGCTTGCTGGCTTCCCATGTGGCAAGGAGAGCTCTAGTGGCAGGGAAAACTCCTGCTGCCCTGGGATGGCTGCCGCATGGGAAGCTGGTAAGACCGCACAGGTTGGAGCCCTGGGGTAGTGGGGAACCATCACTGGAGCCCTGGCCAGGGCAATGGGGAAATTTGTCACCGCTGGAGCCCTGGCCAGGGAGCCCCGAGTTGAGCCACGGCACCCTTGTCCCGGGGAGTCACGGCTCCCTTCTCTCCAGCCCATCCCCTAGCCAGTTGGGTTGACTTAGGGTTACTCCCTGTCCACACTGGCTTAAGTCAACTTAATAAGGTCAACTTAACGCTTAAGTCAACCTTAAAGCAGGTGTTATTAAGTCAACTTAAGCCATTCTTATGTCAGCTTAAGGAAACGCTTAAGTCAACTTAATAAAAGCCTAGTGTGGACGCGGAGTAGTTTAGGTCAACTTAAGCGTCCTTATGTCGACCTAAGCTCCCAGTGTAGACTCACCCTATGAGCCCATACATCCATTTTTCAGCAGGACATGCAATAGTCTTCGGGCCTCGGCTTCAGTGCCAAATTACTCATTTATGTCTCACTTGAAAGTAATAATCCAAATGGCAAATAAGGTTCTTTTTCTCATGAGGCCAGGGCATGGTCAGCCAAGCATACTGATTGGAGTCAAACCTGGGCCAGAGCTGGAATCAGGAGCAAAGGATTGAAGTCTGAAGCCAGATATGACAGCCCAGAGTCCATATGTGGACTACCTGGGCTATGGTGAGATACTAGGATGGTACAAGGCATGATCCAGGGCAGAGGCTAGGCTGAGTGGTTCAGGGTAGGCAATGAGTAAAGACAGGGCTGAGTCCAAGGCTGAGGCAGGGCAAGGACAGCACGTACAAGGGCTGCAGAAAAGCAGTCAGTGCTGTGGGCTTTTGGACTAAGCTATTGCTCTGCAGCTGCTGGGCTTAAAACCAGCCCATGACTGCTTTAGCCAATCAGGTAGCTCTGTTGGGGCCTAGCTGCTCTCACTGGCTATCTGGTGACTAGGAAGGCATGAGTGCAGACCTTCATTCCTGAGACCATTGCTCTGGTAGGCTAGCACACAGAGGGTGGAATGCCTCGTGTCCCCTCATTGGTTTCTCCACTTCCATGGAAGCTTCAAAGAGATCGTGCTTTTTGTCTAGCTTCTTCCCTCATTATGGGTCACGGTGTCAAGGGGTGGAACCAAAGCCCAGTGAAGTCAATGGGAGCCTTTCCACTCATGTGGCCATTAGTGAGATCATGGCACTAAGTGAATGAGTGCAGTATCTTTTCCAAACTCCAGTTTCAATAATGCATTCTGCCTTCAGCTTCATTTGGATACATTTTTTTTTCTTCTTCCTGTCAAACTCTTTTCAAATATTGACTTCAGTGGGATTACTCTGTGAATGAAAAGGGCCCAGAATTTGCCCCTCAGTGAGACTGGGTTTCAGAAGACACCTGGAAAACTATAAAGAGGAAACAAACTTACAGGAAACTTTCAGTTTTCAAATTTTTAAGCAGTGTCAAAATATTTTTCTTGGCTGAGCTAACCAATTTCTTAGCCAATGGAGAACATACCAATAAAGTTTTCATGGCAAGCTCTGTTGCTGACAACAATTACTACCCCATTGTCTTTGTTTAAGCTGCCATTTACTTATGAGCAATTGAATTGCCATTTCTGCCAAGTTATATTTTACTGAAGTCAGCAAAAAAAAATCTCTTTTCTTGCATTTGAGACAGCTGGGATCTATATGAGTGAGTGTATGCAGGATTAGTTATCAGGATTTTACAACAAATTGTTCCATCTTCCACTCAAGTCAGCAATAGCAATGAAAGTGTGATCCTTACCATAATTCTGAACTTTGGCTTCTGGCCTTATATAGCTACAGGAAGATGTAGCAATGGCAGCAAGAATGGAACAATCTTAACAACATTAGCCAAATATTTCTGAAACTTAGTGTGAATGCATATGAAAAGGCTCAGTGAGGAAAGATGTACTTTCATAACCAGTTCACACCACCATTATTCTAGTCAAACAGAAAGACGCATCAGTTCATCTAAAAAGGGAAACAAAAAAAAAAGATAAATTAACCTAATCATAAGTTCCTCTCACGAACTCTGATCTTCATCTTCATACAAGGCATTATATGAGAAACTGAAAAGTTCTGTTCTCTTCAAAACACAAACTATTGGGTTTGGTCTGCAGCCAACTTTCTTACTTTAAGTTTTCATTTTGTTCTTCATCCTAAATATTAGCATGTTTACTCAACTCTGTTTTGTTTGATCTTTTTTTAAAAAAATATATATATACAGCAAATTACAATAGTACATTGTCAGTAAGTTACAGTGCCAGCTCAGTGCATTCTAATGATATACACACAATGTAACCCAAGAACCTTTCAGTGCTCACAAAAGCTGGTTTCTGTCTCATTCAAGGTGGAAGAAAACAATGTGACTCAGTCCTGGGTAGCTTGGGAGCCATCTTTCTTTTCATCCCCCCAGCCACACAAATAAGGAAACAAAAAAAGGGAAATAAGGACAACCCAGGGAATTACAGATGACTCATCTGAACTTCTGTAGCAGGAAAGATAATGGAGCAAATTATTAAGGAATCAATTAGCAAACATCTAGAAGAGAATAAGGTGTTAAGTGATATGGATTTATCAAGTACAAATCATATAAAACCAACCTCATAGGGTAACCAGCCTTGTGGATAGAGGGGAAGTGGTAGATGTGATATATCTAAATTAGTAAGGCTTTTGATATAGCTTTGCATGACCTTCTCATTAACAAACTAGGGAAGCAGAATCTAGATGAAGCTACTATCAGATGGGAGCATAACTATTTGGATAATTGCTCCCAGATAGTAGTTATCAAAAATTCAGTCATCCTAGATGGGCATAACAAACGGAGTACCTCAAGTATCGGTTCAGAGTCTGGTTGATTCAATATTTTCAGTGATTCAGATAATGGCATAGAGAGTAGACTTAAAAAGCTTGCAGATAAAACTAAGCTGGGAGGGGTTGTAAATTCTTTGGAGGATAGGATCACTATTCAAAATAATTTGCACAAACTGGTGAAATGGTCTGAGGTAAATAGGTTGAAATTCAATAAGGATAAATGCAAAATACTCCACTTATGAAAGAACAATCCACTGCACACATACAAAATGGGCAATGACTGCCTAGGAAGGAATACTGCAGAAAGGGATCTAGGCATCATAGCGGACCACAAGCTAAATATGAGTCAACAGTGTAACGCTGTTGTAAAAAAAAGCAAACACCATTCTGAGATGTACTAACAGGAGGATTGCAAGGAAGACACAAGAAGTAATTCTTCCACTCTACACTGATCAGGTCTCATCTGGAGTATTGTATTCAGGTCTGGGCATCTCATTTCAGGAAAGATGTGGAGGAATTGGAGAAAGTCCAGAGAAGAACAACAAGAATTATTAAATATCTGGAACACTTGATTTACAAGGGAAGATTGAAAGATCTGGGTTTGTTTAATCTGGAAAAGAGGAGACAGAGGAGACATAACAGTTTTCAAATACCTAAAAAGTTGTTACGAGGAGGAGGTAGAAAAATTGTTCTCTTTAACCACCGCTCGTGACTTCCCTGTCTCGGGGAGAGCCAGCTGTGCGCGGATGGCTTTCCCCGGGACAAGCCGGGAGCGGCTTCCTTGTCCCTGGGGTGAGCCCCTAAGTCGACTTAAGGAACTGATTAATTCGACTTAATAAAAGCCCACTGTGGATAGGGAGTAGTTTAGGTCAACTTAAGCCTCCTTAAGTCGACCTAACTTGTAAATGTAGACACACCATAAAAGTAGCATTTATTATCTGCCTAGAATTCAAAAGGAGATTTCAGTCCTAAAGGCAATAGTATGTATTGGTGCCACAAAACATTGCTTTATCTGCATTTTAATGGGGGAAACTGAGAATTATGTTTGATGTTTCCATTAGCTTAAGGAACTGGCCACACATTCTCATAAACAAAGTAACATAGGCAATACATTTTCCTTTTACTTCCTTTATCTCATAAGCAGGTAATTCATGATACAATGAAGGGTGGGTAAAACCAGCTGAGATAAAATAACCTCTTCTATAAACTAATTCTTTGTTTCTGAAATCCAGAGAAGTTAATTTAAAATATATAAGATCACATTTCACTTCTTCCTTTAGACCAAAACAAAAAATGATTTCAGTGAATAATGTGGGTGGAAAACAAAGAAACAACCCCCAAAACCACAAATGTTTTAACAATAGACAGTCAGAAATAGAAAGCACCAGAACTAACACCATAAATCTGGTTTAAAGTCTCAGTATTCTCTCTTTGCTCTCTACACAATGTTAATACCAATAGAAGGGAAACACAGGTTCGAAATAACCTTGTTTACTAATTATATACACATATCCAAATTGTGACTGTGACTCAGCATCTGATACTCCCCATTCATGGCTTAGTATGGCATAGCTGGGGCTCCTCCTTTTACACCCATGGCTAACAGCTGCCTAAACTCTGTATAGGTTTTCTTCTTCTTTCAGATCAGCCCTTGGGTAAACAATAGTCTATTAATCTCACACTGGGCCTTTGGACCAACTCCAGACTCAGTGGGCCTTACCCCTTATATCAGGGTATTTCAATAGTCCGTACCTCGTGTCCCAAAGTTTCCACTCCAATTTCCTCACTGGGCTAGTAGAACCAGGACCTTCTTTCCCCTTTGGGTTCCAGTCCAAATAATAAGCAGTTAATGGCTGACTGAGCATAGCCCTTGCTGCCTCTCTGGGCCACTTCCTACCTCAGCCTGTTCCCCCCAGTTTCTTCCCAGGCTCACTGTGAACTAGCCTCATTCTCTCTACACCTCTTCTCAGGTTCACTGCAGAACTTTTTAGTGTTGTCTGCCTCCCAGCCAAATCTGCTACAGAAGAGATTTCTCCACCTTCTTAACAGGAGAGTCGCAGACCCACCAGGAATCTTTCTGCACCTTGCAGACTGCTCTGCCAGCATTGAAAACCCTGGACTTTCCCTTCCTCCAGCTTTCCCTTTGCAAGCCTGCCTTCTGGAGGGTTCTATCTCCCAGACTCAAGCTGAGCTTCTTTGGCTATTATCCCAGTCAACACAGATCTGAGCCAGGTTCAGCTCTTTTAACTCCTTCCCATAGGTCTGACACTGCAGGTGTAGCAGGGTGGAGTTGATTGAGCACACAGGCTCTCATTGACCCCTTCAGTGTAGGGTTCATACACACTTCAAAAAGGCCAACATTAATACCCTATTGTTTTGTTAGGATCCAACGGCTTTTGTATTAGAAGACAGGGAAGGGACAGGCGGAAAATACCCTAACCATGTAGGCTTAAACAGTTACAGTTCAAAGTGCACAGAGGTGGTCCTTATTTGGGTCTCTAGGCAAAACCAGGACAGAGTCAGGGTTTGTGCCTGCTCCAGTCTGGTCTCTATTCAAGAAAATAAGAGCTTGCTGGTTTCCAAGCCAGGGTTGGTTAGTGTCTCTCATTGGGGCACTTTTCCACTGGCTGCCTCCCCAGCAGTAATTGCTACTCCCCCACAAGTGCCACAGAGACCCACCCCCAGCTGAGATGTCCAACAGTCACCAGCTGTTACACATATGGCTTGGCAAATGATTGCTGAGTTATCTTCTTTGCATGCAGTTTCCCTTCCACTCCTGTCATTGGTTTCCAAACAGAGGCTGGCAACTTCCTGGTACAGGACCTCATCTGACCAGGAGGAAGGGGATGGGATTTGTAGTCCCTTATTTAGTTGATTTATCATGCCAGTCTATCCAGTCTGGTGTCCTCTCTCCAGTAATGGTCAGCACTAGATGCTTCAGAAGAAAGTGCAAGGTTCACTGCAGTTGGCTGTTTTGAAATAAACCTTGAACAAGGATTTTTTCCCCTCTCATCCCCATTATCAGAGATTGATTTTGTCCTTGAAGTACAAGAATTTCTAACTTTTTCAGTTCTTTAAAAAAATCCTCATTCTGAACTTACTTTTTATCCATATGACAAAGAAGTCTGGGCAAACCTTAGCAAACAGCTAAGTCTTTTGAGAATTCTTCATAGCTAGGTTCAACAGAGGGAAGCATCTAACTTCTTTATCTCAGAATCAGGCTATAAACTATCTATAATACATTGCACTTTTCAACCAGAGATCTCAAAGGTCTTTACAAAGATGAATTAGCATCATCATCAGCCTTGTTTTACATATGGAGAAACTGAGGCTCAGAGAAATTGAGTCAGGCAATCTCCCCTGATCTCCACAACTGCAGCTTTTCCCCTTCTCCCGAGTCCAATCTCCCCAGACCAATCTCCCCAGCTGCGGCTTTCCCCAGCCCAATCTCCCCAGCCACGGCTCTCCCCAGCCCAATGGCCACAGCTCTTTTTCTTCTTTCAAGATGGACCCATAGTAAATTAATAAAACTACAATATTTCATTTTCACATTTTTATTAAAGTTCAAGCGAAAAGACAGCATTTATGTATTTCTTTTGACTTAAGGTATTTAGGCTTGCTGATGCTTCCAGCATCAAAAAACAGTTGCTCATGAGGCACCATGCCTCACAAATTGCTGCTCAACAAGTATGGTATGTTGCTCAGCTGGCATCATCAACTTAGAGGGAACATTGGTCCCCTCCTAAAGTTCTTGGCCACTTCTCCATCGTCCTAGCACCTGCCAGTGTGGACGCAGGCAGTTGACTAGAGTTTTCAGTGTGGATGCTCTAAGTCGACTTAACAAAGTCGATTTTAAGTCAATTTAAAGTTGACCTTGTTAAGTCAACTTAACAGAGCCTCCAGGGTAGAGATACCCCAAGATGTTTAGTGGTCTCCCTATAATCACACAGTGAATAAAGCTGGGAATACATCTCAGAAGTATAACTCATCGTATTTTCATTTCAACTTATATTTTTATATAAAAAAGGCTTTCCAATGAAAATGAACATTTTAAGGGAGAGTTGTTGACTCTTTTGAATTTTTTTCCAAATTTCCAATGAAATATTAAGATCAGTTCCATTTTTGTACCCTGAACAGATTTTTTTTCAAATATTGATTTTTTAAAGCAAAAAACCTGCTATCCCCATTTTTTTATTTTTCATCATAAACAATGACAAATATTTGCAGGGCACTTAAAGGGGAAAAAACCCCCGACAACTTCCTTTCTCTCAAATGAACACCAAAAAATAAATAGCAATTTTCAACTTCCTCTACTAGAGATCCTCTTGTTTTTCAATCATTTGCTTTAAACACTTTGGGTGCTATCCATGAAGTATGTAGGTGCCAAAATTTTGCAGTCCACAAAACTGCTGCTCAGTTGCTGTCTAACCGTGGAGACATCAATATTATTTCCTCTAAAAATTCATACTGCAGCCTTGCTCTAGGTGCCTAAGCATGTCTCCTGCCTCACTACGCATACTACTTCCTCATGATAGCTGTTTTGGACACCCAACTCTTGCCTAAGCCCAGAACAATTTACAAACCAGGAATATATATTTTCAGCTGCTACAATAGTGGTAGGTGGCCTGTGAGCACATCTAAACACTGCTTGTGACCCACAGCCCAGGATAAGAAGAGTTCATCACCTAAGCTGAGGGTAGGATTCCCAAAAATATCTGAGGAGTGGAAAAAGGAGGAAACCTTTCTTTGTAAACTTTAACCAAGTAGCTACCATATTCACTCAGGATGTAGTAGACCTCTATTTAAGGACCCTCTTTATCTAACTGTCTGATAAGGGATGGTCCCCTAATTTATCCTGTTGAAGTTTTTCCCCTTTTATAAACAATGGAATATTTACATATTAATTTGGAAAGAGAAAGAGTTAGACTGACTCTCTAGCCTCAATAGAAGAAGAACATCCCTTTTCCCCAGCAGGAGAAGCTGGACTTGAACTACGTACCTCTGCCTCCAAGAGACCCCTAGACACTAGGCTAAAGATTAGATGGCACACCAATTGTCTTTCCCCCAGCTGTTCTGATTTGTTTCCCACACTCAATTTATGCCACTCAACAAGTGTCTTCACCCAGTTCTTGGCTCTCGATGCCTCTGTGAGGTCCAGACTTGGGCATCAATCTCTGAGAGAGAGACAGAGTTCAACACACACCCTTTCTGGTTATACTTTCCCATTGGCCCATTCCCATTGGTAGGCAGCTCTCAAGTCTAAGCTCTCAAGTCTAAGATGCCTATCAGTCCCCATTCTTTGCACAGGGAATTTAGAAGTCTAATTTAGACTTTGTGGATGGCAATGTTGTTCTGGTGATTTTCTAGGGACCTAAAAGTCAGGCAGAATGATGCTCAACATTTTAATACCTAAATCCTTTCCTGGATCCCACCATTCCTCCTTAATTTCTTTCTTCTGTTTACTAATCAATAATTTTCCAAGTTATCTTAAGCGACTTTTCCCTTAAAGAAAAGCAGCAACTGTTACAAATGTCAGAATTACTATGAAGAAAATAATGAAACAAGATTCAAATGCTGGCAAATCTCCAGAAAGAGATCTAAAATTATTGAATGTGCAAAAGACTAAATTCTTCTCTCAGTTATGCTGAATCAAATGTCGAGTGACTCTACTAACTTAACCAAGGTCAGCAGAGTTATTCCGTTTTTACATTTAATGAAACTGAGAGTAGAATCTGACCCTAATTAGTCAGCTAAATCATTTTGATTGAGATTTCTCTCCAGCAGCTTTCCTACTATAATATCACATCAAGAAAATAAACAATATATATTTTTTAAATGAATAAACTATGGTAAGCAGTTTAGGAAATTATATCTCAATTGTGTAACAAAAGAGCCTGCAGAATTGGAAAACAAAATTTTGCCTTGCATGTTTTATTTTTTATGCAGATTTAAATAATTCACTTGTTAAAAAAATCTTCTATTCTCTATTTATACTAGCTTTTTTTTTTTTTTTTGCCAGCAGTCATGCCAAAAGCCAAGAAAAAGAAATCTCTTTAGAATGTTGACAAAGGTAATGTGAAAATAAGTTACATACCCAAGAGTATGCCTGAGCAGCCTACAGGAAAGACGCAGGTAATATTATTCAGCCTAAAACTATCCTTCTGCAAGAGCAGCATTGAAAAAGAATGGTTTCTTACCTAGACGTAAATAATTCACTCATTGAGTTCTCTGATAGTTTTCTTTCAGTGAAGTTAAAAGAGGGAAGAGGGGAGAGAAACAAAACAAAAATGTACCTGGCCTTCTTTTAGAGAGATAACAATCAAATAAGAAATGCTTTGGAATTTGATGAAAGCTTGTATAATAGAATTCTAGAATTGTGGGTTTGGAAGGGACGTTCAGAGGTCTTCTACTCCAGCCTTTTGCACTCAGGGCGGGACCAAGCATTATCTCATACAGTCAAAGGCTATGTCTACAGGTAAAAAGTTAAGTTGACTCTATTAAGTCGACTTAACAAGGTCGAACTTGTTAAGTCAACTTAAGAACTCGACAACTTTTCAAGTGTGGACATAGCTGGGGCTCCCTGCTGAGAAGTGAGCTCCAGTCCCTGGCAGAAAGGACCCATGGGTCCCTTCTTGCTGTGACCTGCGGGTCCCTTTTTCCTGGGACCCACGGCTCCTTTCTTGCAGGGACCCACGGCTTCCTGGCAGAAGGGAGCCTCAGGCTGGAACCCAGGCTCCCTTCCTGCCGGGAACCCCACTCTCTTCTCCCCGCACCCATGCAGTTTGGGCAAGAAGGGAGCTGCCAGCTCTCAGCTGACAGGGGATCCCACTTGGGTCCCAGAGAAGGGAACGCAGCCTGAGGCTCCCTTCTGGCCAGGATCCGGGTCATAGGGAGAGGGCAGCCATGGCTGCCTTCTTGTGGAGACCTGGAGGCTTCCTGGCAAGAAGGGAGCACGTCTCCCTTCCATTGGGGAGCGGGGGTCTCAGGGAGAAGGGAGCCATGGCTCCCCTGTCCCCAGCCCTAGGTCAATTTAGAGAACTACGTTGCCCTAGGGTGTCCACACTGGGTTTAGGTCGACTTAACAAATCGACTTAGCTGTGAAGTCGACCTAAACAGTGGTATTTATTAAGTTGACTTAAGGAAGCCCCTTAATTTGACTTAATGAAAGCCTAGTGTGGACAGGGACTAAGTTAGGTCGACTTAAGCATCCTTAAGTCGACCTAACTTTCAAGTGTAGACATAGCCAAAGACTCTAAGGTCAGAAGGGACCAATGTGATCATCTAGTCTGACCTCCTGCCCAATGCAGGGCACAAAAACTCACCCACCTACTCCTGCAATAAACCCCTAACCTGTGACTGAGTTATTAAAGTCCTCAAATTGTAATTTAAAGGCTTTAAAGTACAGTGAATCCACTAGCATGTTAGCCGTGCCCCATAACACAGAAGAAAGCAAAAATCTCCTAGAGCTCTTGCCAATCTGCCATGGGGGAAAATTCCTTCCCGACTCCAACTATGGCTGTCAGTTAAACCCTGATCATGTGGACAAGACTTACCAGCCAGATACCCAGGAAATAATTCTCTGTAATAACTCAGAGTATGTCTACACTAAAAAAGTTAAGTTAACTTTGTAAAGTTGACTTAATAAGGTCGACTTTAAGTCAACTTAACAAAGTCGACTTAACTTTTTCTAGTGTAGACATAGCATAAGTTGACCTTATTAAGTTGACAATGATTTAAGTTAACTTAATATGGCCGACTTAGGTGCTAATCCCCGTCCACACTGGCTTTAAATCGATTTAAGGATTCAACTTAAGGCTTAAGTTGACCTAAAACTAGGTGTTATTAAGTTGACTTAAGTTTTCCTTAGGTCAACTTAAGGAAATGCTTAAATTGACTTAATAAAAGCCCAGCATGGATGTGGCTTTGTTTAGGTCGACTTAAGCCTCCTTAAGTTGACCTAACTTGCCAGTGTAGATGCACCCTCAGAACCCACCCCATCTAACGTCCCTTGTCAGGCCACTAGCATACCCTCCAACTGTAGTCAAAAATCAGTCAATTGCCAAGTGAGGCCGTCCCATCATACCACCCGCTCCATACAGTTATCAAGTTCAGTTTTGAAGCCAGATAGCTTTTTTGACTCCCACAGCTCCCCTTGGAAGGTCATTGCAGAACTTTATTCCTTTGATGGTTAGAAACCTACATCTAGATCATCCCTGACAGGTGTCTATTCAACCCGCTCTTAAAAATCTCCGGTGATGGAGGTTCCACAACCTCCATAGTCAATTTATTCAAGTGTTTAACTAACCTGAGAGTAAGCCATCCTTGCCACAGTATAAGTCCTTTTCCCATTGTTCTAACCTTAGAGGTTAACAAGAACAATTTTTTTCTCCCCCTTTCTTGCAACAACCTTTTATGTACCTGAAAACAGTTATGTCCCACCTCTGTCTTCTTTTCTTCAGACTAAATAAAATATAGTGAGGAAAGCTGAATGCTACCTTTCACTTGGTATTATCCTCAGCAAGAATATGAAGGGGAAAATACAGAGGGCTTTATTATTATTATTATTATTATATATAAAACAATTTTTAGTCTTTTATCTGGAGTTCTTTGATCAAGTACTAGCTAAAGGGAATTTAGGAAAGCTTTTTTTTTTTACACTCTTCATTCTTCTCAAATCAAAGCGATTGCTTGACACATGTAAGCACATTGACAAGGGTTGTGTTGACCCTTGTTCCCTTTAAAGTTTTGCATATTGTTCTCTCTGCCATTTGGCTGAGGTAAATGTTGCAAATTAATGTTTGAACTGTGCCATGTTTGGGAACCTCCAAGCTGATAGTAATAATTTTGTTGTGCTTCCATAGAACCCGAGCCCTGAAAGGGCTTTCCGGAGTTTCTAATTATAAATATATATATTTACAGGTAAGAATAATTCTACCTCTCAGTGAAGTGAGTAATCCAAAATAAACAATGCATCTGACAAAAAACTAGCCTTTGTTACTGTATTATTAATTATTGCTGTTATTTGTTTCAATTATGGTAGCACCTGGAAGAGTGATTGAGGATTGGGCCCCATTGTGTTCATTACATTTAATAGAATATACTGGGTGTTAAGGATTTGTAAGAGTCCTGCTATGTATTTAGGTATCTTAATTGGTGTAAGGTATCTGACTTTATACATCCAGGGCCTAATCCTGGCCCCACTGATGAATGTCAAGACTCCTAGGAGGAAATCCTTAACTGGAGCAGAGGCTAGAGTAGGTGATCTAATAGTTTTTTCTGGCCTTGGAAATGTGAGAATCTATGAACTGTCATAGCTCCGTTGATTTCACTGAACACCAGCTGAGGTTCTGTTCCTTAGTTACTTTAAAAGGTATAATATTTGGCCCCCAGGTATGAAAATTGTGGCAGTCAGATACACATCATAATTTCCTTCTGACCCAAGTATTTTCTATAGGTAATATTGGCACATTTTCAAAATAAAGAGACCAGTTCTGTGGCAACAGTTTTTAGGGGCATGAAATACCCAAGACAAAAGTTAAAATTTAAGTCAACTTAATGGCTTTAGGTCAACTTAATAATGTTGACTTAGCACTAATCTCCGTCCACACTGGCTTTAAGTCGACTTAAGAAGTCGACTTAAGGCTTAATTCAACCTCAGAGGAGGTGTTATTAAGTCGACTTAAGCTGTTCATAAGTTGACTTAAAGAAGGGCTTAAGTCAACTTAATAAAAGCCCAGTGTGGACGCGACTTTGTTTAGGTCAACTTAAGCCTCCTTAAGTCGACCTAATTTGACAGCGTAGACGTATCCTTAGTGTCTACACTCATACGACTTCCCTCTTCACTCCAAATGCTGTTCATCATCATATTGACCACTAGTGCTTTTTTTGTTTAAAAAAAAAAAGTGACGGTACTCAGCCACGGACCTGGGGCCATCGGTGAAGGTGGCAGGAGACGCGGACACATCGCTGTGGAAAAAAAGGAGCCGGTGCTCAGTACCCCTGAGTACCATCAAAAAAAAGGTGCCACTACTCAGTACCATCACAAAAAAAAAGCCCAGCTGACCACTAACTGCTTTGAGCTATTTGTGCCAGGTAAACACAACACCAGTTCTACTGATGACAGCAGCCAGTGTTGAACCTGAATGGTATAGTAATAAAAACAGCGGCCCATTTTGATGGAAATGGAAAATTGAGACATTTGAAGCATCCTAATAGATAATCCAGTATGCATACCCTGCACTGTAAACCCAGATATGTGGAAGCCAGGCTTGTATTATCAGCGTTTCCTAATCTGAACTTGAGCATGAACAGTGCATGTACACCTGGGCTTACATTTCCTGGAGCTGCTTCGCATAGTCAAGCCAACGCATCTTATTGAACTATGTAGACCAGGGGTCAGCAACCAAACCCTCAGCAAGTGCCGGGGCAGAGCTAAAGGTGCTGGGGGGTGTGGCCAGCAGCTGGCCCTGCCCCTGCACATAGCTCCTGCCCCTGCAGGTTCCCACTTCCCAGCTAGTGAGCAGGGCCAGCAGGGGACAGAAGCCCAGCATGCAGATTTTGTGGACTCTCTGCTGGCACCGTCCCCATGCATGGCTCCTGTCCCAGCTGTGGGGTGGGGAGGGCAGGGGACAAGAGTCCAGCACAGAACTTCCTTCTTTGGCTTCCTGATTTGAATTTTTTTTCCCTTCAAGTCAACATGGAGCAAGAACTGATGATCCTGAACTTGGGCTACAGCCCTGGGGCAAAGAATTTTTTTATTTCTGAACAGTAATTTCTCCCCCTCACCTGAATGGGTCCTGAATATGTTGATTTATGTGATGTTGGAGAGCACAGACAACAGGGGACAAGAGCCCAGCATTTAGCAGCTCCTTTTCCCTGCTGGCCGTGCTGCCCTGCTGGGGGGTGGGGCCACCAGGAGAAAAGAGCCCTGTGCACGCGGCTTCTTCTCTCTGCTGGCCATGCTCTCCAGTGGAGGGGTGGGCGGGGCCAGCAGGTAAAAGGAGCCATTGTGCACACGGCTTCTGTGGGCCCAGGCCACACTGAGGGTGGGGCCAGCAGGGGAGCAGCAGCAGCATGCTATGCTGCTAAGAATAGGTGTGCACGCCAAGTTTGGCACTCATGCCAGATGTTGCCAACCCCTGATGTAGACCTTCTGACCCAGACTACACATAGTGCAGAATGACAGGGCTTGGATGTAAGACTATGTCTATCCTTAAAGCGATACAGCAGCTGTAATGCTTCAGAGTAGACAGTGGAGTGATGCGAGAGGTTCCCCATCACTGTAGGTAATCCACCTTCCTGAGAGGCATTACACTGATGGTTAGGTCAGCTTGAATATATCTGTTACGGCTATAGATTTTTTCACACCTTTAAGAGATGTAGTTTTACAGGGTAACTCTTCTGTCTAGATCAGTTCTGAATTAGGTGGGACTTGGACTCGGACCCATTCCTCTAGCCAGATCCTAGGAACCTGGTCCTTCATGCTTGCTGACCTGGGTCAAACTGATCTGAGTTTGAAATGAAATGGGGCTTCAGCTCAAACCAGAAGGAGAGGCCAGGCTCTCAGTGTCATCATGTGTGTCTCACCTCACAACACCATGCCACAACTTTCAGCTCACTGGGACTTCATATGAAAAACCAGGACACATTGGACAGTGAGGAAAGAGGAGACAAAAGAGAAGAACAAAAATTAAGCTTCCAAACAACATCTATGAAGTGACCTTTCTTTCTTCAAAAAGCACTTGCTTTAACAGAGTCAAAGAGAGACGAGCTACACACATGCATGCATAGAAGGATATATTCAAGGAGACTTTCTTTGCCTATTGAAGTTTTATTTTTAAGTCTTTAAGTGTTGGAAGTTTTCTTCCAGGAATGTTCTGATTCCCTTTACTTCAAGAGTTTGCAAGGAGAGAAAGAAAAAAAAATCTCTGCTGTACTTGTACATTTTTGCTATTTCTAGAGTTAGTTTAGGGTGAAGAGATGGACCATGGACTTTTTTCTCCGCCCTTTCATTAGTTGCTTTGAGATTCACATCTTTTGTTCTTTGACTTCCTGATTTGATTTTTTTTCCCCTTTAAGTCAGCATGGAGCAGGGGCTGATAAACCCTAGCCTAGGCTACAGCCCCGGGGCGAAGAATTTTTATTTCTGAACAATAGTCTTTTTTTTTTTTTCCCTCTCTGGAATGAATCTTGGATATGTTGATTTGTGTGAACCTTATCTCAGTGGCTATTTGGGACTATAACAATATTTAAAAGGGAACTGGATAAGTTCATGGTGGCTAAGTACATACATGGCTATTAGCCAGAAAGCGGTTAAGAATGGTGTCCCTAGCCTCTGTTTATCAGAGGATGGAGACGGATGGCAGGAGAGTGATCACTTGATCATTGCCTGTTAGGTTCACTCCCTCTGGGGCACCTGGCACTGGCCACTGTCGGTAGACAGATACTGGGCTGGATGGACCTCTGGTCTGACCCAGTACGGCCTTTCTTATGTTCTTATTTTCTCCATTTTTCCATTGAATTCTTCCATCCTTTTTATTTTTCCCTTTCTGTGTTCTAAGTTTTCAGGAGTTTGCTACATTGCCCCTCTTCCCCCCTCCCCCCCCCCCAAAAATGCCTTTATGTTTTTCCTGTTTCGGAGAATCTGATGATTGTATATACTCTTCTCCATAAACTGATGGAGCTCCCGGCTTCTGAGATATTTATTAACAACAAGTATTAAACATCAAAGTGAGTCCAGTTCCCATACACAGAAGAGCTTTAATAAGAATCTATATGCCACATTTACTTCAATTGTTGGGAAAGTGAACGGCCATTTTAGTTTGAGAATTTTGAATGAGAATAGGAGTAAAATTTTCAAAATTGTCTAACAGACTCTAAAGAGACAAAAGGTTGTCTCATTGTAATTAGACACCCATGACTGGCTTCTGCAAGTTGACTCAGGTTGAAAGCCTCAAACTAGGGAGCCATTTAACTGTGGTAGAAACATTCAGGATTCATCTGGTAAACGGTCCACTTGGTAGGGCCTTTGGGGCACTACGATAATAAGCATAATTAAGACATTATTTGTTCTCCAGTTATCCAATAAGAGATCAGAAACAATAACATGTGCCTTAGGTGATCGGTAACTTATATTAGTCATTGAGGTCCAGCTCCTCAAGGACATTTAGTTGCCCTTGAGAGTCTGGGCCCAATAATAGTAGTAGTAGCTCATGAGTAGTAGCTCAGAAGTGCACTTAAGCAAGTCCTTGTGTCTGATTGAATTGCTTAAATGCTTTTTTGAATAGGTCTAGTATGAAATTGGTAGTACTGTGCAGTTCATCCGGGTTTAATCAAGAGATTCACATGGTTCTGGTAAGGTATAGGAAGGGACCCAAACTCTTCGATATTCTTCTGAACCCAGTCATTGAACTTTTTCAATTTTGTTCCTGAGGATCCAAAACATACAAAAAACTATCTTTCCCAGCACCCAGTTGTTATCAGGGGTTCTTTCAACCCAAAGCTCTCGGTAACTTTACTCTGTATGAGATGGTGTCAGGAATAAATCAGTGGAGACATGGCTGTCTGGCTGATAGATGGCTGGCACAAACAGTACAACACAAGAGTGCTCTCACTTAAACCTATCCTTTATTTAATCCCAAACACTTACACATGTCCACAACAGGTTAGTTAAACAGGCCAACCCTCAATAATTATTGAAGTGTGGTGTGGCATCACTCAGGTGGTACGGTGACAGCCTTTCAATGGCCAATCTTTTGTCTCTTGGTGGTTTCCATGCAGAGATCCAACCAGCCCAAACTTCTGCCCCATTATTTATCTTTGCTAGTAGGCAATAACATCAGTCAAAAAAACTTGCTAGGCAACCAATTTCAAAGGCTTGGCAAGAGGTTTACACAGAATACTAATTAGTCTGATGTATTCTTGCAGAGTCTGAATGCCTTGAGACCCTGACAAACACATTGCAGAGGGCAAATATAGATAAGCTTCCTGTTTTTTCTCGTAGAACACAGACTCGCAATAAAGACTTCAACAGGGTGTGTGCAGCATCTGACAAAGGTTGAGTAAGAGGTTCCCCTCTCATGATGGTCCAAACCCCCTCCCTTCCTGGCTTAGTCATGTTAAGGCAAAGGATGCTGCATTGGCCCCCACAAAGCTTACTTCTTTGGTTGCTATTACTGACTAATATGATAATTAATATTACACTATTGGTAGTGATGGCTGGTCTTTTATTGATCTGTCAAAATCTCCCCATACACAGTGACAATACTCAAAATGGCAGTACTATAGACAAATTGCCACAATCTTCTTGTGAACAGAAGCAAAAATATTTCTTAACATTATCCTTCACAAGTAGGGACCTTATTAAGTCAACTTAACAAAAGTCGACAACTTTTCAAGTGTAGACGTGGCCCCTTTTTGGCCTTATTAAGTCGACTTAATGTTTTAAGTCGACTTAAAAAGGTCCAGCTAGGCACTACTCCACGTCTTCGCTGGCTTAAGTCAACTTAATAAAGTCGACTGAAGCGCTAGTTCGAATTAAAACAAGGTGTTATTAATTTGAACTGACCTTTCCTTAATTTGTCTTAAGGAGCAGCTTAAGTCGAATTAAGGAAAGCCCAGTGTAGACACAGAGTAAATTAAGTCAATTTAAGCCTCCTTAAATCGACTTATTTTCTAAGTGTAGACGCACCCTATAGTGAGCAGTTTCATTGTGTGTAATTTTTCATGGAACCAGCCTATAATTCAACACCAGATCTGTCTTTGCAATATTTGCTACTTCTTGCATATATGATTTGTATGAGTGGTGTGGTCTAGGAAAGATTTGATAGGAGATCATAACGTTATCTCTATTTGAGAGATATTCAGAAATCTATTCTGAGTGGGTAAAGGAAACTTTGTTGTGATTGTTCTGCAAAATAATTAAGTATCTTGTGATTTTCTTCCTTTCCCATATGGTATGTTGGTACAAAACTTTGATTTTGCAAGTAAAGAAAATAACAGGACACATCTGTAGTATCCATATGATTAATACTGCAGCCTAAGAGTCACTCTGAGACTGATGGAGTACAACTAAAATGCTTGAATACGCCAACGATCTCTTCGCCTTGCTCACCTTCTTACTAAATAATTCATCAGCTTAATGATAATGACATTCAAATATCATAATTATAGCCGACTCTTTAATAAACATCAATTGTGAGGCTGAAAATGTAACGCTTTCACCCCCTCCCTTTTCTTAGCTATTAGTGCCAAAATACAATCTTTATTCATTTCACTGACATAATATAAAACCAACGTAGATTTCCCATTTTTCATAAAATTTCCATCCGCACTATTAGTTTCACTGATAGCAGGCTGCAAAATGTTGTTAGGATACAAGATGGACGACACTGCAAAACCTCAGCATGTTAAGAAGCCATAAAATTTTATTCAGTTCATTTACTGCTACAGTCCAGTAACCCTATAGTAACAGTATGCTATTTTTATTGTGTATTTATTTAAAGGTTGAATATTCTCTCTGCTGGGTCCTCTAACTGAATTAATTTGGATTTCTAATGAACTCTATTTTACAAAGTGAGGGATACACACCCAATCCATTGTTTCTCTTTGTCGCTTAGTACCTTACTATGAATATAGTATTAGCTGGTTTGCAAGAGCTAGGGAATAAACAGTTGGTATATAAAACAAAACCTGCCTAGAGGAGAAATGTAGGAGGGGAACAAAATGTTAGAGATAACCGGGAATATTATTTCTCAGAAGATGCGTTAAATCTCTTAACAGAGGATTCTCACAAGATGTATCCCAGCTCCATGGAAATTTTGGGGCTAGGTTTTGCAGTCACTGAAATTGAAGGAAACATCCCCACTGGATTCTGTAGAGCACATGCTGTTTATAGAGAACTGTGCAAACTTTTTCTCTTTTTTTATTTTACATGATTTTTGGAAACCTTGTATTTCACTTGAGTGTACTGATTGTGAGGGATCAATGAACTTCAAAGCAGAACTTGGCTGAAACAACCAAGTTGTGGATCAGAACCACTGGTTTAATGTTTCCACCTAAAGCTGTAAATCAATGCCAAGTTTTCTCAAAGGTGTAGGGAGTTGTCCCACTCCAGCAGGGAGATGGCTGGATAGTGTGAAAAGTCTTTATCACTTCTAATTGCTATACAGTTCTTATCTTAGGTTGCTTGAGAATTACCCTCATTTGCCCAAAAGCCCTCAGCAAATTTCTGAAATAGAGGTGGTTGAGTAGTGCCACTGAAACCCAGTTAGGGGTCAAGTGACATACAAAAATAGATCATCTGTGTCCTAGACAACTTGCAACATAAATATAAGAGAAAATGGTAAAAGCGTGATGCAACTAACAGATGGTGAGAGCATGCAGTAATAGTGAAATAATTATGAACAACATTGTAAGCAATGGATACAGCACACAAGGTGCTAAGCCACTTTCCTGTTTTTTGAAGACATCACAGGAGAGATGAATTTTCAAGCCTTCCTGACTATGTCCATGAATTCCAAAAATTTCATGAATTTTTGCATAAATGATGATTCAGTTAATAAAATTTTACCAGAAAGTATTATTTACTATATGTTCATCTGTTTCTAAAAGTTCCAGTCATCCAACCAGGGAAAAGAAGCAATGCAACATGACTTTGGTCATCAAGAACATAAAATTGAGGTGAGGATGACAGAGAGAATGGACCATGCCTGCTAGATATTAGTCAAGTTATTTAATACATGACTGGAAGGTACCTAGGTTGTATACACAATGGAACATATAGAACACCACACATCATTATAGTATCAAATTCTACTTTCATTTATACCTGTGTAAAACCAGAGTAACAACTTAAGCAATTACTTTGGAATTAACCAATATAACTGAGAAGGAAATTTGACAATTCCTGAATTATCAAATCAAAGAGTTTGGAGAGAACACATAGAACGAAACTTACTCTTTCCAAACATTCAGTAAAATGTAATCAATAGTGCTCACAGTTGAAGCAGATCAGGACAATGTTGTGAATAAGTCAGGGGTCTAGGTGTTTGTTTCTGCTCTT
>ML685885.1:4911651-4939549 GCA_007922175.1 Pelusios castaneus | reverse complement strand
TGTACTCTTTTTTCTGGTCTTCCTATCTTTTTCTAACAATATATATCTATATATATATATTTCTATGTATATATATTTATATCTATATATAAAATCAGAAGTTTTCCAGATGAGGTGACCTTAAGAGAATGCACTAAAAGGAAAAAAATAAAAACTTTACATTGATAAGACTTCTTGTACGAGGAATTTTAAAACACTTGAATGCTTTTGTTTGAAAAAGGTTGGATGGCCAGTATAGAGAGTGCAATGTCATGGGCAGAGTTATACTGGTCACCCAACCTTTCACAAACAAAAGCATTTAAGTGTTTTAAAATTCATCATACAAGAAGTCTTGCCAATGTGAAGTGTATATATATATAAAAGACCAAAAAGTGAGGAGGCATCACTGAGATGGAGCATGCCATTAAAACCTATGAAAGTTGCACCATCTACTGGAGAAAGGTGGGAAAGGACAGGGAATACAAACAGACACAACTCAAGTTAATATACAGGTCATCTAATAATAAGGAATAACAAAGTCATTGGCATCACATTAGTGTTAAATTGGCATAGGGGGACCATTAGAGCAATATATTGGCACCATTGACATTAATGAAAATGTTGCCATTGACTACAGGAGGACTAGGATTCAATGGCAAATAACTAGCAAATTGTATTCAAAATAAGTAGTTCAACCAGCCCTACCACTAGTAAGCTGGGTGTGGGTTTTTAGAGATTCATAATGAAACTCAAAGCAGGGTGATTTTTGGAGTTTATTGAACAACAGAATTTTCATTCTGCAAGAAATGCTGACTTCTGATAATTGGTTTTCATACCAAAATGGAACAAAAAGTCAAAAATTATCACAGAACAGAAATTCTGGGGGAAAAATCATTTGGGAAATATTTAAATATTTCATTTTGATAGCATGGAATCATTTTAGTTTGATGATGTCAAAACATATGGTAAAATATAGAGTATATTAAGTAATGCTAAAATATGCAATGACAGCAATATTTAAATAAAATTTTCAATATAATATGAAAGTCAAAATGAATAGAAATGCTACAGTCAAAATGAAATGTTACAACTTATTGAAACAAAACATTGACATTACCAAAATGAAACCACAGTCATTTTTTCTGGTGAAAATGTTGTCAAAAGTTAACACATTTCCACAAAATATTTTAACTACAGTGAGTGTTTTGTCAAAAGGTTTGATTATTTCTTTCCTCTGCTTTTCAAGAGAAGCTGGGAAGTTTCAAATGGCCCTAATAGCATACACTGAATCAAAAACTCTGCAGAACCTTTCATACAGGGGCATTTAGAAATCTGCCAGTTGTTCAAGCCACTGCCAATTTTTGGGATGGGCTACCAATTATTCTGCTTGCCGCTTTTAGCCATTTTCAATCAATTGCAGGGACTCGGCAAAACCAATGCAGGTGGGAGAGGAGGGTTAGACACTGGACAAGTGAAATGAGCCTGCCCCTATGCTTTCTCCCTCTCTGAATATGCTGTGGCAGATGCCTGTGAAAAATAGAAAGTCTGGATATATATTTAGAATTGTCAGTACAGAGAAACAGCTATCAGACAGCTTAAAGCTGCTTTCTTAATATATTATTGACATGTCTCCATAACTTCTGCCTCTGCCCAGTGATTGAATTGCTTGATCAGCTATGTAACACTCTTTTGATGGAAACATTCCTGTAACTATTAGGGTGCAAGAGGGAGGTAGTGAATCTTAGCCACAGATTTCCAGATGGTTTGTCCTTGTCCTGTGCTTTGAGATCTGTTCAATGTGTCCATGAAGCAATCTGCCTGACTGATTCACAGAAAGATTGCCTCAAACTTGTGGGGTAACTATGAAATTTTGGAGTACTCTAACCACCTATTGTATGTGCTTAAGACTAATAAGTGGAGATGGCTGTTAAAGTTAATTCTAAAGGGAATTGCTTAAAATAAAGCTTTAAGAGTACTTGGTTTTAGCTTGTCTGTCCTCGTAATATAACAGGTGGCAATACTGGTTTTCTTTAGTTTACTCTCTGACTCGGGGAAACTAAAAGTTATTGTGTTGAGGAACCCTGGGTAACACTTTTATGTGAATAGAGGAAAAAGTGGTGATTACAAGTGTGGATTTTTGTCTGTTTGTTTGTTTGTAATACAACACAGAAGCATAAAATATGGAAGCAAATGGAAAAAACAGGAGCAACGCATCACTTGATTCTGTTTGAAACTTTGAGCATACTAGAATAATGGTGCAGGACTGACTGCATATGCAAGAAAGCATGTCGGCACAAGACATTTCTCTCTCCTGGAGATGGAATGAATTGGATTGGAGGGGGAAAAAAAAGTACAGGAGGAATTTTAAGGTCAAGAGCACAAAAGGAGTGATATGTAGCCATTTACATCAGGGAAAATGGTTATGAATGTATTCATTCCAAAGCGTTGTGCTAAAGTCATGAGGAATATGTTGAAGACCCTCCCAAGAGACAGGAAGCATAAATAGAAATGTGAGAGAGAATGTGAGTGAATTAACGAACCTCTTCAGCACTGGCTGCTTTCATCCTCTTTTGCATTAGTGGAAAAACATGTAAGAATCAATATGTATAGTAAACAACAGCTTCCTATAGCGAAATGTCAGAGATACTTCCTAGAATGGCTAATACCAAGAACTGAACTAACCTAATGAACAAAACAAGAAAAGCAAGTTATAATAAGTGATCCAAGAAGATTGAATAACTGCCTGAAGGTGATATTTTCTAAGAAAGAATTTGTCCATTTGGGCAACTTTTTAAGTACTTAGGAACCCCACTCAGGATCAGGGCCCATTTGCACACCCAAAGAGAGCCAGGCACCCTGAAAAGGATAAAATATTTGTTCTGATTTCCTAATAGTGCCAAATTTTCAGACATGGGTATCTTTACCAAAGAGTGAAAATAACACTTACAGTTATTAGTGCTTTAAATTCTATCTGGTACATAGAAGTAAATTGTCTTTCTCCCCCTACAGGAGCTCAATGAAAGTCCCTTGTAGGACAAGTGGAAATTTAAGATTACAGGACTTTAAACACACCGGCCAAGATTTTGAAAAGGGAGTAGTGATTTTGGGTGCCTGATTTTTGACAGTTTTAAGAGGCCCAGCTTTTCAAAAGTGCTGAGCATTCACCCTCTGAAAATGCAACTTCTTTTAAGGGGTCTCCAGTTGAGTAGCTAAAAAGGTAAAGCAACCAAGATTTCTAGGGCAAATGTTCCCAAACTCTTTGTGCGTGTGTATGTGGGGTGGGGGGTTAAGCCCCATTTTCCACTGCTCTCACAGAACAAGACCATCTTCATTACCCATCTCCCACACCTCTGGATAAGAAAGTGATTGGGCGGTTCATGCCCACAGTAGTGGCAGAACTCAGCTACTTCCATCTCCAAAGAAGTCCATGGCACAGTCCAAGGCTCCTTGCTGTCTACCTCACCCTGAGCTTCTAGCTCCCACAAACTCTGGAGGGTTTAAAATCTGTGAGGTAGAGGACAGCCATATGTCTGACCCAGGGCAGGGCAAAAGGAGGGAAATTGCTCAGGGAGTTCTCAGTGGTCAGGAGAAGAGGAGCACCCCACCCAGACTCATGGAGACTTCCTTCACACTCTTCCCCTGCAGTCCTGTTGTGGCCTGGACACCTTTCCAGCCAGATCCTTGTGACTCCTGATAACCTCACTGTCTTCCATGTGCGGGACACCCTATAGTGTGAAAGCCAATGCTCTAGGATAGTTTCAATGAGGAACTTAGGAGCCTTCACCCTTTGGGCCAAATGGATGACCTATAAGGCTGTTGTAGAAAGACAACAGAGTCCTGTGGCACTTTTAAAGACTAACAGATTTATTAATCGCATGAGCTTTCGTGGGAGAAAATCCCACTTATAAAAGCCTCCAAGAGACGTAGGCCTCTCTGTCCCTTCAGCAATCAATGTGACATAGCCTACTGTGTTGCACAGGTACTTATGAAAATTTACCCATGGTCCCTTTCCCATTCTTACAATTCTGTATGGATATTTGAAACAATAGGCATTCACAATGAAATTAGACTTGGGGGATTCACAAATATTTTCCTGGAACCCTGTCATCCCTCCAAATATTTGCCATTAATGAAGATCACTCTGCAAATGCTAGTGAGCTGAGCTCCATGAGATTACTCATGATTAGGGTTACCAGATACCAAAGCACAGAAAGGAGGACATGGAGAAAATGTAGTATTAATATCTGCCCCCCCACCCCCGTGGCCCTTTCCCAGCCCCACTTACCTGGCTGGAGGTCTGGAACTGCAGAGGTGGCCGGCAGAGCCGCTCCTGGGGCAAGTCCCTTCTGCCCTGAGCGGAAGGTTTGAAACTCCCCAGCCTGGCCGCAGCCGGAGAGGGCGGAACAAGTGTTCTGCCTGAGTCTGCCGCTTTGCTGGGCCCCTGGGAGGAACGCACCGGAACGCAGCATTCTGCCCCGCTTTTGGCTGTGATCCGCGGATTAGCCGAACCCAGCTTTTCAGGCATATTTTGGACCATAAAATTCTCAGTTTATACAAGAGCCTAGATGGTAGCTTCATATAAAAACCTGACATTTTAATCATCAGTAAAAAGCTGGACAAAATCACGTATTTTTAAAATGCCTGCCAGACGGAGGACGTGAAGGTAAAAAGGAGGACGTGTCCTCCTTTTGCCGGATGTCTGGTAACCCTACTCAGGTTACTTTGGTTTTTGTTCTTCCGTTCTTTCTTCTGACTTTATTTTTAGAAACCTACAATTTGGAGCTGACAAAGTCTTCACACTTTAGGGTAAAAATTCAGAAGGCCAGTAATATTTTGACGTCTGAAGCATAACAGAAGAGGGGCATAAGTCCAGAATCGGCCTCCTGCAATATCTCACCCTAAGGGAATACAAAAGCAATACCATCTTCCACATACCAGCAGAAGTGCAAAGCTCATGTATGAAAAAGTGACTAGTTCATGCACGGAATGTCAGAGTGCCCTCAACAGAGCTGGCCAAATAATAGACTTGAATAATTTTTCAATGTGTATTTGCAATTTTTGAATAAATTATTTAATGTTGCTTTGATTGTTCATAAATATAGAAAAAATCATTTTAATAACAAAACACCATCAAATATGCCAAGGAAAGGGAAAAATTAAAATAAATTGTTTCAAACTAGAATGGGTCAGAGATTTCAGTTATATCTTCAGCAGGCAAAGCTGGGCAAGCATTCTCCTTTCTTCATCCTTCCATTTTATGCTTTACCTTTGAGCCCTTTTCTCTCTTCGTGATCAACCCCTTTTCCACTTCATGTTTCCCTCCTTTCTCTACACTCATATTCACTTCATGTTACATCAAACCACTATTTTTATATCAGTTTTGTTTTGTTTTGGGTTGTGTTTTTTTTGCATGTTCTGTATCTGACTGACATCAATGGGACTATTCACAAGCTTTAAGTGAAACACAGAGCCTCTGTTTACTCATCCTTCTTTCAGCCCTGTATGTCTCCTTATTAATTTTGAAGGAAGCATCACCTATGAGGTGCTGAGCCCCTTACCTCCCCCAGTAGCATCACTAGGGATTGTGGGCATTCAACATCTCACAAGAGCTGCACCTTTAAATGACATATGAGCCAGATCCAAAGTCAACTGAAGTCATCAGAGAGTTTCCCACTGTTGTGATTTTACTTTGCATCAAGCCCTATTTGTCAATGTTTCTGTCTTAAACATTTATGTGTCTATTCCTTCCCTAAATATAACTCCTGTTAAAAAGAAAAACACTGTAAAAATGAATAAGCACACCACATTTTCTGCATCTCCAAAATTACGCTCAGTTTCAGTTTGCTTCTGAGAATGAGCCTTAGTTTGTACCTAGTGAGGAAAGAGGAAATATGGTCATTAATTTATTTTAATTTTTTGGTTGGTTTGTTTGTTTGGTGTTGTTTTGGGATTTTTTCCCTTTCCTTGGCTGAGAAATTATAGTTTGTAAATTAAATGTGGCTATGTAAGTGCCAATTAACCAACAATACACTATGAGTGGAAAAAAGAATCAAAGACAAGTCAAATCATATTGTTTTAATTTTGGTTTCTTTAAAAAAAAAGAACAACTCAGGGTGCAGAGTCTCTGCAGTTTATAAAGAAAACATGAGATATGCTGATGCATTAACTATTGAGACCAACATTTCAATATGTAAAATATTCGATACACAATTCAGATGTACAGTAAAATAGAAATTCCTTATTTCTTGTCTAGATTAAAATTGGTGCATAATTCATCCAGTGCAGAATATATGCAATGCTCTTTCTTAATAATTGATAGAGAATAGATGATTTGGCATTTGGCGTCAAGGGCAACTCTCGTAAAGTGCTGACAGGAGCACACATGTTCAAGCAGCATTTCCTATAAATACAGGGCATCCTATTTATTATTAATTATTATTATTATTATTGTTTAATTCTAAACACTACATGCCGTTCAAGCTAAAGTGGCCTGCTCTTCCACGAACTTTTAGCAATTTCAGATGTTCACTTTATAATATAGAGAGATTCAAAAGAGTTGGCACTAGAGCAATATATTTTCTCAATGGAAACTCAACCCATAAGCCTGAATCTTGATGTAGGAATTTAAAGAAATAAACCTGAAAGGTAGAATATCAGTAATCTATCCAGAGGAGAGATAAACTCAATGTTATCTAAGTACTTATATGGCCCTCATCACTGTAATATTGAAAGACCTAATAATTACTGGATGGAGTTTGTGTGAAGTAAGATCCCCATGTTACTCACCAGAACTAGGAAGAGGGTTAACTAAATGACTTGCCTGAGTTCTTAAGATTCTAAGGTAAACAGCAGGAAATGTTTTCAGAATGTGATTTGATGAATGATGTCCCTACTGAATCCCTAATGCAGAGAGACAAACAAAAATTCTTTGAAAAGAGCATGGTGGCCTCATCCAATTTGAAGGTTAATCATGGAACCTAACAATGAATAGTTTGGCATTACCCTCACCAATTATTTCACTATTGATGCTAGGCTAGATGGTGATTATATCTTACATGACCATTGAGGGCAGTAAGAGGGAGTAAGACCTCCCATATAAAGTACCTTCAGTGTGGTGGTTGGGACTACAGGTTTGGTATCCACTGTACAATTGGGTGCGCACTGGGGCAGAGATGGTCTTTGATATCACTACACCACCAAAAAACGACGAGAGTCCTGTGGCACCTTATAGACTAACAGATTTTAAACACCATCACCAGTGTACCAGCTACTGTCACTGAACCCATTTAGGGATGGAAAACTAAGTCACCTAACTGTGAACTATCTTTAACATCCCAATTCCTTTCTGTTAAAAAACATCACTCTGTTCTGGAAGTGTGGGTGGAGCCTGTGGTTGATGGCAGAATCCAACCACTTTGCCATCATTATTCTGAGCACCTTAAAGAACAGAAATGTTTCATTCTTTATTATGTTCTGATTCCCATACCAAGAATCTTAAATATCTCTTAGCTGATTCATATGCCTTTCATAAGGAAGATCTACTTGGACCCAATGTATGTCTGGTCCTAGTATATCTAGCTCTGTTTGTAAATATAGATAGATATTTTCAGATGCACCTTGAATCCAAAATTATATTTCAATCTTATATTCATACATTAATATTAGCTCTCTTACTTCTACATGCTTCACTGTCTTTCTGGAAGCTTACTCGTGAAATTTCATACCTTATATTCTGATACATAAGCATATTATCTTTGGGGTTTTGTATACTGCCCAGAGTTAAAAAAGGGCTGTGAATAGCAATGCACACCAAAGTGTCTTTTCAAATTAAAGGTCCGAAGTTTGCACAAATGTAGTCCTCTCTGAAGAGAGCTACATTCATGCAAACTAAACACCTTTTTGTTTGTGGCACAAAGTCCACAAGCATGAATTATTTTATAGCACTTCGGTCTGCACTGCTATTCATATCCCTTTAGTTCGAATGGTGGGGCAATGTAGACATGCCTCTTGCTTTTGATAGTTTTCATATCAGTTTCCAAAATTCTAAAAAAAACCCAACCAAACAAACAAACAAACAAAAAAAAAACCCAGCCTCCTCTTCTCCAAGTAAGAAAGGATTGAGGAGCTAATAACTCATACTGAATATTATTAGTAACCTTCAAAAAAGTTCCTCAATTCTTGCGGTATAAAATTGGCCTAATATCCTATTTATTCTTCAGTTAATGAGTGTGTCACCAAATGAAGTATAATCCTTAATGGCTCTATATACATCAGCTGAGGATGTAGGAATAACTTCTGGCTGTTACGTTCACAGCATATATACAAAGAAATCATATACTTAGTATATAGTAGCATATTATATAAAATAGTTTTGCTGGAAGATTGCAGTGTAACATTACTTTATTTCTTAGAATCCAGAACTCCAACACATAAGAACCCCAAAAAGCAATCAATAAAGCAGGTTTCTCTCTAAGGGTAAGTCTATGCTGACGGCGGCAAAATCGCCACTGTCAGCACAGTCTTCTGGGTTCGATTGAGTGGTCTGTGTAGATGCGCTCAATCAATCTGGAAATTGCCATAGCAACTCCAACCTGGGAACTAGAATATTGGTAAGCCGACCACAAGACATTTCTGGTCAGCTTACCCTAGTATGTAGCAAGGTCTTAGTAAGTCATTGGGAGAAACACAAGGTATTTTATGTACCTTGCGTATCTCCCATTGACGGACGCTGAAAAGTGCAGCAAGTGTAGATTAAGGCAAAAAGCCACAACTCACTCATCATGTTCTTGGCTGGCTCTTTTCCGACTAACTCTGAAAGATCCAGTCTAGGTTGCGTGCTTCCCTACAGAACCTTCTCATCTGAAAGTAGAACCAGGAAATCTCTTAAAATAATTACTTGTAATTTTAATACAGTGTCCAATACATCACATTGGCCACTGTGAGTATGTCTTCCAGAACCAGAGTTTTTTCACTCAACAAAAATTCTGAAAATCCAATGAGTTTGATCCTTTGTGTGATGGACAAACCCAGAAATTTGATAATAGAGGACAGGCTTTTAGTCGTGCAAGGTTAATAGTTATGAATTGATGGTTCAATTTCCCATCCATATTGGCACAACAAATCCTCAGCTAGATGTCTGGATACTTTTCATGAGGTTCTTGTCAAACTTGAGGACAATGCTTTTCCAGATCAATGGTTTTAATAAACCACAGGAGGCATCATCCTTCCTGAAAAATAAGGTCTCATATTATGAGTGATTTTTCTCATTGTTTATACATCCTTTTAAACGCAAAGTTTAAAACTTCAGACGAAAGCCGATCTCTTTGTTTGTTTTTCTCAGTAGAAAATTTCTTCAAAATCAAGTACATTCCATGAAACATTTTATTTTCTCTTATATCATTTTCTTCCAGGAACTAGTCTAGATTTTCCACTCTATTGTCCCAATCTCATCATTCTATGTAATGTTTTATATTCCCATACTTAATTCTTAATTTGTAATGAAAGAGTTACAGGAGCTCAAGCTGTGAAGTGCCAGGGTTCAAGGAATTTCTTACTTTCATAAATGATGCGACAAGACCAGAGGTGCCAGGGCTATGAACTGTTAACCTTAGAGGTGCCAGAGTTCAGGCTGACAAACTCCAATACAAATGAAGCACTATCTATGATGTGTCATTTTCACATTTGAACAGCACAAAATTAAATATTACACCACATTGTCTCTTCAGATTCTGAGCAGAAACTCTGCTATTCTGCCATGACTTCATTCCAAAGAAAAAGTAGTAAGTTACACAATGGGTTTTGTACTCACTTAAGTGATAAAATGCTATTGTATAGAGTCCATCATTGCCATACTTTAAGATGAAAGCTCTAAATCCATGATTTCCATGTCTATCACAAAGTTTCATCCTTTTTTGTTTGTCTGTTTGTGACTTGAAGTTGACCACAGTCACAACATTGGTCCCTTTCTTCATATCTCCTCTTTGAGCCCTTAATTGTTGTATACTTAACTGGTTTAGCCTTAACGCACCAAGAAACTAATGAGGGCAGTATATTAAGTGATAGAACATAAGTATGGTTCATGGAAATAAATAAGAAAAGTTATGTTTCACTAGAAATCTTTCAAGCAATCTATTTTTTTTTTAATTTCACTTTGGTGGGGAAAAATACCACTCAATTTATAAAGTGACAACCTTTCTTACACTGGGGGAAATATTAACATATAAAATAAAAAAAAGTGAAAGATGTGGAAAAAAACACACATACGTACAGAGCTTTTTTTTTTTTTTTTTTTTTTTCATTAATTAAATACACTTTATTGGGAAATACTTTCACTGGAATCAGATTCCTATGAATAAAATATCCCTTCTTTCTAAGAAGAGACAGGCTATTACATCTCTCTTGCCAAACCGCTCTACCTCTGTCACCTTCATTGTTTGTGTATCCAGCTCAGAGTACAGCATAAGATGGACCCTTTAGTTTTCAGTCGTTTTCCTCAGTGAAGGATTTTGCTCCAAACTGCACCTCCTCTCTCAGCTTTCTGATTCTTTTTTTTTTTTTTTTAATTCCCCTCCCAGTAACCTCCTGCAAATCTTTGACTCTCCATTCTAAGACACCAGAGTGGGGATTTCAAGAGCCCTTAGAAAGTGAAGCGTCTTTGGAAAGCCCAGTGCAAACCATTTGCCTTCTCTCATTATAAAGCTTTTCCTTTGTTCAGTTTACAGTGGACTTTCTCTGCAAAGCATCTTCTATAGGACTTTACACTCAGTGAAGTCAACATAAGCCATCCATTGATTTCAGTTGGCACTGGCCTAGGTAATATTTGAAAATAAGCACAATCACACACTTTTGTACATAAAAAACTGGTTCATATATTTTACTGAGGTGATCATTTTAGCACCATAACAATGTTTTAGTAAAACTGCAGAAATGTTTAACTTCACCCAACAGAGGGAAGATTCATATGATCACAGCCTATCAGGCTGAACCAGTACTGTCTCATCATTTCCTTATGCTCCGCTGCCCGTGTATATCCAACTGCTGTCTGTGATTTTGGAACTCTTTGGAGCAGGGGACATCTTTTTGTTCTGTCTTTGTACAGCACCTAGCAGAATAGTCCACAAAGGGGGATCTTAAGAACTATAGAAATATAAATTAATAACAAACAAGAAGTGAACTAGACTAACATGGCTACCCCTTTGGAAATTAATACCAATGACTTTTGTTCACAAGTTGTCTCTGAAGTCCTGGCATCTTTTAGTATTAGTAGCCATATTGTATATTTCACAAGAGTAAAAGTTGATCCAGGTGTAAAATGCTGATTCTTGCCTATCTATAATCCCCTTTGTACATCTGGGTATACTGTTCTTCATTGCCTAGCACAAGTCATTGTAGAGTGTTGTCATAGATGCCAGACTCTGCACTCAAAGTGACAGCATTTAATACACTGATATGCTTTGAGGATGCTTCAGGAGAAAAATGGCTGGACAAATATAAGGGTTTGTCTGTGTGGTGCCCAGTCCACACTACAGAGGAGTAGATTCCATTGAGCACTGGTGTATCAGGCACTAAATGACCTGTGTGGATCCAGCTGGTATACCCTAAAAATTCCCTAGTATGTATTAATGTTGTTAGTCTTCCTTGGAATAGGTCCACATAGGCCAGTTAGTAAATGGCATCCTATTGCTCACTAGAATTTGTACCCCATTAGAGTGGACTAACAAATTATGTAGGCAAGCCCCTATATTTGTACAGCTATTTTCCTCTTGAAGGATCCTCAAGGCATACCCAAAGCCTGATTGTCTTCTCACACCTTTCTACTGGGGTAACTCCATTGATTTCAGTGGGGTATTCCTGATTTTGTAGATGAACATGGGAGGAAAACTAGGTCCAATATTATTCTTATAAGTTTTAAAACTGTCTCTAATTTCTCAGGGGACAAAGGGAATTGTAAATAAAGGGGGGCAGATCGTCATCAAGTGAACACTGACATGGTTCCATTGAAGTCAATGTCACCTGGCTTGTGGTCTCCAACTGCCTTGCAATGGCCATGCAGTGCAGCAGACAGAAAGCAAGATGATAAAGAAATAGATCAGGCCTGAGACAATATATGCAGGATCTTGTTGAACAAGTCAAAAGGGGCTGAAATTCACACTCAAAGGAATGTTCTAGGTATTAAATTATCCATGGGTTGCAGTCGAGCAATTCAATATTCAATCTGCTACAAGCCCAAGGAAATAAAAATCATGCATGGAATTTCAATCTGAAAGAATATTTTCTTTTTAATTTCTGACATGCCATGACAGGTCATCTTACATCATGTCACATCAGCTTAACACACTCGATGAAACAAGCCTGTTGTGCCGTATCAAAAGGGGCGGGGGAAGACGTATAAAGGAATTATTTTCTTCAATCAGATCCCCCTGCTATCAGTCTGGACAGTGTGCAGTCAATCCAAATTTAGTGGACAGATAGAGACAAAGCAGATGAGTAAGTGGATCCTCTTTATCTGAGGAGCTGGCAGATGCCACGGTTCACCAGCTCTCTGAGTTATGTTTTTAATGGGTTAGCATGTCTATAACTTACAAAGGGAAAATGTAGTTAGCAAAAGGAATGGACAAAATGTTTGGTACACGTTGCTACCTGGAGTAGGGTAACTTCAGCTAGTTTGTTTTGAAAAATGGAATCTTGGAGCAGGACATAAAATTTAGCCTGTGGGTAAACTTGCTTCATAGGAATATTTTAGTATTTCTGTCAGCCAAAGATGAGCCTGAGACAAGGTAATTGGATTTCTCAACCAAACATTCTGAAATATGAAGAATATCCGGTGGCCTCATTTTGACTATAGCTGTAAGTATGCACAAGGTCGTTAACACAGTGGCTCCATCCAGATTTCTGTTCGATATTTGAAGATTCTCAACATATTAAACAGGATCGTTTAAATCCTTCAGGCTGTGGATCTTCCCTGTGGATAATAAGTTGTTCTAGATTTTTTTTAAACCTACCAAGGTAAGAAGTTCCTGAACTAATTGACTCTCAAAATCCCATCTTTGATCACAATGCTTTGGGAGTATATAATGCACAAAATACTACCCCAAAAAAGTTTTAGCAACAGTAGAAACTTTTTGATTTTTAGCAGGAGAGGCCTGTGCATACCTTGTGAAATGATCAGTTATAATTAATGCATTACAATGTTTTCTGCTGTCAGGTTCAATTGTGAGAAAATCCATGCAGACCAAATCCATAGGACCTTCATTGTAAACATAAAACAATGGAGCAGCTCTTATGGGTAGAGTCTTCCATTGTATACACAAGACATAGGTCTCAAAATACTGCTCAGAATCAGTCTTCATTCATGGTCAGTTGAATTAGTCAGTTGATAAGTCCATAGGTCTTATCAAACCCTATATGTTTTATTATTTGCTACAGTTTTAGGACTAGATCCATTCCTGCAATATGGTGGTGGGTAGCCCTGGAACAGCTGATTCAATGGTCTCATAAAACTGGGAGTATCTCCTCACAAAACACCTATAGTAACCACAGAATCCCAAAAATGAATGGAGGCAGATATGTTCTCTGGTCTAGGACAAGTAAAGATAGCCTCAATTTTTGACAGATCCAAGGCAAAACCATACTTACACTATGTACTCCATATAGGAAACTGAAGAACAGCAAACTTACATTTGTCCAAGGACAGTTTCAAGCCTTCCTCTCTCAAACGATGGAGCACTTGAAGCAACTGCTCTTCATGTTTTTGAGGACACAACCCAAAAAGCAATTAGGCCATCCAAGTAGACCTCCAGGAGATTCATGTCTCCAGTTTGGAAGACATACGGAACTGGTGACTCAGAAATTATTCCAGAGGTCATCAAGTCATGTAGATGTCTCCAAACATCTTCCACGATATCTAGGACCTGGGATCATTCTCAAAAAGTTTGAGAGTCAGTTAGATGGATCTTGTGCTGAGATCAGATTACGATCAGGAGGCTTATAAACAGCTGTCCAATGGAATGTTCTACAAACCACTCCTCTCTGACTCCACTGAGGAATACCAAAAGGAACTACAACACCTACTCAAGAAACTCCCCAAAGCAGCACAAGAACAAATCAAGACAGACACCGCCAGAACCCCGTCCAGGGATATTCTATCTACTACCAAAAATACACAAAAGAGGAAACCCCGGACGCCCCATCATCTCAGGCATTGGCACGCTTACAGCAGGATTATCTGGCTATGTGGACTCTCTCCTAAGACCCTATGCTATCAACACACCTAGCTATCTGAGAGACACTACAGATTTCCTGAGAAAAATCCAATCCATTGATGGTCTTCCAGAAAATACCATCCTAGCCACTATGGATGTAGAGGCTCTTTACACTAACATTCCCCACAAGGATGGATTACAAGCTATTAGAAGAACCATCCAGGATGATGACACAGCTAAACTTGTGGCTGACCTCTGTGACTTTGTACTCACCCACAACCATTTCAGATTTGAAGATGATCTATACCTTCAAGTCAGTGGCACTGCCATGGGTACCCGCATGGCCCCACAATATGCCAACATCTTTATGGCCGATTTAGAACAACGTTTCCTCACGTCTCATCCCAAAGCACCCCTACTTTACCTACGCTATATTGATGACATCTTCATCATCTGGACCCATGGTAAAGATGCTCTTGAAGAATTCCACAGAGATTTCAACAATTTCCACAACACAATCAAACTTAGCCTGGAACACTCCACACAAGAGATCCACTTTCTGGACACTACAGTGCAAATTAGCGATGGACACATAAAGACCTCCCTATACCGCAAACCTACTGATCGGTATAGTTACCTACATCCCTCGAGCTTCCATCCTCGACACACCACACGATCCATTGTGTACAGTCAAGCCCTAAGATATAACCGCATTTGCTCTGACCCTTTAGACAGAGACAGACACCTTCAGGATCTCTACCAGGCATTCTTAAAACTACAGTACAAACCCACAGAAGTGAAGAAACAAATTGACAGAGCCAGACGGGTACCCAGAAGTCAACTACTGCAGGAGAAGCCCATGAAAAACAACAACAGAACGCCACTGGTCGTCACCTACAACCCCCAAGCCAGACCTCTTCAACACATCATCAAAAATCTACAGCCTATTTTACAAGATGATCCCTCACTCTCTCAAGCCTTGGGAGACAGACCTCTCCTTGCTTTCAGACAGCCCCCTAATCTTAAAAGGATACTTACCAGCAACTACAGATCACAGAGCAGAAACACTAAAGCAGGAACACAGCCCTGCAGCAGACCACGCTGCCAACTTTGCCCTCATATCTACACTGATGACACCATCACAGGGCCTAATCATGCCACCTACTCCATCAAGGGTTCGTTCACCTGCTCATCCACCAATGTGATTTATGCCATCATGTGCCAGAAATGCCCCTCTGCCTTATATATTGGACAGACAGGACAGTCTCTGCGCCAAAGAATCAATGGACACAAATCTGACAACAGAAACTGCAATACTGCAAAACCTGTAGGGGAACACTTCAACCTCCCTGCTCACTCCCTTAACGACTTGTTAATAGCTGTGTTGACACAGATGAATAACAAATCACAGCTTCAAAGAGAGTCTGCAGAGCTCGAACTTATATGCAAATTTGACTCAGTTGCCTTGGGGTTGAACAGGGACTATGGATTTTTCTCCCATTACATCAAGTGAATTGACCTCCCCCCTCCTCTATGTGCTGTTCCCCAGTGTTTTGAATCCTAACACCTACTTTGATTTGCTGTTACAGCCTGACCTGATGCTATGTCATACACTCCCCTGCATTTGATTTCCTCCCACTCTGTAGCTTTCCTGTCTTCGGTGCGTCTGACGAAGTGGGATTTTCTCCCACGAAAGCTCATGCAATTAATAAATCTGTTAGTCTTTAAAAGTGCCACAAGACTCTGTTATATTCCTACAGAGGCAGAGTTTCTATTCCTCAGAGACAGGGGAATTTCAAATTCAAAAACAGTCAAGTGTCAAGTCAGTGGTGTTGCTCTGGAGAGCTTCAGGTTGTACATGCATCTGAAGTAGTACATCAACCAGGCAGTCACAATCCCATGCTGAAGGATCACTTTGTGAGCATACACATTTCTAAAAGTATCTGTGATTCTCCTAGCTGACATTACCATACCTGCTAGCACCTCAGGTCTGATCACAGATGCTCCAGATGGAGATGTTTCCTCTGCTGTATCCACTAACGGCATCTGATTGGAAGTTTGTATAAGAAACATAGGTACCCCAGTCACTTAACAGGTGCTACTGAGTGGTATGTGGACAGTTCTTCTGTGCATGTACCATACATTGCCATTCCCATTAGCATCCTCTTTAGCCAGTGGGGGAGATTCTCCTTGGAAGAATGTATAGGTTAGGATAAATAGGTGAGGTACTGATGCATCATTCCTCAATTTTTAGTTTTCATACTTTGAAAAATTGCCAGCCTGGACTCATGTTGGTTCCAACAAGGTTGCAGTATCACTCCATCAGCTGCTACAAAGGAGGGTCCAATATGGTTTGGGCACACTAAGACTAAAAGAATCCAGCTTCTCAGGAATTCCCACAATGCACTTCAGGAACTCAACCTGAATGGACAAGTATCCCACATATGGGTATTTTTGGTTACTCACCCCCAGATTTCCAGATTATCTAAAGGCTGGATGAGTAAGTGACAAAGGTGGATTTTGTAAAATATACAATATAAAATGGTGACCTGCAAATTGCTGTCCAGAAGGGCACAATCATAAATATCTCCTCCTTGAATAGGAACAATGAAAGCCAGACCAAGCAATCCTGGGGTAAATCCCTCCAGGTACTAGCAACCAGTTGGAAACACTTAGTAGAGTGCATCTTCCTTGAAAACCTTCACTGAGCTTCTCTGAAATTTCCTGAATTCTTTCTGGCTTGGATAAGCATGCAGGTGACTATCCATAAATCATCTTCTGCTTCAGAGTCTTGTTTCATGTGACAATCTTCTCGACACTTATAGCAGAAGATATCACTTCTATAAGTAGTTTCAACAGCACCTCTTGAACTACAGGTGGAAATACCAGCCATTTTGTCATTGGTTCTCACTGAGGCTTAACTCCTTTGAAACTGAAATAATCTGCTATAGAACCTGACATTCAGCTGGAATAGCTGAATAACTTGCTCAGTTAGACACAGCAGGAAGTTCTTGAGGTCAGGTCTTTCACCATGAGGAGCAGCAGAAGTGGATGTACAAAAGCCAGATGAATGTGACCAACTTCCTGAGCTGTCAATCGATCCTCCTCTTCCCTGATATCCCATATCAGGTGAGAGAAAGAGGGAGGATTCTGGAGTGAATCAAAACGCTGCAGCCTCAGGGCTATTAGATTGCCAGAAGAAGCACCCTACAAGACTTTCTCCATCCTCACTTCATCCACAGGGGTAGCAGATATCCTCTTCTTTACCAGCACCTTAAGTAGTAGTTTATCCAGACAGCCTATGTACTGTGAAAGATTTTTACTTCTTCTTTCTACATGGACCAAAATCACAGGCACAAATCTTCCCCATTCACAGTAGTCTTTTTGGCTATGTCTACACTTGCTAAAATTAGTTCGAACTAAGTAATTCAAACTAATTCTAGTTAGTTCAAATTAGCTTAATTTGAACTAGGGAAACTTAGTTCAAATTAGTGATCCCCATTCATTTCAATGGCTGGTTAGTTCGAACTAAGAAATTAGTTCTAATTAACATGGCCACATTGGTTAATTCGAACTAGTTAGTTCAAATTAACCCTTTAGTTCGAATACCCTATTCGGACTTATTAGTTTGAATTAAGCCTCCTTAATTCAAACTAACTTGCCAGTGTAGACATAGCCATATATATTATCCAGAGCATGTAGGTACTCCATAGCACCAGCTGAGGGATTACTTGTCCAGAATGATCTGATGACATCAGAGGCTGGCTGCCTTAGCGTTTCATCTTGTCATTGCCTTTTGATAATATCTGGGCATTGCCATCCCTCCATCATGTGAGTAGCTTGGCCCATCCAAGGTTCAAAGTCATCCTCCCCCAGAGAAGAATCTCAGCTAACAATGCCCAGTGCCTTCAGACTGTAGTCAGTACATCCTTCCACCAATTGTCCTAGTGCACTTATTGGACCCTCCTTTGTAGCAGCTGATGGAGTAGATGCTGGGGGCAATGATGACCCTCATGTCTTCCAGTGTCTTTGTACAGCAGGAAGACAACAGAGTCCTGTGGCACTTTTAAAGACTAACAGATTTATTTATCGCATGAGCTTTCGTGGGAGAAAATCCCACTTCATCAGACGCTTTGAAGATAGGAAAGTTACAGAGTGGGAGGAAATTAAATGCAGGGGAGTGTATGACTGTATGCATGATGCTATGTCATACACTCCCCTGCATTTAATTTCCTCCCACTCTGTAACTTTCCTATCTTCAAAGCGTCTGACGAAGTGGGATTTTCTCCCACGAAAGCTCATGCGATAAATAAATCTATTAGTCTTTAAAAGTGCCACAGGACTCTGTTGTCTTTCTACAATAGACTAACACGGCTACCCCTTTGGAATTTGTACAGCAGAGCATTCAATTTAGCCATAAAATCAGGGGTCCCAGATGGTGTAGTATCCTCCCTTGGGGCACCCCCAGACAGAAACACCAACCAGGAGCCAATTTCACCCACAAAACCAGCTTCAGGGGTATACAGTGTAAGGTCAGTTCAGGAGCCACTCTCACCAATTCAAACAGAGTCTTGTGGCACTTTTAAAGACTAACAGATTTTTATCGCATGAGCTTTCTCCCACAAAACTCATGCGATAAATAAATCTGTTAGCCTTTAAAAGTGCCACAGGACTCTGATTGCTTTTCTGCAATAGACTAACACAGCTACCCCTTTGGAACTTTCTCACCAATACAGACAAAATCTGAACGTTAGGCTCCTCTCAGCAACTGTAAATTGTTGTCTCACCAAAGATTTCCACAGTTCCTAATGCCTGACAGAGAGTAGCACCCTCAGCATCTATGGAGACCTTACCAAGTATAAAAGTCTCAGCTGGATGGCACACCAATCTTTTACACCAGGGCAGTAATCTATGGGTGCTCCATGATGTAGCAGATAACTAATTCACGAAAGCAGAGTCCTTTAAGGTCCAGTAGATTTCAGGATGGGCCCTGTACACATTGAATGCTATGCCTTGGGAAGCTCCAGGAATAAACCCAAACTTTTCTGTGCCAGAGTTCTAACTCAAAATAACAATTATAAACAATGTTCACCCAATATACTTAGATTAGCATTCATACTCCTTTCCTTAACAGTTTAATGAAACATGATATAACAGACAAAGATTAAATGTTACTGCTAATTTAAGGCATCAGGGCATCTCCATTATACAAGACACTGGTGAAACCTCATGAGGAATATTGTGTGCAATGATGGTCGCCCATGTTCAAGAAAGGTGAGTTCAGACTGGAAGAAGACCAGAGAAGGGCTGCTAGGATGATCCACAGAATGGAAAACTGCCTTATGAGAAGAGACTCAAAGAGCTTGGGCCTAACCAAAAGAAGGTTAAAGGGAGATATGATTGCTCTGGATAAATATATCAGGAATAAATGCAAGGAAGGGAGAGGAATTGTTTAAGTTCAGTGCCAACCTGCATGCAAGAACAAATGAACATAAATTGGCCATCAGGAAGTTTAGACACAGGTTTCTAACACTCAGAGGAGTGAAGCTCTCGAATAGCCTTCCAAGGGGAACAGTGGGGCAAAACACAAACCTGGCTTCAAAACTGTGCTTGATAAATTTATGGAGGGGATGGTATGATGGGACAGCCTAGTCTGTAATTGATTAATCTTTGGTGGTAGATATACTAGTGGGACATTCAATGTGGTGGGTTCTGAGTTATTACAGAGAATTCTTTCTTGGTGTTTGGCTAGTAAGTCTTGCCCACATGCTCAGTCTTCAACCGACTGATATATTTCAGGTCAGGAAGGAATATTCCTCCACAGCAGATTGGCAGAGGCTCTGGGGGGTTTTCACCTCCTTCTATATCATGCGGCACTGCTCACTTATTAGATTCTCTGTCTTTAAACCATGATTTGAGAACTTTAATAACTCAGTCATAAGATAGAGATTTATTACAGGAGTGTGTGAGTGAAGCTCTGTGCCCTGCATTGTGCAAGTCAGACTAGATGGTCAGATTGGTCCCTTCTGAACTTAGAGTCTATGAGTTCCATAAATCAGCTAGGAAATATAGTTTACAATAATCAATAAAACTTATCTACCTTACATAGAATCATAGGAAGTGGAAGAGACCATGAGAGGTCATCGAGTCCAGTCCCCTGCACTCATGGCAGGACCAAGTACCCTGTTAAACCATCCCTGACAGGTGCTTGTCTAACCTGCTCTTAAAAACTTCTAGTGATGAAGATTCCACAACCTGCCTAGGCAATTTATTCCAGAAGTTAATCACCCTGACAGTTAGGAATTTTTTCCTAATGTCCAACCTAAACCCCTTGGGAGTTGTAGTCTCAAAGGCAGGATTGCAGCAATCAGGAACTTTCCAGCTGGAACAGTCCCAATTAAGTTCAGAGGCCCCTTTGTAAAGGGTGCCTACATTAACTTGAGGAGAGTACAGATCCAGTTGCAAATGTTGGAGCTCAACTCATTTGGTGGGCAACCACAGGCATGCATAGCCAGCAAAATTTGAATACCTTGTTTTGTGGGCAACAAGGGCCTTGTTTCAGAGATGAGCATCTTCAGCTCCCCCGGACTTGAAATTGGAGTTGCAAGAGCTCAGCACCTCTTAAAATGGGGCTGTGGATATCTTAAATTGAACCCTCAAAGCTAATTGTACAAATTGTGAAAATGACCTATGGAACACCTGCTCAGAAATCCCAATGCTTTTCAGGAAGCGATGCTGGTGACATTTTCAATATGTTGTATCTTCCCTCAAAGCAGTTCTCAGTCCTGTGAGATTATATGAGGAGGGCGCTGCACTATTAGAAGCGATGACTTTTGACTGAGGCATAAGTCTGAGCCCGTGATTAACTGTGCTGCATAAAGATCCCATGAAATTGTTTATAACTACACAGCTGTGTCGCTTTTATTGTTAACAGTTTCCCCATTCTTCCCCAGAGCTTCCTGTAATCCCAAGGATGGATATGTAAGATTTGCAAAGTAATTTAGGATTTCTTGCAATGAAAGCTGTGATATTCTGGGAAGCAAATTCATTGTACCTAGATGTAAAGGAAAACTTTGGTGAAATCGTAATAAGCAGGTTTTGGAAATGGAGGCATGCGCAAACTGGGTGTGAACCCACCCTCCAAGCCACTAAGGTGGCAAAGAGGGGTAACTCCAAATAGTCAATGTGTTGAGGAGTTGTTCTGAGAGAGAGAGAGAGAGAGAGAGAGAGAGAGAGAGATTTTGCATAAAATAGAAGGTTGATATGTCTAGTAGAAGGGTATCAAACTCATTTGCTATGGTGGGCCAGATTTGACTTAAATGTACTTCAAGTGTGTTGTACACACATAAATCAAAATACTACAACACTTTCACAGCATCACGGAGTGCCATGTATGCGAAACCATGCTCCACGATATCATGATCTCTCTGTTAGGGAGAGAGCGTGATCCCGTGGATCTCAGTAATGGACAGGATGGAAGAAATTAGCAGGTGGGCCACATGTCTGACACCTCTGGTCTAGTAGATAGAGCAACAGAGTGGAAATAAGTGTTGTATTCCTAGCTCTGCCAAAATCTCACTGTGTGATGCCCCTAAACTCACTGTGTTGTGCCCCCCACCCCACCCAATAAGTCACCATGCATCTATCTTCCCTTCTATCATTTGTCTTCTCTATTTAAATTGTAATTTAGGGAAGGGACTGACTTTCACATAGGCTTGTCTACATGGTGCTAGAAGAATGTGCATTTTAGTTCACACTAGCATGTTACAGATTAACTGTCCTATGTGGAGCCTATCACTCTGCAGAAGTTCCTTAATGCATGTTGACACAGTCCATTTAAAAACAATACTATGTTACCATGCACTTGAGAACTTTTAACACCTGCCAGCAGGGTCACACCACCCAGTGAGTGCAAAACGTGCTAGTTCCGACTAAAATTGAGACTCCACTGTTGTGAACTAAAGCACTACGTAGACAAGACTTATGTGTTTGTACAGTGCCTAGCCAATAAGGCCTCAATCTCGTTTAGGGGTCTGAAAATCTTATTGGAATCTAAATAAATAATCATAATGCTATTGCCACATAAAGAAGACAATCCATGCATACTATAACATGGCAGTTAATAGAAGAATGACGTCCATTTTTGTTTTGTTAAACCACCGTAACAAGGATGAAAAGACAGGCTGGGCTTTGTTACCAGCAAATGAATGCAATAGGAGTAAATTTGGAAACCAGCTGTGAACTTTGTGCTATGTTCACAGTGTACACACCGAGAAGTCAGACAACATAAATATTTTTGCTGGAAGGTTGCAGCGCAACACTATTTTGTTTCTCAGGCACCAGAAATACAACATTCAAGAACCCACAAAACAGACAAAGCAAGCTGCTCCCTAAAAGAAATTCACAGCTCAACCCACTTTGCCCTAATTCAGTGATCCCCAAACTTTTTACCCCATTCCCCCCTTACTTCTGCCCTGCTCCCCTTCTATCCTTCCCCAGCTGGGGCTTGGAGTGGGGCCAGAGGCCAGCATGGGGGCCAAGACTGGCAGAGGACCAAGACAGAGTTTGGGGCAGAGCAGGGCTGGTTGGTGCTTCCTTCCTGGACTCTATCCCCATAGGGGCTGACCTAGCCCTGACATGCCCATATGAATATTCCTCAATGGCTTGGAGTGGGGTCGGGGGGCATTCCGCAGTTTGGGGACCTCTGTTCTAGGCTGTCGGCAGACCAGTTTTCATTGCACACTTCCCTGAGGAGCCCCCAAGACTACCAGCTGCACCTGGAAACCCACTAGAAATTCAAAGTGTTAGCTTATAATTTTAACACAGTTTTCAATACACCACAGTTTATCATCTGGAACATTGTTCAGCAGGAATTGGGTAGAAGGCACTAAATCGCATGGAAACTACTTCTTCCTTGTAGCTTTTAACCATAATAAAACCATGCACTTATCGCTATACTGTACAGCTCCTTTCACCAGAGGGCCAAGTCATGACCGGTCCCTAAGTTACTGTTTTACAAATGAGAAATTTGATGCACTGAAGTAGGCAGCTGGGATTTTCAACCCAAATGCCATTAAAATTCAAAGGGAGTTGGGCTCTTTAGTGTAATCAATATATTTATTTCATGGAGGAATAGAGGAAAATGATGGAGATCTTCACCATTCATACACTTGATGTAAGTAAGTAATTAAACTAAACTTTTGCATCCTCTATATTATAGAAAACAAAGTAGAAAAATGCCCAACTCATAGGTTCTGTCATCTCCATATTTTAATGATCACTTTAAGAGAGTGATAAATGTTATAACTGTGGCAGTTTTCCCTTCTCCAAAACCTCTTCTGCAGCACCTATCTCCCAGCAGAACAGGCAATGTGATCATTTTTCCCCCCTCCCTTCCACTGATAAATGTTTCTCTTTCTCCACTTGGCTGGCAGAAAGGCAACTATTAAACGTTCATTTGTTTAAACTAACAGAGTGTGGTCATCTGGTCCCCCAGGGAGGGCAGGAATCCAAGCAGGTCTAAAATGGCATCGTTTAGGAACACAATCAATTCATTATCTTTTTCATAAAGTTCGCATGTGCGCGCATTAATCATAATGGAGCGGCAATGGGCAGAAAGTTCTTACCTAAGCAAGTTCTACACTGCAGCCTCTCTTCATCATTTAACTTCCTGCTGCAGTTCGTTTTTTATTGTCTTGCTCATTCAGCTGTTATATGAATGCTTGCAGGTCTTATGCATGCACCAGTTGAGCAGCCCCTAGGAAAACTTGAATTCATAAGTTGTGGTTGCCCCAAACCGATCTGGAGCTCAACATGGTGCCCTAGAAACGAACCCCATATCAAGTATTTTTGTTGCCATTCCCCTCTCTTGGGACCAGTTTGTAGATCCCTTTGCTTTACAAAAATCAAATTAAAAAATGTTTTGTTCAGTGTTGGAAATGAGATATTTGTTTTGTAATATTTATAACAAAATAATGAGGCCCGTGAATCTGAGTAGCTCACAGTTTTGAATGAATTTCTTTTCAGCACATTTCCCAATAGGGAACAAAGGCAGAGAGAGAGGGCATGTCTACACAGTACTGAAAGGATACAAATCGATGCTTGCTGTGACAGAGCTTGCATGCTAACACACACTGACATAGACCTAGCTGCCCCAAGTACAATCCCCTCCGAGCCTAAATAAATAAAAGACACCAGACCTCTCATACCACCACAGCTATGCTTGTACTTTTAGCCAACTAGCTCGATCCAAGTTTGCATGGGTTTGTATTGTCAGGCTTCCCGTTCCAGTGTAGACATATTTGCAGTATGGTTGCTCAAGTGATTTATGGTTCATGTTTCCATGGTACAGGAAAGAAAGGAACGCATGTCTGTTAAATAGCAGGCTAGCCATTGAACCACTGGACCACCCGCTTTCTCATTCTGCTGCTGTGACTCGCTTTCATCCATCTTATCTTAAAAAAAACAAAGTGGCTTGAATTTTCAAAAGAGATGAGTGATTTGGGGTTCCTTACTTTTTGGGTGCCTGATTTCAGACACGTTTTAGGGAGATGAGATTTTCCACTTTTTAAAACCATTGTTTAATTTTCACGCACTTGTCATACTTCTCCAAACAGAAAGGCGAGTGCCAAAGGACCATGAGAAGGTGCTACTCTCACCTGAGGGTGAATCAATGTTGTTGTTGAAAATCTCTTATCAGAGGGGACCACATTTGAAGCCTCAGGAGGTCTTAGAAGAAACTAAAAGTTTGATGCTGAATCAAACAAAATCCCTTTAATTTTCATCCATTGCTTTAGGAATTTTTAAATGTATGAGTGCTCCATACATGTGTTTGCGCAAATTAGTAGAAGTCATCTTCTTCTGGTTACAGCACCAGGCAGGAAGGAAGCAAACCAGAAATAAGTTCTCAAAATTTCCACCTACTTCCTTTGAGATAACACACAATCTCTGGGTGCGTCTACACTTGTAAATTAAGTCGACTTAAGCTTGCTTAAGTCGACTTAATTTACTCTGCGTCTACACTACAGTTTCCTTAAGTCGACTTAAGCAGCTGCTTAAGTTGACTTAAGGAAAAGTTAAGTTGACTTTATAAAACCTAGTTTTAATTCGACTTTTGGCTTAACTTGACTTTAGAAAGTCAACTTAAGCCAGTGTAGACGTGGAGTAGCCCTAAGTTGACTATAAGTCAACTTAGGGCTCCCCAGGACTTCCCCACTGCCCTCCCTGCCAGGGTGGCTGGCACAGGGAGAGCCTGGCATGCCCCCCCACAGGGCAGGGCAGAGCCCTTCCCACCCTGTCCCTATGCCCTGCCAGGGTCCCGGTCCCCCTTTGCCCCATTGTACCAAAGTACAATGGGGCAAAAGCTGAGCCCCCTGGCACTTGGCAAGGGGTGCCCTCCCTGCCACCGTGGACCAGTCCCAGGTCCACCTAGTCCCTACAAGTTGATGTAGGCATCCAGTGTGGACGCTCTAGGTCGACTTTGTAGGGTCCCCCCAAAGTCAACTTAAAATTTAAGTGTAGACATGCTAAGTCGACTTAACAAAGTTGATTTAAAGTCGACTTTGTTAAGTTGACTTAGCCAAGATGACTTAAATTAACAAGTGTAGACATAGCCTCTGTGACACTGTTTCTCTGGATATCTCTTCACTGCAAAAAGTTTTCTTTTTACATTGAAATAGCCCTCTCTGTGCAAAACCCTAGTGGAGAAAAGGCTCTGTAGTTTCAATCTTGATGCAGGTAGAAAGGTCATTCCCAGGGAGGGTATATAGGGTTGACCTCAAGTAGTTACACTGATGTTAAACATATCTGTTCTTTTTCCCCAGTAGAATTCTTTGAGATTGAAAAGACTCTTTCTGTAAAATGGCATGTGTGTGTGTGTTAGGGGGAGGGAATAATTTCATACATCCTCCTCTTTAAAGAAAAGATTAAAGGCTCATCAAAAGTACAAATGAAATAACAGTAAAATAGCATAATAGCAAAAGCCATATTTAAAGCATTATAAATGTCCTTACAACTTTTTAAAATTATTTTTACAAAATCAATACATTAAGATGTATAGAGAAACCATGCCATTTAGTACAATGTGGTACTGATAACCAAGGTTTTAATACTTGTTTAAAACTGTGATTATTAGCTGATCTCCCCCTCCCTTTCTTTTAATTCTTGACATGCTGTGATTCTTTTGATCATGTTTTTAAAGAAACCCTTTTCTGTCATTTCTCTGGAGCATCACACATTCTGGCAGGTGAGTGAGGCTTAAAAGTAAAAGGAACATTTAAAGTGTCTTTTTCTCTCTGGTTTTGCACTGTGTGTCATGGAACATCAGAGAAAATGACATGACTAATAGAAACCTGATGTGACTCAGCCCATTTTCAAGGGGAAAACATGAGCCTTCCTCTGAAGTTTTCTGCTGCCCCAAATTATTCCACAACATCTGTGAAAATACATCTCATGCTATGTCTGTACTGACGGTGGCAAAATCGATGCAATTCCAGATGCAATTGAGCAGTCTGTGTAGATGCGCTCAATCGCTTCAGAGTTCGCTCTAGTAACTCCAGCCCGGAAGTGGTATATATCGCTAAGGTGATAGGACGGCATTTCCGGTCACTTTAACGAAGTGTGTAAGGGGTAATTAGTAAGTCATTGGGAGATACACAAGGAATTTTACATACCTTGTGTATCTCCAATCGACTGCAACCGAAAAGTGTGGCGAGTATAGAGGAGGACTCATAGGTACAAACTGGCAAGGAGAAGTTAGGCGCTCAAGGGTTAATACAATATCTTCGCTTCTACACAGTGCTTTCCAGTGTGGACCTCAAAGGATGTCACAAAAGGACAAGAAAAGGCATGATTTCATGCTGTGTGATGCCCTGGAGGAGTCTTCAGCAGGAAGGAAGGAATGCTGTATCTCTGGGTCTAAGAGCACGGCTCTCTACTACCTGAGCTAAAAGTGACCTGTCTTTTAGCTAAAAGCCAGAAGCAGACTTGTAAACTTCTGTGTAGTCCATCCACTGACAGGGAGAGGGGAATTGTGTGCACTTGAGTTACATAATTCTTTAATAGGTGGCCAAATCAAGTGTTGTCCTTGGGTCTCCTGACCCCCACCACTGTGCTCTAATCACTGAATAATGCTGCCTATTGTTAATAAATGGTTTCGTGACCATATGAAAAATAATTATTCACCACCCTATGCATGATCTGGTTTTGCCCGAGTTTTTTTTCCAGCCATCTTTTCCTGCTTTATGGTGTCTTTTTACCCAAGTCCCCACATGGGAGAGAACAAAAGATACACTTTACTTGGGCCCAGAGGCCCTGGGGGGCCTGGCCCAGGCTGCAGGCCCCATTACCTGGGATCCCATGTTATAAGTTTGTACCGGGCCCAAAAAGAATTATGCTTGGGCCCTGTTTATACCATAGCCGATATAGAATAGTGAGTCTACTCCACGTTTTTTTCCTGAGCTTTTTCAGTCTGAATTCAGGGGCAAATATCAGACCATCTTTTACTAGTGTAACATAACACCCAGGTAGAATAAAGAGAGTTACAAAAGCTATCTGTGCAAGAGGAGATTTTTCAATGTGACCTGGGCTTTGAAAGCCTAGGAAAATGGGATATGATAGGTTGAACCAAGTGTCTGATAAACGGAGGGCCATCCTTCTCAAGGTTAAGAAGATTCCAAAGGGGTAGCCGTGTTAGTCTATTGTAGAAAGACAACAGAGTC
>ML685885.1:4890115-4906651 GCA_007922175.1 Pelusios castaneus | reverse complement strand
GTGTTTTGAATCCTAACACCTACTTTGATTTGCTGTTACAGCCTGACTTGATGCTATGTCATACACTCCCCTGCATTTAATTTCCTCCCACTCTGTAACTTTCCTATCTTCAAAGCGTCTGACGAAGTGGGATTTTCTCCCACGAAAGCTCATGCGATTAATAAATCTGTTAGTCTTTAAAAGTGCCACAAGACTCCGAGGTTAAGAAGAGTTGATTTTGAATGAAGAATTACAGCCATGAAAACTTCAAAGAATGGAAGAGCTGTGAAACCAAGTGCTCAGACATTCAAGCAGAGATCCTTTAAGGTCTCCATAAACTACATCAGCTCTTAAATGCTACTTCTGGGTTATACGTTGGGAGAAGCCTCGAATCACTGTCTGTGTCCCATTACAAGCATCTTGGTTTACAAAAAAATAAAATAAAAGGCTCACCATGCTGTTTTGTTGGAAAATTCTTGCTAAGACTGGCTGGGTCATGATTGAATAGTCAGTCTACACATTTCACTGCTGTGAGTGCTTAACTCATGAGCTTTAGCAAGACACACATCTCTGACATCTTCCCTGAATTTAACCCCCCTCATTAGGCAACATTTCATCGTAGCAGTGCTCTTTGTTCCTTAGAAACCAATAACAAATTCACTGGTTAGAAACAAGGATTATTTAATTTTACTATTTACTTGTATAACGTTTTACCTCTTCAAAGTGATTTACAGTCATTAATTCATCTTCACCTAACTTTTGTCAGGTTAATAAAAATGATTATTCCCATTTCACAGATGGAAAAACAAAAGCATAGAGGAATTAAAGGAATACAATCAACTGGGAAAGAAAGCTTCCCTAGATTTCTCCTGACAGTTTTTCTTTTTCTTTCTTTCTTTCTCTTTCTTTCTTTCTTTGTCTAAGTAAAAGAAACCAAACCAAAACAAAACTGACTAGCTAATTATTTGTCATTTGTATTATGATACTGAGTAAAGTCTCTAAACTAAGACTGAGATCCATCGTGATAGGCACTGTATAAGAATGTAGTCCCTGTCCTGAAAAAGTACATCCTATAAAAGTATACAGAACAGACAAAGGGTGGGAGAAGGGAAATATTATTGCAATCACTCCTCCCCCCTCTAGGGGACTGTACATATCACTAGAGCAGGTCAAATAATGGAATTTCTGATCCACAAAAAAATCCGGATATTTTGAAAATTGTTTTTATTCCATTTAGAACAAAAAGGAGAAATTTCAAAATTGTCCAATAAATGAAAATTCTGATTTGGCACCAATAATCCTGAAATATTTTAATATACAACATTAAATATAATATGGACCTCTTTTAATAAAACAGTCAAAAGGAATCAAAATTATAAACAAAACATTTCATCTTTGCAAATTAAATCATTTGAGATTATCTTAATGAAACAAGTCAAAACAATCCATTTTTACTTTCTCCTGTCAAATTCATTGAAATCAATGAGTTCTTGGAACACATTTACATTTTGATGAACGTGCACCTAGTGCCAATTTTTTTTTGACCAGCTTTGCATCATATATTATTGAAGGTACATAACAAAAAAACTAGAAGAAAACATTTTATTTCTCTCATTCTCTCTGGAAACACTGATCCAAGGGAGAGATTTTCAGAAGACACAGATGGGACAGAGGTACTCAACTCCCACTGGCTTTCCATAGAATCTGCCAATCAAACTGTCCAGTGTGCCTTTGAAAGTCTCCTCCTCCTCGTTACTTGTAACACTCATAATTCAAACATTGTCAGACAGATCATGTGTTTTTTTTCAGGTGAAGGCCAACTCTGCAGCTCCTGCCCTGCCACCACTGAGTGGGGTGAGGGGCGGTGGATTATAGCATCTGGGGCTCATCACCTTTAGCCCCTGCAATAATCCGGCTCTCATCATATTGAAAGTAATAATCTTACTAACGTGAGTAGTAAATTAAACAATACATGTCACAAAAAAGAATAGAAATGAGCATTGTCCCTATTAAAACAAAGAAATTCAACATATAAGGCAAGGGAATTTAAATACGTGTTTTCTGCATTTACACCAGCAATGTATGCTAATTATGTGTACAGTGCACTGAATCTGTGATAGCTAGGGGATGGAGTGTAAGAATACATTTTCACTCTTATAGACAATTGATTAATATTATCCGTGTCCCGAAAGTTACACTTTTTTTCACCAATATAATCTTAGACCTCAGAATCTGCAATTAATTATCACAGTCTTTCTGGTTAAATTTCTGTACTAGATTGTGGGAAATATAAGACTGACAGCACTACACTGGAGAGAAAACCCAAGCTACCTTACAACCTTCAGGCCTCCTGCGTGTGTTAACCAGCCTCTCTCTTGCTCCAGAAAAAGAAAGAAATGAATATATTAGCTTGACTAGTTGTTATAGTATCTGGTATCTGGACATTTGTAGCACTGATAATGCTGAAAACCTATCCCTCAGCCGACAAGCTTTCTGTGCTGTCAACCCCATTCATCCAGCTGCTGAGCTCACCTCAACCCAGCTCTTCCTGACAAATGCAATTACCCAGTGAGGTCTAGAGAAGTACTCAGAGACCTCAGAAAAATGGGGGTGCAAAAGACATTTCTTTTCCATTTTTGTCATCAAAGCACTCTGGAGCGACATTGCTCCCCTATACATCTTCCGTTTTTGTTTTGTTTTCTTTAAATACCAAGTGAGCACAATGAAATGAGTATGCTCTTAATGATGTTTGCTCACATTTCATTTCCATTTGTTTTTTCCTGGGAAGGAAATGCGCCACATTTGCAGGATTGTCTGTCAGACACAAACCATGAAATGCAACCATAGTTTCATTCTCATAAAGCATGGATTTAGTGTTAAGCTTTGACTTTGTTCTTTATTTGTATACAGTCCTACCTACAATGTACTAGTTGGTCTCTGTTGCATCTCAGTGATAACGAAAACCTCTGTGGGGATAATTTATTCATTCATTCACCCCAACAAAAATAAATACAGTAAGAATATCACTGATGCTCTTGCAAACTAATCGGGCTTTAAGCTCAGTTTTTCGGTGTCTGTTACCGGTTCCTGAATTTGTCTACAGTGCAAAAGTTTGTTTTTACACTGAGACACCTCACTGTAAAATCCTAGAGCAGATAAGTCACCAGCAGTATTTAGCTAGATGTAGTTAGCAAGGTCAACCTATTCCTTTCACCTTTACATTGAGGTCACCAGACCAGCAGCTCCAATTTTACTAGAGCTACCTGGGTGAATTGCTACTGTGATGAAATATAGAGAACAGCATTACTTTGACGATACCAAACAAGGAGTCCGGTGGCACGTTTAAAGACTAAAACATTTATTTATTGCATGAGCTTTTGTGGGAGAAAGTCCCACTTCTTCAGACTCTGAAGATGGGAAACCTACCGGTATCACGAAAGCAACCCAACAGCCCCCGGCATGGACTACATTTTAAATTCACCATCACTGGGCTGTGATGTCCCATCTTAAGCACTGGGTCACTTAAATTGGGAAGCGGGAAGAAAATGGCTGGGTCAAGTTCACTTGGCCACGCTCCCTTTTGGAGCAATGTGGTTGGGCAGTCAAAGTCAACGAGTGCACCCTTTTCCTCAGGGCAATGCAGCCTAGGGGCCAAAGTCAGCATATGGTACTCTGGTTGAGGCAGTATGGCCCAGTAGCCAGAGTCCATAAGGCAGTGCCTTCATTGGGGTAGCTTGGCCCAGTAGCCAGAGTCAGTAAAACAACCCTGTGATCAGTGGTGTTGCTGGTGCCAGGCACATGGGGCATGAACACCGAGTCCCAACGCCAGTATCCCAAGTCTGGTGGGGACCTGGGCCCAACCACCAGTGGCCACGCGATCCAGCACCAGCCCCGGCCGGGGAACCAGGGGCCTGGCTGGCAGGGGCCACCTGATCCGGCGCTGTACCAGATCCCTGGCCGGTGCCTCAGCCTCTGGGGGCTGCCCAACCCGGGGCCTGGCCAGCGGCAGGCCAATCCAGCACTGGCCCCACCAACAGAGGCTGCACAATCTGGTCCAGGCCCATCTGGGGACTTGGGGCCTGGCTGCTTTGCTCAACTGATCCGGCACCGGACCCGATCCCTGGCCGGGGTCCCAGCTGCCAGGCCAGTGTAGAGGAGGCATGGCCCAAGCCTAGGCCCTGAACCAATTTCCAGGTCAATGACACCCTGCCTGTAATCAGGACAGCATAACTCAATGGCCAGAGTCAATAAGGTAACCCCCTTTTTGTCAGGGCAGCATAGATCAAATGCCAGAGTCACTTATATGGCCCTGAAATTAGGACACCATAACACAAGGGTCAGAGTCAGTAAATCCGTAATGTGATTAGGGCAATGTAGCCTTAAGGCCAAAGTCGCTGAGGTGGCCACCTGGTCAGGGCACTGGCGCCCAATGGCTCGTTGGGGTAGAGCAATGTCACCTATGCTCCTCTGAACCCCAGCTTAGGGCCCTGTCAGGGGGAAGAGAGGGGGAAGGAGAGGTTACACATCACACCTCAGTGGGGGTCCTCCTGAAACATGCTGAATGGAAACTTGTTCTGCCCCCGTGACACCATTCAAGCACCCTGAACTACTTCCTACCCTCTCATTGGTGGTAACGTCCCATGGTTCTTCATGGCTTCTAGGGTCGACTGTCAGTGCAGCTCCAGGCAGCTTGATCCCTACTCACGGCTTAGAATCATGGAATCACAGAAACTGGAAAGCACCATGACAGGTCATCGATTCCAGCCTGTTTGTCCAGCAGCATAGCTATGTCTGGAGTTCAGCTTGACTTGGCTCCAGAGCAAGCCTCAGTAATGGATCCCTGTAGAAAGCCAACGTTCCACGTCCTTCCTGGTTAACAACCAATCCCAACTAGGTTGGATTACTCCCTTTTATGTCCTCTTTCCATGCCAAGCTTGCCCAGCGTCGTCGGGCCACAGTGAGTTCTTAACCCTCTCAAGGCCAGAGTGGGGCTGCTATGACCCATTACACTCAGGCTATGTCCACACTTGTTCAAATAAGTCGACTTTGCTAAGTTGACTTAACAAAGTGGACTTTAAGTCGACCTTGTTAAGTCGACTTAGCATGTCTACACTGTAAATTTAGGGTGACTTAAAGTCGATCTTGCCAAATCAACTTAGAGCGTCCACACTGGACACCTAAATCAACTTTCAGGGGCTAGGTGGACCTGGGAGTGGTGCATGGTGGAAAGGGGGGCACCACTTTAAAAGTGCCAGGGAGCTCAGCATCTTCCCCATTGTACCAGGGTACATGGGGGCTGAGCAGGACAGGGACAGGGGTAGGGTACAGGAGCAGGGTGGGCAGGGCTGTGTCCTGCCCTGTAGGTGGGCACGCCAGGCTCTGCTGTGCCAGGCACACTGGGAGGGAGATTAGTCGGGGACCCCTGGGTTCCGTTTAGGTCGATTTAGGGCTAATCCGCATCTACACTGGCTTAAGTCGACTTAACCAATAAGTCGACAATACCAGGTCTTATTAACTCAACTTAAAATTCCCTTAAGTCAACTTAAGCTGCTGCTTAAATTGACTTAAGGAAACTGTAGTGTAGACGCAGAGTAAATTAAGTCAATTTAAGCTTGCTTAAATCGACTTAATTTACTAGTGTAGACACACCCTCAGAGTGGCATAGCTACGTCAGTTTGGATGGAGGTGATATCGTTACTGACATAGGTACTCTGGTACAACCCCTAGTGGAGACGTATTATATCAACATAAAAGTTCTTGCAGGGAACCAGCATACGCAGTAGAACAAGGAAAAACACGTTTATGCCTGTCTCAGCGGCACTTACATTAGAAGGGTTTGCTGGTATAAATATACTGGCAAAGACTTTCCAGAGTAAGCAAGGCCCTTGTGTGAATGCAATTATACTAGAATAAAGGTGTGTTATATTAGTACTGTGTCACAAACATATGGGGGGCCTGGATAAGTCAACTACTACAGAGGAAAAGGGATGGATGAGAAGAAGAGAGCCAGAGAGAATGTAGTAATACCAGTAAAAGGTGTGTCAGTATTTAGAGTGTCCTCTACACCACTTGTCTGTATTACCATTTCCCCAAAAGCTCTATCTCCTACCTCTCAGGCAAGTCCTACATTTCTTATGGAGTTAAGCCCCCATGGGACCCCCAAGCTCACCAATCTCAGCACCTTTCCCCCATCTCTCCTCACTTCCTGTTCTCTTCTGGAGCTGTTTGTTTGATTTGGTTTTGTTGTGGTTGTAAAAACCCCCCAAACCACCTTTACTAGCCAAAATGATTGTGCAAGTCCAAAAGCTGTGTGTCGACCAGATCTCAGTGACATAGATTTCACCACGGAGGATTCATTCCTCAAATTAAAAATTTGCATATTTCATTTTCAGTTAGATAGATATTTCATTTTCAGATAGATAGATATTTCATTTTCAGATAGATAGATGGATAGATAAATAGATCCCAGTCCTCAACCAGAAGTCCACTCAATTCAGTTGTCTCTGGGCTTTGATTCAGCACAGGACAAGATGCAGTGATATTCCTTTTCATTACTTTTCTTCCTCAAATAGCATTTTGATATATGCACATGGGTGGGTTTCTTTCTGTGTTCCAGACAAAAGTGCTTGTGGAGGGCACATAGTACAGTCTTCTTTATTACTTGGTTCTGAGACTTTAAAAATCTCTGTGTTAAAACTCACCATATGCAAAGCCTCGTTGCTTTTATCCTTCTTCTAAAGTTCCTGTAACAAATGACAATTGAACTTTCGAAAAATAAATTTCCTCCTCTTCAGCACTGTAGTTTCTCATATGTTAAGGTTACTTCTCCCCTACAGCTACAACCTAATCAACATGCAGATTATGAAGACAAGCAATTTGGGGGAAATCCTAAAGTAATTTACATTGGTAACTCCAGTTACTAGTTAAAGACTTGGAGAGGGTCCTTACTGGTTTTATATCACCGTTTTTTCTGCTGTATAATTGTGATATACCTGAATTCTGCCTACAGAGCATACAGCTATAGCACAAAATACAAGCCACTTTGTATAAAAAAATAAGGTTCTTAGAACCCAAAGGGAGAGAGGAAAAGGAAATCCCTGTGGATGGTTGAAGCCTTTGTCTTTTAAGTGGAGACACATTGACTCAGTCTGGGGCATCACCTGTTAAAATATATTCTTGGCACATCATCCAGATGCAGCTTAACTCTCGATGTAATAAAGGCCTTGGCAAATTTCAAGCTCCAAATGATGTTTCATTTCAAGCTAGATGAAAGTTCCAAGATCTCTGCTAATATTTCAGTAGTCTGGGTACTGAAACTGTTCACTATATTATAATAATAATAATAACAACAATAATAAAAAATATGATGACTTTATATTCCTTGATGTGTAGTCTCTGCCAGGTTTCAGTTGCTGCAAAGCTTTCACTACAGTAGCATCTCTGCTTCAAATAAGACTGATTAAAATGAAATTACTCAGTCTCCTGACCCATGGCAAATTTCACGAGCTGCAATTTGTCTAGTAGTTCAGCTGTGAGTACAATCTGATTGGCTATAATTTAGGTTTATAGTTCCTATTTTTTTTTCTTTTTTAAAACAGTAGTTTCCAGTGATCCCGAAATAAAGAATTAGAGAGGGAAAAGTGAATAGTTTGGATTTGCAAGAACTTAGTCCATAGGCCACCTTGCTCAAAAGGAAAGAAAAAAAAAAAAAAAAAGATTTTCAGCAAACTTGCAACATCTCCAAAGCTCAAGTGACTGTCAAGATGCCTTCAGGAAAACAAAATATATATTTAAATCTGTTAGAGAAACTCTAGGAATCTAGATTGAAATCATCTCTCTTTCTATGGTATCTGATTTGATAACAAAATTAAATTATACCATGTGACTTATTATTTCCAATTTTCTTAACAAGAAAGATCCAATACTGAAGGATATAGAAAAGAAAATCATCAGACTGAGTGAAAAACTGCCACTGTTGAAGTCACTGGGTGCGTCTACACTTCTAAATTAAGTCGACTTAAGCTTGCTTAAGGAAAAATTAAGTTGACTTTCTAAAACCTCCTTTTAAGTCGACTTTCTGCTTAAGTCAACTTTCTAAAGTCAAAGGGGCAAAGGCTGAGCCCTCTGGCATTTGGCAAGGGGTGCCCCCCCTGCCACCATGGACCAGTCCCAGGTCCACCTAGCCTCTACAAGTCGACCTAGGCGTCCAGTGTGCACGCTCTAGGTTGATTTTGTAGGGTCCCTCGAAGTTTACTTAAAATTTAAGTGTGGACATGCTAAGTCAACTTAACAAAGTTGACTTAAAGTCGACTTTAAGTCGACTTAGCTAAGTCAATTTAAATTCACAAGTGTAGACATTGCCAATGGGAGTTTTATCAATGGTTTAGTACTGTGGTCAAACATTAAGGGTTTCAGCCAGAGAACTATTTGTTTTGATGAAGAGCCTGCAGGTGTTTATGAGCCATCGCGCATGCTAGACACTAACTGAAATACCCATAAAGTATATATGAATGGGTTTCCCATAGTTTTCCCTCCAAGTGTCCAATGTAGCATTCCTGTAGTAATGCCTACAAGATCAACTCCACTGCTGGATGATGAACAATATGTAGGCTTGAGTATGACATTTCCCTGACTAGGAGGTTTCCATTTTCACACAGATGTTCTTACTGCAATTAGATGTGACTGGCCAAATTCTCATGATAATTCCATCTCTAATCTTTGCTCTAGCGATGATCGGATGTTGAAGTTCCTACATTCTGATCTGGGTGCCACCAAAGACAGAGTAATCAACCCCAGGAACAGTTCACCAAAAGTTGTGGATGTTCCATCACTAGCTATTTTTAAGTCAAGATTGGATGGTGACTTATTGTTGTTTTTCCCCTAAAAGATAAGCTGTAGCTCGAACAGGAATAAATTCAGGGAAGAACTTCAACCTATGGCATACAGGAAGTCAGATAAGGTGACCACAACTGTTCCTTTTGAACTAAAACAAACAAGGAGTCCTGTGGCACTGTTAAAGACTAACAAAATTTATTTATCACATGGGCTTTCATGGGAGAAAATCCCACTTTGTCAGATGCTTTGAAGAAGAATCTATGAAATTTACAACAGAGATGGACATTTTTATCTTCACAATGTCAATCTATTATCCTGAACCAAAATGGCTGTCCTCATGAGATTGTCACAATTTCCCTTTCTTTCTCTTTTTCATATAGCACAAGTACCCATCTTACATGTCCTACTGACCAGTGGTCTCTTACGGCAGTAGGTCCACAGAATTCTGCCTCTGCCCAGGTTTTTCAGGGCTCCACTTCTCAACACTCTACACCATTTGTTTCTGTTATTGGCATGGCAAGTATTTACCTGCTAATCCAAGTTGGGACATTCAGTGTGATTTAAACATCTAAGACCCACAGCTTCAAATGGAAGTTAGATACCTAGACACTTTGGCTCTGTCTACACTTACTAAAATTAGTTCGAATTAGTTAATTCGAACTAACTAATTCAAACTAATTTTAGTTAGTTCAAATTAACTTAATTCGAACTAGCAAAATTTAGTTCGAACTAAGCAAGTGCCAGTCATGGCACTTGCTTAGTTCAAATTAGCGATTTGCATTCAATTCAATGGGTTGGTTAGTTCGAACTAAGCAATTAATTTGAACTAACATGGCCACATTGGTTAATTCGAACTAACTAGTTTGAATTAACCCTTACTTCGAATAGCCTATTCAAATTTATTAGTTCGAATTAAGGAAGCCCTTAATTCGCACTAATTAAAGCCAAGTGTAGCCATGGCTTTAGTTAGTTCGAATTAAGCTTCCTTAATTCGAACTAACTTGCCAGTGTAGACATAGACTTTGAGAATCTCGGCCTAAATGCCTGTTGCTCCTTCTTCATCTGGAGAGCTCCTTCACAAAACTTCCCTGTTTGCTATTCCTGTTCATAGCTTCAAAGTTGAGTAAGTTTCCTAGGAAATACTTGGGAGGAGGGATATGCAAATACCCATCTCCAAACCTGATCTTATGAAGCTTTGCCCAAGGGAGGGACTCTTTGGTTACCTGTGACCAGAGGAAAAGCCTGGAGTGTGATTTGAAGGACTGTTCCTGGGCCCGGGCCTTCTTTGAAGTCAAAGGCTGATCTCTAGCAAGTTTATTAACATCCATGTAGGATCTTCTATTTTTGTTAATTATATTTTTCTGTAATCCCTTTATTTTAGAAATAAATGCGCTTTCTTCCGTCTGTGTGGTAACATAGGTGTTACAGTAACACTGTTTATACTGTGTCTGCAGAGAAAAGTGAAGAAGATTGACTTAGGCATCCCCACTTTCCTGAAGAAACCACTATCTAGGAAGGGGCCTATGAGCTGGAAATACCCCATTCAGCAGAGAGAGAGAGATGAATATCTCCACCCAAGGGGATGGCTGGGGAGCCAAAAGCCTAAGGATAAGTGTCATCCTGGACCATCGAGGAAGAACGCAGCTGCAGTTTCCCTGAACTGTAACAGTAAGTATAGAATTTGAGGCTGACAAATAGATACATCCCTGTGGTGAGAGTCTCATAGGGAAGAAAGGATAGGTTTTCCTTATCTGCGACCAACCTGTGACAGGATATCACCGTGAGGGCTGTGATACCCCAGTTGCTATGATGGCTGCATCTCAGTCAGAGGCATGTGCAGTAAGTGCACAAACCACTAGAGTCCTCTGGCTCCAGCCCTTGGTAGATTCCCAAGAACACTGGGGTCTTTGGTAACAGGATGGGTTTCTTTAGTTGGCCACCAGAAATGAGATGCAAGCACCCTAGACAGAACTGCTTCAATGTTAAAAATGAGGAACATAAAACAGGCAGGGTCCGGTCCATTAAGCCTCACTGTATGCCACATTTCCCCCAGAGGAAAATACACAACCCCTTAAAAGTCCGTTTGTCTGTCACCTTTATCAAATCCATCCAAATAGTACCTTTGTTTCCAGGCTGCTCCTGAATACATACCTCCTGTGGTTCCCTTGCTAGAGCCAAAACCCACACCCAGGCTGTTGCCTATAGCCTGCTGCTTCTGTTCATCCAGAGTCTCTGACTTTCTCCTGCCCCAGGTCCCCCAGGTTCCCAAGTGAAAGAAGATGTCCTTGGTCACTTTTGCTACCTGACCATCCAGGCACAGTGATAAGTCAAACAGAAACCATGAACCTGAAACTATGCACCAATTTGATGAAAGGGGTGGGGTGGGGAATGATGATGTCTCTTTAATGGAAAGTGAGAGTAGTCTTCTGGTTAGTTCACCAAATAATTTCTTCCTTCCCACCAGCATCGCGTAAGCCTTGCTCAGGTTGTATTTAAGCCAGCAGTTCTTCCTCTCACATCTGATTTCTGGTAGGTAGTGTTACATCTTTAGTTCTGGTTTTGGTTGCATCTGCAGGAAGGGAAATCTTATTGATACTGAGACAACACTAATGATGTAATGCTGCAAATCACAGCACAAAGATGCAAGTCAGGAAGAACCCATAGGTGGTGCATGAACAGTTCCGTTTAAGTGTTTAAATGCCACTTAGCATGATAAATGGGTCATAAAATAACAGTTGAATAAAACAGATGACAAAAAACTGCTCAAATAAAAAGGACAATTATTACAAGTTAAAATATCCAGGAATTGAACCTCATAAACCCATGCATAAAAGTGTTGTATTTAGCCATTTTCATTACTTGAACTTTTTTGCTGGGTACTTATCATTCATATTTCAAAAAAACAGTTAAGTACAGTGACTGAAAAGAAAAGCTGCTGTGCAATTATTTGCTTGAGCACATGGGGTTTTAATATACAAGACTTATTTACAGACATGAAACTGAAAATGTAACCATCAAACCAGGGTTAATAAGAGTAAGTAGGCAAAGGAAACATTATCCAAGAGGGGAGATGATAACCTTTATGACTACTGTGATGACTGCCTCCTTGGCTGGGGCATGTAGGAGGGAGCTGTAGACCTAAAGAACTAAAATATGAGTTGGAGAAAAAGCAATTCTCAATAGCTTTGGGGGAATTTACAGATTCATAGACTCAGTAAAACAGGCACAACAAGAGACCGGTAGCATACACTGACCAATGGATTAAACTATCAGAAAATCTGAGTTCTTCTCACTATGATGGCATATACCCAAGTCACAGAAGTTGTGGTCAAATCACACCAAATCAGACCAAAATACGATGGAGAGCTCACCAGGTTTGGTGGTTGAATGTTACTCTCAGCATTGACATGACATGATGAAGTGACTTTGCATCATCCTGCATGGTTGGGTAATAGCACGGGAAAAAATGGGACAAGGGATAGACTTTCACTGGAATGAGACTGTTGCCAAGCTGTCATAGACTCATAGAAGATTAGAGTTGGGAGGAACTTCAAGACATTACCTAGTCCAACCCCTTGCTCAAAAGCAGGACCAGCCCCAATTAAATCATCTCAGCCAGGTCTTTGTCAAGATGCACCTTAAAAAACTGTAAGGAAGAAGATTCTACCACCTCCCTAGGTAACCCATTACAACAGTGCTTCACCACCCTCTGAGTGAAAAAGCTTTTTCCTAATATCCAACCTCCACCCCCCTATTGCAACTTGAGACCACTGCTCTTAGTTCTGTATTCTGCCTCCACTGAAAACAGCCTAGCTCCATCTTCTGTGGACCCCCTTTAGTTCGTTAAAGCCCCTCCCCCTCCCCCACAATATTCCCAGTGGCAGGGAGGCCATGAATAGCCCACCCCATAAGGTCCCCCAATGGTGAGGGCTGGGGACAGAGCCCAGAGCCACAAGGGGACAGCCAAAGAGCCTAATGTGGGTCTAGAGCCAGAGGTTGCAGAGCCCTGGCAGAGAAAAATGGATGCCTACCGTACCAGGTCATTGTTAAGATAAAATGTGTGGAGGACTTTGAAGAGGAGATGGAATAGGAATAAAAAGTATTGCCATGATTGATTACTTTTATAGACCAGTCAGTCCTCACTACTGAAGTGTTTATGGGGTTTCCCAGATACATGAGGCTATATATGAATGGATTTTCAGCATATTTTAACATAAATGTGCACTGGAAGTTCGCCCTATGCTCCAAAACAGACATTAGTCCTGGTGTCTGATTCTTGACCTTAACTAGGAGATTTGCTGTGGAGTCAAAACATTTTTCCAATGGTTGGAAAGGTTTCTCAAATATTTGCAGTGAAATCAGAAGAATAGTCACTCTGAGATTTTAATTAGGCTAACGTTATGCTGGCTCCAAAGAGCAATGAAAGGAAATCTATAATGATAACACTAGATCTGCTCTCTGTCGGGTGGACTGAATGAAAAATTATCATTCCAAAATGATGCAGCCTCGTCTTTTCATCATTCAATGATGTATTAGTGGGAAAATGACAACAGAAGGAAGAAACTGAACATGAGCATCAAGCTAGCATGCACCTGTTCAGTTCAGGATTAAGGGTCAGTTACTCAGAGACAATACAGGTCACCAAATCTTTTGAATATGAAAGGCTGGAACAAGAGTCTTGCTGGCTTAAATTGTAGACTGGCTGTCCCTATTGGCTCGATAGTTACTCATACATGAAATAATCATACCCAAGCATCCATAAAAATATTTAAATGACAGTGGTGGGAGTTAGGCACTTAAATACTTTTGGTGATCAGGGTCATGGGACTGAAGGGACCCATTGAGGCCAGTCTCCTGCTACCACATACAGTCCATACCTTTAGTCACAAAAACAATGATTCTGGAAGCACAAAACACACTCATGAGCTTCCAGGATCAGAGACTAAAGGGACAATCCTGGCCCCACAAAACCAATGGTATTTTGCTATTGACTTCAACAGCACTAGGGCTATGTATACACTTGTTAATTTAAGTCGACTTAGCTAAGTCGACTTAACAAAGTCGACTTTAAGTCGACATTGTTAGGTCGACTGAGCATGTCTCCACTCAAAAATTAAGTCAACTTAAAGGGTACTCTGCCAAACCGACTTAGAGCATCCATATTGGATGCCTAAGTCAAATTGTAGGGGCTAGGTGGACATGGGACAGGTCCACTGTGGCGGGGGGGCACCCCTTGCCAAGTACCAGGGGGCTCAGCATTTGCCCCATTGTACCTGGTTACAATGGGGGCCGAGCCGGACAGGGACACTGGCAAGGCATAGGAGCAGCGTGGGCAGGGCTCTGTCCTGCCCTGTGGGGGGGCACGCCACGCTCTGCCTGTGCCCGCCACCCTGGCAGGGAGGGCAGTGGGGGAGCCCTGAAGCCCTTTAAGTCAACTTAAAGTCGACTTAGGGCTAATCTGCATCTACACTGGCTAAGTCGACTTAATAAAGTTGACTTAGCCAGCAAAGTTGACTTAAAATGAGGTTTAATGAAGTCGACTTTAATTTTCCTTAAGTCGATTTATCAGCAGTTTAAGTCGACTTAAGGAAAATGTAGTGTGGATGCTGATTAAATTAAATCGACTTAAGCAAGCTTAAGTCGACTTAATTTTTAAGTGTAGACGCACCCTAGGATTCAACCCTAAACACTTCTGCTGCTGTGCTGGTCCTGAACGATACGTTGACCATGGGTGAATCCTTTGCCTTACCAGACTTTCAGTGTTGCTGGTATGATGTTTATTATTTGTATGACGATTTGCCTGAAGTGCTGTATATTGTACAAAAACCAAAGGAAAGAGTCCCTACCTGAAGAAACTATAAGACAGGCCCCTGATTTTTCATACACTTGATACACGCATCACTTTTTTCTTGCAAGTACCACCATGACTTCAAGTTCTCAGTACACAAAATCTGTACTGATCTAGCATGCAGAGGCTTCAACTAAAATCAGATCCCCACTGTGATTGGCACTATATAAATAAATAGGAGGAGACAGTTCGTCCCTTGAATATTCCACAATCTACATAGACAAGAAATTTGTATCACCATGTCCATTCTACAGATGAGGAACGAAGGGTGAAAGAAAAAAGGTGACTTGCCCACTGTTAGGCCCAAAGACAGGAAGGAACACCCAGGGGTTGAAGAACTAGTCTGGCTTGTGGGACACCTGAAATCAGTTTCTTCTACAATAGAAGTATTCTATGTATGCCTGGGCAAGTCACTTAGGCATATCTTCTCAAAGGTATTTAGGCTGTTAACTTCCATTGAAATCAAGGAGGATCTGAGACTTAGTCTCTCTATTCAGCATGTTCCCAGCTGCAGAATAGGTATAAAATGCATCTCTAACATCCAGGTTTGTTGTGAATGAGGATAAATACCTTAATATTATTATTAAGGCACTCAAAGACTTTGGTGATGGGCACCAGATCAGCACCTTCAATAGCTATATAGGAAATCTGTGGCCCAGCCAAGAAAGAAACCCATATTTTCAGAGACCCTGTCTAATGCCTTCTTTTATTCAGTGTTCTATATTATACTTATGGATAAGCCTTCGTAAGATTGGGGCCTATGGAAAGACAACATACAACAGACAGGTAGGAGCATAGATCAGAAGATAAATAAGGGTAAACATCATGGGAACACAAGGACTATGTCTACACTTACTAAAATTAGTTCAAATTAGTTAGTTCGAACTAACTAATTTGAACTAATTTTAGTTTGTTCGAATTAGCTTAATTTGAACTACCATTGCCACACCAGAATGTTAGTTCGAACTAAGCAAGCACTTGCTTAGTTCGAATTAGCAATCCCCATTCATTTCAATGGCCGGTTAATTCGAACTAAAAAATTAGCTCAAATTAACATGACCACATTGGTTAATTTGAACTAGTTAGCTTGAATTAACCCCTAAGTTCGAATACTCTATTTGAACTTATTAGTTCGAATTAAGGAAGCCCTTAATTCGAACTAACTAAAGCCTAGTGTAGCCATGGCTTTAGTTAGTTTGAATTAAGCCTCTTTAATTTGAAATAACTTGCCAGTGTAGGAATAGCCAAGGACACATAGATCAGTCTTGTTCAGCATTAGCATTTTACAGGGTTTTCTAGCTAAACTGAAATAAGTAATTCAATGAATAAATAGCAAATATTAATGACTCACTACAGGTCATCTGCCTGTTTAAGATTAGCAAACCAAAGTGATCTACTTTAAGAGACATGTTGTTTTATTCTTCCTTACCCACCCACATTATTTTCTCAATCTTTACAAGAAAATGTGGAACTAGGCAGCCTGCTATGTCAAACTGCTTTCAAGGTCTACTTATTAGGTGACGTAGTGACCCAGACAAGTTCTAGGACAAGACAGAGTCTGATTTCAAAGACCTAGGACAAAAGAACTGCAGAATTATTGATGTCTCTGATCCACACAAACATCAACTTCCTTATTCAGTCAAAGGTCAGCAAAAAATCTCTCAAACCTCATAAAAGAAGTTCTACAGGCTAATTTACCCCCTTTCCATTTCTCCCAGCCTGTGTACCAGCAGGGAAGAAAAAAAGTTTTGAAGATAAAAGCCTCTGTTCTGCAAGTAGAGAGGAAAGATGAGAAATGTCTTGTGAAAAGTAATACATGCCAAGTACACACACACACACACACACACACACACACACACACACACACACACACA